>CM056834.1:450000-800000 GCA_029853015.1 Chelidonichthys spinosus | reverse complement strand
TAATGCCACCTTCTGTACAGGCGGCACCTTCGCTTGGGCACCAAAAAAATGACCCGACCTTTAAACAAAGCCCCGTTGCTCAATACAACTTTATTACTTTATTGACTTAACTGGCTGAGCAGTGCCAGCGCTGCACAGCAGACATTTCATCCTGAATGTCAGACTGCTGATGTCATAGTAGCTGGGCCCATCTTCATGAAACCACAGCGCCATGTAATCATCCAAACCCCTCAACCCACCTGCCCCCCTCGCTTCGATCCACACGCTGCACTTTATGAGGCGGCGGTACTGACCACCACCTGACATTCTGCTCGCCGATCAGAGAAGTTACTGATGGCGATGGCGGCGTCTTAAAAGAGCTGGACGTTTGCATCGGATTACATTTCAGCTGAGTGTTTCCTGCCATTACAGGCCGGCTATTACTATTATCGCCGTCCTTGCTCGGCGGGGAAAGGGCTCATAAAGTGAGAATGTCTTCCAGGGTGGGAAGAGGTTTGGAGGGGGAGTGTGGGAAGAGGCTCCAGTGCACAGGGCAGGGTGCTTCTGACACGGTGTGTGACGAGGGGCATCACGCCGACCCCTTGCTCATGAATAAGACATGGGGCCGGGAGAGGCCGCCGGGGCGCCCGCTGTCCATTTGCCATTTGCACGCTTGACCAACGCCGTGGAGGACGACTGGTGAGGGAGTGCTGCACGGAGGCGCTCTAGGAATACAGAGATGCAGAGTACACAAGAGGAGACACGCAGCTGTGGATTGGGGTTTTGAGGTCTACTTCACCACCATAATTGATGAGTGGTTGCCTGATTACGTGGGCATGAACGGCCTGTCGAGGGAAAGCACCCGGGATCCTGATCGCCTACTGTATTGGCACAGGAAAACAAAAAGCTGTTAATTCCTGTGTGTCAAGCATGTGAAACCGGTCTCATGTAGAGAAATAGCTGCAGGGAAAGATTTTAGTAATTCGGTGTGGTACATCCCCAGTGCCGTCTTTGGACACGGATATTTGCCTTTACCAGTTCTGAAGTTGGTCTTAAGCTCAATTATTGATTAAAGTACCTTTTGGAATTAACATTAAAACCTGAACATTATCGTTTATTTTGTTCCTAAAGCTCATGCTGGCAAACCAGAAATGGTTTGTGACGTACATGAAACGTACCCGATCCATCGCCCCCCATGGGAGGTCAAGCTAACATCGACCCACCACCCTCCGTTATCCGCCTTTCTTCATTTTCCTCTTTCGATTCTCCTCTTCCCATCCAACCAAGGCAGATGGAAATCAATAGGAAATCAAGGAAACCGTCGGGAAAATAAGTTGGTCGTGAAATGTTCCTGACTGAACTTTTTACTTCAAAAGCAACTTTCTGAAACGGGGAGGAAGACGGACACGTCCGTTGCGAGAACTTTGAAGCCTCGGGACGGTGGATGTGAAGCAGCAAATTGAGGTGAAGAGACTGAGGGAGGATGCTGGCAGCTCTGATAGAGGATAAGAGGTCAGAAACACTTCAGATGAATGGGACAAATAAGTGCTGTGCTGTTAACACAATCTGACACCGGTACAGAAAGGCTAACGCTTGTTTGACATTTTTTTTTTTGTTCTCTGGAAAAAAGGCTTGGCAAAGCACCTCAGGGTTTTCAGCATAGACAGGACTGTAATGACCATTATACACTAATTAGCAGGAACACAGTACTATAACTCCAATAGAATGCTATAGGTTTCCGATGTCAAAAAATCCAGTACCACCATGAATGTGTTTTGTTATTCATCCACGCCGTGCCACCAGAAAAACCCACTGCATGCCGTTTCCATACAAAGGGGTAACCGCTGCCTATGAATGCATGAATGGACCTCTAGCAGGGCATTTTCAGATGCTTTTCAACGAGGCGATGATATTCACCGTATTGTGGTTTCTCCGACGGATCGCGTCACATGCCTGCGTCCTTGTCCTTGCTCTGCCACGTTCAGATTGGAGTGGTTGACAAAGCTCACTCGCACAAACTGAGGTTCGGTTTTGGTGTTTGCAGTTAAAAAAAAAACTCAAACAAAAAGACAGAAAAAAAATAGATTAGAAAAAGCTAGTCCATCGTATAACGGTGGTTATGCTGGTGAATTGCCAATATGTTGTCATGGAAACAAAAAAACACCACGCACAGGCCCGGCGCCCTGTTGACCCCAGTAGGCTGGAGAACATCGCCCACCACTGGATTTGTAATGAACTGCAATAAGATTACTATGAAACAACAACCCTCTTGCATTATATGATGCGTCATGGTAACACAGTACTACACAGGTAGTAATATTGTAATGTAGTAAAGGAAGTAACGTCTTCCATTTTGGCAGTAACACCAGCAGCAGCTCTGCCTCCGTCTGCCCTTCAGAGATCTGATAGAGTCTCCACAGTGTGAAACCCGCCTGCCCTCCTCAAGGCTCGCTCACATGTAAACAACTCCAGCCGGTTTGACACAGCCTTAACCTCCGAGGCCCCCGGGTCTCCTCAAGCTTTTAATACACCTTTCAACCAAAAACATGTGTATTTCAGGAGGCAGCAAGGCGGTTCACAGGAGCGGTTAACCGCTGACCTCGTGGCTCGCGGTGCCTGTTAGACGTTGACACGTCTCACCCAACTGTAATAGGCATATAACAATTTAGGCAATAAACCGAGGGGAAAGCTTCAAGTTGGGGGGGCCAGTGGAGAAGCTAGAACAGCAGCTGCGCCCCCCCGTACTAAAATATCTCTTCTACAATGAAGTGCTGAAATGGAAAGGGAATTCTTCTTGTAGGAAAACCCAGGATTGATTGGTTGGATCTGGGAGAAACTTGAGTACGACAGAGATAACTGCTTCCAAAGCCCCCAGCGTTTTTAACCCATACGTACAAGCAAGAAAAAACACGTTTGGCTCGGTGTTCCAACAGTTGGCTGCAAGAAAACGTCCACTCGACTCTTTTAGCCGATCCAGGAGAGATCGCTCCAGCGTTGTACAACATCAGCAGACATAAGACTAAATGACAGAGACGGCCGTTAGCGAGCGATAGGCACTCATTATGTAACAGATACGTATTTAATTAGATCACACTACATGGCTGCTACACACTCAAGGATGAGGATAGAGGAGAAGAAAATGGGTGTTCATATCAGAAAGCCTTTAATTAGAGCCGAGTGGGAAAACATCTAGGAGATCGGGAAGCGTGCTCAGCGGGGACTTGGTGGTTTGGACGGGAGCAGAGGAGAGAGGAAAATATCAAGAAACAATTGGGTTAAAGAAAAAAAGAAGAAGAAAGGAACTGTGAAGGAGTCGGAGAAGGCTGAAGTGCCTTTGGAGGATTGATGGGGTAGCTTGGGGGAGTAAGACAACAAAGGGTCCTAGCCTGTAGGAGGGAGAGCTTTACGGCAGATAATTAAAGGTGATAAAAGCAGATTGGGATGGGAGAGGAAGTGGACGGAAATAGACTGGAGGTGTGGAGGCACATATGTGGGGTGGGGACAGGTGACAGGGTGGGTGATGCCGTGTGGTAATTGGTTGGCAGGCATGGCTGAGGCTTTTTCTGCACTCTGTGCTGCAAGGAGTTGATCATCAGATTTGTTCACTCCGTCGGAAAAGGCAGGACGGAGTACCGAGGCGTCCGAAGAATCGGGCTGATCTAAGTCCGATCAAGGGAAACAAAAGGTAAACAACATGGAGGGAGAGAGAGAAGAGGAAACGTAGGGAGAGAACAAGCAACAACACGGAGAGGAAAGACAAACTCTGACTCATGGGAGGATTAGGAGCCGGATGCAGTGGTGGAAAAAATAAGAAAAACTCATTTACAGAAGCCAGTCGGAGGAGTCTTCAAAGTTCTGGAGTCCATCGCAGAATTTTAAGTCGGCCAGCCGGAATCCGGCGAACTCACTCCGGATGAAAGTCCACGGAGAGAGAAAGACCGTCCATTTCCATTCAGGTGGCTCAGAAAGTGGAAGCACATTATGCAGCTGCAAAAATTGGATGTCCAAGTCCGAGTTCAGTCCAATCATTCCTAACTCCATACAGCACAGCGCTGCTTTGACGTTTTTATGTTTTTAAAGGGAAGGCTTGTTGATACTTCCTCCCACATGGTTTGAGTGGGTCGGAGCGCCGTAGTGGAGCTTAATATGTGACAGATTGAGGTGTAACTCCGAGATGAGAAAAAAAAAAAAGCTTTTTCCCCTTCCATAACCGCAGCAGCTCAGTCTGAGATGTTGACGTGGACTTGTCAAGCAAGCAGCATTATCAAGCTCTTCCCAAATGTCTACCTTTAGTGCGACGCCTGAGTTCAACCTTCACATATATTTCACACTTAACACACTCTACACTTGGCCTTGTGGGTCGGCTGATAAGTGGCAAACCTCTAAATCCACCGGGATCGACTGGAGGAGAAATGCTGTGAATGACTTTTCTGGGCAAAGTGTGTGTATGTGCTTTAATGTAAAGATTTCTTCTTTTTTTTTTCAAAGTCATGTGTGCTGTGGGATTGCACTCGGATGTGCCAATCACAATCATTTTGAAGTGGAGCTTGGAGGAAAAGAAAGACACCGAGATTGAAGGAGGGGGCGACGGTGAGCGGGGGGGCAACAACAAAAAAAGGCAGAAAGGTGAGATACTGCCAGTGTAAGCAAAAGCTACCGAGAGCAGAGAAACAATAGAGGGGGAAAGCCGAGTTTGTCGCAGTCACATTGAGAATCTCTCCAGAGAGGGAAGGGAGGTGAGGGGAGAGGACAGGACGGCCATGAAGAGGGACATTAATATTGCACTAAGTCAAGCAAAAGTTAGGTGTGAAAATGGCCACCAGTTTGTTGGCCAGCACCTCTGCCGAGCTTTCAGCCTCTTCAGGCACATTCTCCACTAAACAAACACTCATATTTAGACATTCTGTGCTGCATTCGTCATGTTGTTCATCCTTAGGGTTAAAATTCAGGACTGAAAGCACTCTCAAGCAGTTACATGGCCTCGGTCACTCCGCTGTCCAGATTAGACTGTAGGTGGGACATTGATAAATCTTCCATCTTGCAGCTCAAAAGTGAGCAGAATAATTATGTCGGCCCCGGGACGGGAGGGGGGAGGACTTCATGGAATTGCAATGGAGAGAGAGCGAGAGACGCTGCAAGAAATGAGAAAGCTGCCTTTCTCCAGGCACCCTTGACCTACATGTCAGGCCTTCCCGCCTCGAGCCACAAAGCCCCCCGCATTTGCATGGCAATGCATTTTTGGCAGCAGATGCTTTGATGTCAATCAGGCGCCCTTGGTGAATTTAAACAAACTGGTTTATCCGAACGAGGAGCGCGAGCCAAGAAGACGGGTAAACAGAAAGCACACGAGAGATGGAGTTTACGGCTGGAGAGAGGAGGAGGGAATAATTGGCCTCTATTGAGGCCGCACATTAAACTAGCATGCATCTCTGTTCCCGGAGCCCCCCCACCCCGCAGACACCCTCTTGAACCCCCGACTATTTAACTCCACCGCCCCCGACCGCCATCCCCCTGCTCGCCCCCTGGAGGCTGCTCATACTTCCTGTAAGTTTCCACTTTTCACTGCCAGAAACTGGAGCTTGTTGCCATAGAAACAGCCTTGTATTGGAGGGAAGGGGGGAAAAGAATCTCTGCCGCATTGCTCGACTTGCATGAGTGTTTTGTACGTGTGTGTGCATGTGTGTGTGTGTGTGTGTGTGTCTGATAGAGACCTTATGAATGGTGTGTAATAGGGCGCTCGTGGAGACGGCTGCTGTGTGTGTTTTTGTACGCGAGTTGGAGACGGAACGACAGATGGAAAGAGAAAAACAGTGTCCGCGTATTAATTATGTTCCAGTGTAAACTGTGAAGTCGACCCCTCTCCGTCCATCACTTGTGTGTGTGGTCATGGGGAGTGTGTGAGTGTGTGTCACCGGTCCCATTAACGTACATCATTAATGTAAATGAGACACAACCTGTCCAGCTCAACCCCTGTAGGGACTGAGGTGACATGTATTAGATCATCAGGTGAGGAAGCACTGGTCTGCCCCCCCACCCTCCTCATTCAGGCCCCGCCTCCCTCGCCTTCTCCGGCCCGGCGGCCCCCGGTCCTCTATTGATCCCGCAATCTCATCAAGCATGATTCCTTGAAGATGCAATTTCCAGCACATCAACACACGGTGGCCGCGCCACTTTGTTGTCGCGGCGCCCTGCGTGTCATTGATCTAGGTCGCCGCTTTGCTCGCTGCCTTCCCTTCCTATCCTCCGCCATCCGCCACCGCCAGCACCCCCCCCCCCCCCCGTTGTTCACTTCCCATCACTGCTCCTCACTTTTGACTGAGCGGGCTTCAGAAGTGTAGTGAACCATAGTGCCCCCGCAGGCACGCGCACACACTGCATGTAAAACACACCCAAAATGCACGTGCAAACACACACACACACACACACACACACACACACACACACACACACACACACCACACACAACGACACACACACAGCACACACACACACAGACACACACACACACACACACACACACACACACATACACACACAGACACACACACACACACACACAACAGACACACACACACACACACACAGCACAGACACACACACACACACACACACACACCACAGACACACACACACACACACACAGACACACACACACACACACAGGGATATGCCCCCATCAAAGCTGCGGCAGCGAAGGCCACGAGGGACTCGACGGGGAGCTAGCCTTGCTCTGAAAAAAAGTCCACACACAAACAGGACCGACTATTTCTACTGTACAGGAGACAGAAGCAGCAACACAATCAGTCTCCGTGTGTTGGCTTTACTGCTCACCCTCATCTGTTTCACACACACTCTTCTCTGTGGACAGAAATACCCACGCAAACACACACACCTCATCTCATCTGCTGGGATTCAGCGCTGAGGTCATGGCAGTCTTAAGTCTACACCTCGGGGCCTCCGAGACCTCATCCAATTCATGCCTCCTCCTACTCCTTCTCCCATTTCTCCTCCTCCTCCCCTCTCGGCCCTTCTGTAATCCGCTTCCATTTCTCTTTATGTAATCGTGTCGCAAACACGTTTTTCAGATATGACTAACACCTCCCATCCATCCCCTTTTCTTCCACTCCTCTCTCTCGCCTCCTTTTCTTTAATTACCGAGGCAATCACATTTACCAATTCCCCCACTTGTTTATCCCCTTCCCCGCAACTGTTTGAATATTGAAATTGCAATATTTATTTGTCTTCTCTACTTCTTGGAGAAAAGAGAAAATAAAAGACGGAGTTGTGGGGGATTTAATTGAGTGGGTCAGTGGCTTTGGGATGAATTATTAAATAAGCAACAAACATCTCTGACATGCAGGCGGCGCTGGTAAAATTGTGATTAAAAACGCCACGGCTCGCTCGCCTCCTCCCTTCTGTCCTCCCACATCTCCCCATCCCCCACATATTGATGTCACGACTGTCTGTCACGGTCCTTTTTAGAAGGCAGACGGGACACAGACTTCGCCGTGAGTGGCCTTTGAGGCGCTAATGTCAGTGTTTATTTCCCCTGCACACAATTACGCTCCTCGATATTTGACGACGCCGTCACCTTGAGTTACGAGGTGGGACGCATGCTGAAGCAGGTGAGAACTCAAACAAACAGAATATTTTTAGACATTTCCCAGCTGCCCCGTCGCAACGCCTCCTTACTGATGCCGCCAAACTCTGAACCAGACAACGGCGTCCCGGCTTCTCTATCGCTCACACATCTGCAGCTTTCACAGCCTCTGACGTTGTTTTTCCTGCAAACGACGGGACCAATTATCACATCACTGTTGGAGAGAAACACCTGCTACGGCGTGAGTGGCCGTGTCCAGGAGCGAGCGGAGAGTGGTCAGTTTAAAAGGAGGCTAAATAAGACGACTTTAACGAGTCACGGCGCAGCACGCCGCGTCCCGCTTATCTAAATTGAGAATCATCGGCCATGACGCAGGCGTGACCGGACCCCTCGTCAAAGACTGTCACCGTTGACACATTTGGCAATCAGCGCTGGACTCCCCCGGAGGCCGGCCTGATTATACCGCAGGGGGTAATGACATTTCTGAGTGTAATTAATCACGTGTCGGGCGCCATTTTTTCCCCTCTCGGCCCGAACGGGAATCATGCGAGACGTTCACACGCTGAGAACCGTTTCAGGGGAAGACACTTAGCGACTACTTTTCTCAGCTTGCGTTCCATTTACATCCAATTACCTGGCGGCGGGAGTGACACGCACACGAGTGGGCGTCGTCTCCAAACGATGCGTTGACCTTGTTTCTCCTTGCTTACGAAACCGAAAATGAGAAGGCCTCCACTGTCCGACCAATCCCTCTAAGTGTCTTGTTGCAGCGCTCTTGGTTTTAATCAGGGAAAGGATGGGACTCGCTGGCCTGTCTGAGGTAATCAACATCAGGGGCCATAAAGCGATGCTAATTGAATGCTCTCCTCATTGTCATGCACGGGGGTATCTCTCTTCACTCCCTTTCTCCTTCTCCTTCCAATCTGACTCTCCCATCCCCTTTCCCTCCTCTTGTATGCCTCTCATACAAGTCCCTTGGAAGCCCTCCATTGCTGGCGCTGGCTTTTCCCACCGACAGCTCTAAGAAAACAGGCCTTGTTTGAAGTGGATGGAGGAGCTGCTGAGAGAGTTTAACCCCTGTTAGGATTCCGATGTGAGGAGGAGAGGAGGAGGAGAGTGCTGGAATTAGAGGAATCGTTGTGAACATGCTAAAGGAGAGAAAGTGAGGTGAACGTGAGTGTCTGTCGGCGGGTAGAAGTCAGACATGCCGACTGAATCGTCGTGTCAAAAAGGTGCTGCATACACAGGGTTTGGTATCGAGTTTCACTTTTATTTAAAAGATGTATGAGTTTGTCGATTGCAAAGGTACGCCACGTTGGCTTTGCTGAAACTGCTAAAATCCATTGAGTTGTTTGTGAGTGTTTCTCCCCTGCATGGCCTCTCACTCAGACACACTGTTCCACCCAAATAGAAAGGGAACACCTTTTTACTTTCATAGCCTGAGCGCTGTCTACCCACGAAGATAGATTTGGCTAGTTTTGCTTGGTCGGCATAATCCACCGGTCCTTCTGATGTCCGACTTTGCTGATGAAGTTTTTACAGACAAAGCCAGATCCTGACACACAGCTTTGCAGATGAGTTGGGGGTTACATCACCGCACATCAGTGACTCATGTCGAAGCAAGTATTGCGGGAGGATTTTTATTTTTTTTTGTTGTTGCAGAAGTCATTTGACAAACGCGGTTGCATAAAAAGTCAATTAACCTGAACCAATGGTGTTGCTCACACTTAGATGGCTGTCTCTCTCACATACGGAGACGATCCCCCCCGTCGACTCGTTGCTGCCGGCTGCGGCGGCGGAGGGATGTCGTACCGGAACGCTCGCCGCTTCCAGAACCAGAGGCGGCGTTCTCCAGCGACGCTTCTACAAAGCCGCGGCATCGACACACTGCACCTCCGGCGACAGAGAGGAAGCCACAGCAGAGTGTGTGTGTGTGTGTGTGTGTGTGTGTGTGTGTCATGCAGCGGCTCAGCGGGCAAAACCAGAGCATGCTGCCGACAATTGATTTTACTTTGTGCGGTCCCATTTTCACCTGGAAATGCAACAAGACTGTGATCATCCCCTCGCTCCACATCTTCCTCCCGACATCACCCCTCCCCTCCCACCTCCCTCCCCCCTCCTCCCCCCCAGGCAGCTGCTGCTCAGGCAGCCATCTGGAGAGAGGCTGACCACCGCTTATCAGCCCCTGGCTCATCACACAGCTGGCACGGTGGCACAGAGAGAGAGAGAGGGGTGAGAGACGAAGGAGGAGAGTAGGAGTTAATGTAAGAGGGAAGGATGGAGCCTCGGAGAAATACAGGAGGGTCGGAGGAAGAGCCCAAAAAAAAGATGAAAATAAAACAGCCCAGAAGACGGAGGCGTAGTGGGACAATGCGACTGCCAACTCAGGAGATAAGATAGCGTGAAAAACAAGGAGGGAAAATCAGAGGCGAAAGTGTGAGAAAGGGACAACAGAATAAAAGATAATCAGACGGAGGAATCTCGGGGGCAGGGATCAGGGCAGCTGGAGCTGAACCAATGTGTCTGTCCTTTATGCCTCATAAATTGTCTTTCAGGGCATCGCTGTGAAGACTATTGATCTGAAAAGACAGACACACCCCCTCAGGTTCTGGGGACGCAGCCCGTTGTCCACTGATGATGTCGCCGTTTCACTCTTTCATTACGATCCATTCACCCCCCTCAACCGGAGACCACCCTCCTCTGTTGGCCTCTTAGCATCCAGGCTAACACCTCCAGGAGTCGGGGGGGTTCCGGGAACAGCCACTCCTCCCTGCTTCACCTGTAATGACTCACGGTGTTGCCGTGAGTCACCATGTCCGTCGGCTGCTCGGTCTGTCAGACCGGCCGGTGCACCAGCGAGTGTGTCATGTGGGTTAAATGGTACAGTCCACTGTATATCTCCCATCAGCTGTCAAAAAGGCGCCTGACATTGATGCGGATCAAATCAAAGCCCCCCCAGCTTTCCGTTTCCGCCTAAATACGCCGGCCTTGTTGACGAAGCCGAGCAGCCTCTCTGCGTTGGATGCTGGACGCTGGATGAGCCGAGTTTTCTTTCCCCCCCGGAGGCTTGAAAAAACCTGCCTGTTGTTTTGGCTCGGCTGTGTTCCTCCTTGTTACCCAACACATATTTACATCAAGGCGCTGCTGGAGTGCCTCGCACAGCACATGGAGACCCAGTTTCACTCCTGCAGGATTTCATGATGAGATCAGTGAGTAGGACTGGTGAGAAATGAGGTGTTTCATATGCTCAGCCGCTTCTTATTATTCCTGTGATTCAATCACTCAACTTGGCTCCTCAGATTGCTCCTCCAGCGTTGGGGATCTCCTGCTGGGCGGCAGCTGTGGGGGCGAGCGCCGCCGACTCCGTGAGGCTTCGCCCTCTCGTAGGTGAGCCGGCACCAGGTGTGGTCCGACCGCCTCCTGAGAGTCCGACTGGCTCGCTCGCCGTCTCCCCACCGCGTCCCTTTATTATCAAACCCAACTGGTCATTTGGATGAAAGCTCACGCTGGCTGTTTCTTTCCATTTTAAAGTCTTGCAGCCTAATGAGCTGATAATTAAACAGTACCTGAACTCCCTCCCCAGAGGAGTGACATTATCTCTTCCCTTGGTTGCTCCAGATCAGTGAGATGCTGGTTGTCACTGCCGGAGCTCCTCTTAGTGAGAGACAGCCAGAGCAAACCTGATTAAATCAGCAGATTTATTTGGTTCTGTGCTGGTCCCCGTTGTCTCTTTGTTCCAGTTTGCTTCCTTTCCAGAATGTGTCTGATGGGGAAGAGGAGGAAACAAAAGGAGCGGCAGCAGTAGCTTTCTTCTCCTTCCCTCTAAAGAGATTATAACTGCTTGTGAAATGACTTCAAGGCAAAAAGCGTGTGGAATTGTCTTTTCTTCTTCTCGCTTCGTATCAGCCCACAGCCATGAGCGTGAGATGCTTCCGGGGGGGGGGGACGTGGCCTCAGACATCTCGCCACACACAGAGTGGCAGCAGACAATGGGGCAGCCTTGTTTTAAGCCCGTTCCCCGGCCGCTCCAGCCATCTGGATGGTCTAATAGCCTGTTAGCCTGAATCCAGTGGAGCAGTCAGCGAGCTTGTGTAGTGAGTAGAGTTGGCTGGCTAAAGGCTGAAGGTCAGAGAGCTGGATGGGGCCCTCGTCCGCCCCGGCACCGGAGATGATTTACAGTGATCCCGTTAATTAGCCCACTCGAGCATGTTACTACTCCCGCCACGCGGACCGCAGCTGACTTATTACACGTGCACTGGACAGGCAACATAGGATTTACAAGATGTGCAGGATCATTGGGATTCCTTCCCTTTCACCGCTGACCTGGCGTCTCGTCTTCGCGGCTCGGTGAAATGACGGGGGACAGCCGGCGTGCCGCGCTCACCAGGAGTTAGCGTTAGCGTGGGTGTGGAGCTCATCCATCAAAGCTGGTGGGTTTTTTAGCGCCCCTGCCTCCGATGCTACCCGTTTCCCGGCTGATCGGCCGAGCTAAGCTGACGCCGGCCGTATCGACGCTCTCCTCTTGTGAATTGCTTCTCCAATCCAAAGTGACTGATCCAATTCCACACGCGGTAAAGATTCTGGTTCTGTATGGATGCGTGGGCTCCACTCGCTCAAATCGCTGAAAGTCAATCGTACCGCCCGCCCGCTCGCTCCGTCCCGCGACGCTCGTTTCTGCTCGGCGGAAGTTCTAATGAGTTTTTGGCACAGCTTGTGCTGATGCACGAGCCGCTGATATCGGAGGAGACGTTCTTGCCAGGTGGTGAATCGCTCCGTGGAAAGACAAAAAAACATACTTGGATATGGCTGTCCTCAGAAGAATCCTTCTCCAGCTGTATTGACAAATTAAATTTAATGACTTAGTGTTTGTTTTGGAGTTTTTAATTAGATTAGGCTGTGAAGTGGTTCAAATACATGGTTGTGTGTGAGATTTAAAAGGATAAAATGCGAGCGGTGGCCAGGTGTTCCTTTGTGCTGGAAGCCTGCTGGCAAGAACCGGGATTTCTTTCTATTTGGAAATCAAAATATTGTCACCTGTTTATAAAGAAATGACCAACTCAATCAATTAGTAACAACATTCTCATTTCATCTTGTATTTATCAAAAGTTGTAGACATGTTTCATGAATCAATGTTATTGATGCTATAATATCGGTATCTATTACAGAGGATCATTTCCACTTTTGTGTAATTGTTCGCCCATTTGTATGAAAATGAACGTCTCCAGTGTTGCTCTGATAAGCCATAGTTATATGGATAATAGGGATTTCCCACACTGCACAGAAATACATTAGCCCCGACATAAATCTTAGAGAAACAATCCTTCTTGGCGTGCGGATGAACTCTTGTCAGAATGAGGGGAAAGGGGGATATTGCTAATTACAGTTATTAAATGCATGCCTGTCAGTGTCGGCTCGCTAGAAGGCAAACACGATGAGCTGAACTGACTTATGTAAGGAAAACCACTTCATTTGCTAATTATGTGAACAGCCGAGCCCCGCTTATGTAGCTTCCAGAAAACATGAAAGCTGAAGCAGAGAGGTCACGTCTGCCTGCTGGGGTCAAGTCACACGCTCAACTTTGAAAAGTCATTCAGACGGCTGTATCAACGCCTAGTTTCCATCTGATGGAGGCATAAAAATGCACGATAGCCTGCCGCTGAGTGTGAGAATATGAAGGAGGAAAAAAAAAGCTGTCAACATGAGCGACAGCCGGCAAGTCCAAGCCTTTTTACGCACGATTGCACTCCCGCACTCCCGCAAACCACCTTCTGAGAGAAAGGGTCAAATGAGAACTGAATTCATGACAGGATTCTTAGTCATAACTCATAACTACAATCATTTAAAAAGGAAGACAACGTGGGGGGCTGCAGCTGGAAATAGCAGCTAATGCAGCAGCCCCCCGGAGTGGTGCTGTGGACGGAGTGACAGAGTGAGGATAACTCCATGTGATGGGATGAGAGTTACCACTGAAAGCAAGGAGGAGAGAAACGCCACTTTCTTTTCCATCCTACTGGTTTTTCTGTCACACACACACACATATTGACCCAGTCAAGTAAAGCAGTCCCCAGTGTTGCCCTGGGTGTTGCCCATCAGGGACAATTAAACCCAGTGATCTGTGACCTCCTTGCCACTCCGTATCACTGGTTGCCTTTGCAGAGATATACAGACTCGGGGTTTCCCCCGAGGTTCAGTCAAATCAAGGAGGTCACAAGTATCTCAGCGACTCAGACGCCGCCTTTCCTTTTTCTCACTCTCACTAAAAAATCATCCTAATGTCACATAGTGCGTCATTTAAAATGTGACAGCATTTAAAAAAAATGAGCCGTGCCTCATAATTAGAAGCACGCGAGCGGCTGCGTGGATATGGAGAAACCCCACAATGCTCCTGGGTGACAGAGGAAGGAAGATCATCCCCCGACTGTGGTTGTGTTTTTGTCTGTTGTTCTTCCCCTCCTCTCTGGCTGTCGATGAAGTCCATCATCCCAGCGTCACCCTAACTGCAGCGGCGTGGCACGCATGCCAATCGGCTGATTTGTTGCCTGCTCTTATTTCCCCGCAGGCTCATTTGGGAGGCCCGGCGTCTGCCGAAACACGAGCTGGATGCACACCAGCAGGTTCACACTCAATTAAACTAAACACAAAGCTACCGGTGATGAATAGAAAGCAAATGGATTTGACGATAATTTTTGCCCTTGTAACACCATTTGTGAAACTTTGCTTCTGAAGCGATCCGTGATGCCGTTATCGTGACGGCGGGAGGAAGAAGCAGGGAACAGCTAGTGGGGGTGGGGAGGGGAAAAGGCATTGCATCAGCATTCCACTTGTATAACAGGCAGCTAGTTATGAAAAGCACATGTGGGTGTTCTGCTTTTAGTCAAGTGCAAACATTTTAGCCTTAAGAGGGAGATCTGCAGCATCAACACCCACGCCATTCCATGAAACTGGAGTAGGCAGCTCGTCCATATCAACACACACACACACACACACACACACACACACACACACACACACACACACACACACACACACACACACATACACACACACACACACACACACACACACACTCGGGCTGCAAAGAGCTGTCCACGTACGTTGACTCAGACGTAAATACTGGAATGCTTGCATTACTGCACCAACATGCACGCATGCAAATACATCAAAGCGATCATACGTTAGAGTCCAGAGGGCAGCATATATAATGGATTACAAATGTGTGATTTTTTTAAAGTGCTGAGGCCTGTTGCATCACCTCGAGCAAGACAAACTGCATGAAGGTATACCATCGATTTCCTAATAAACTCCTGGACCTCATCGTTTTTAATGAGTTCCTTCGTCTTATTGGAAATATCCTGAAGTCATTTTTCCACGCATTAGAAAACCTTATGACCTTTCAAAATCAAAAATACTAATAGTGTATGAGCACTTTTTCATGCTTTTGTTTCCTTAAAGGAGCTTTCCCTCTGCATATATTATATTATATCATCAAATAACTGTAATTGCAGTTGGAATAATATAATATAATATACCATCACCATGGCTCACAGCAGACAGGTGTTCCTCGGCCACATCCATTCAAACCACCCGTCTCTGTGAAAGTTAGGCTGAAGCAACCAAAGCAGCAGAAACAGCACTCATTTATTCCAGCATCTCAAGCGGAGGCGTGCAGCCGAGTGGAGAGGTGCTGTTGGGAAAGAACGCGGCTGCAATGAAAACTCTGGGAGCGCCCCCTGCTGGTTCAGAGTCGTGTACGAGATGGCGGCGTTGTCAGGGAGGAAACACGCAAACAGGAATTACTCTCCATTGTGAGGGTCTTTATTGTATCTTTGTATGCAAAATAACTTGAATTGATTTTCTGAATTTTTTCTTCAGTTATAAAATACATTTTTCAACATCTCATCTTTTTTTTTGTTAACTTTGGTGAAAGTAAATAATTCCTCCATCTTTTGTAGACTCATTTTTAATTCTTCGGCTGTATCATCCGGACCTTAAATTGTGACTCAATACAAACATATCATTTCACTGAAAAGGCTTCTAAAGAATAGAAAGTAAACATTTGAATACATGATCAGTCCTTTGTGATTTTTCTTTGGGTTTCTAATGACAAAATAAACAGTGTTATGTTTTCATGAAGTCTTCTGGAGTGCTTCCAAGCCGGCGCTCCGAAGGCTCCGTCAATCAGCCTGAATCACCTTCAATCAGAGATGCTCCGCTCCCCCGCTGGACCCGGTACAGGGATGAACCCGGGAGTGCAGCAGCAAGGACACATTCTGCATCTTCACTCTGACTTTTCTGTTGATTTTAATTCAGAATTCAGAGATTCAGATTTTTTGGGGGGTGGGGAGGAACACCATGTGATGAATCAGATTCACCACTTTGATGAGTCAATTTAAATGCAGAGGACGCGACGGAAATGTTCGTTTCAAGCTCCAAACCTCAGCAGCATCATGCACAGGTCACTTGTAATATGTATGACAACCGCAGGAATTTCCAGCATATTGCTCGTTAATGAGGGTGAAAGTGATGCTGCGGCGTTGTGTGTGCCCCTCCATCTGTAGCAGTGAAGGTCACCCCGACACGGCCACAGAACCAGCAGAACCTCTCGCCCCGCCACGGTGACGGCCAGGCCATGCTGCTGGTTCCCATTACAGATCACCTCCTCGCTGATTAATTAGGCTCATTCTGCTAATTGAAAGTCACCCAGCGTTCCCCTGCGAGGCTGGCGGCACACTGAGGGAACGCCACCGTCCCACTCCGGAGCGGCGAGCCACCGAACTGCCACGCTTTATTAAATCATACAGCGACAGTTTCCTCGTTCCCTCCCCTCCTGTCTCTCATTGGTCCGGTGACTCCCCCCTCTTTTACTGCTTGTGGACGCCTCCGATGAATGACAGCCAAACCACACCGGCTGCCCTGGGAGCAGTCGCCATAATAAGGCAATTAACTAATTAAGACCTCGTTTGGAGGCCTAACGAGGAACACGGACACTCATTTGTGTAAATAAACAGGGATTCTTTTCTTTCTTTTTTTGTTTTTCTGCTGCATTTGGAGAGCTCAAGTGATCGTGTACTTTTAGAGGTCAATACATGAAAAAAACACAATACCAGAGGGTGTACAGGTTTCTGCCAACAGCCTCCGTTGGCAGAAACCGGTGAGGAAGCGGGGACGGACGAGGCAATATGGCGATTCATTTATTCTAATGATACTGCAGACATCGGCCAAGAGAAGGAGCGGATCAGATCTGTCTTATCGGGAGAGGGGAAGCTCTTTGTGACTGTCAACCCATTGGCAGCCTTTGTGCCGTAATAGCATGGCTGCATACCAAATTGTAAACAGACGCAAGTGGAATTGTTACTGATTCTCCTGCCGTCCTGTATCAAACCCCATCAGGAGACATGGCGGCCGGTAATGTCACAGCTTGGCACGCGGGCTTCGGTGAAAGCGCTCTATGAATTAGGACTGAATGATGGGAAATGTGTAACGTGCTGCAGGCTCACTGATTGGACGGTGAATATGCATCGGACGACGGATTAACGCTCAGAAACCTGTTAGAGCAGCCGTCATCATGGAGATGCACTTCCATCAAAATGACTGAGTTAATATATATACAGTATATATATATATATATATCACAGCTTTTCTTCTAGCATGAAATGTTAGATATTCTGGGGCACATTGGGCCTCCAGCAGCTGGTTGGCTGTCCTTGTATCTTTAATGCAGAATACATTTTGCACGTTCTTTCATCCTCGTCCTCGATATTTGAATAGCTCTGGTCAGAAATGTTATCCATTTAGGATTAGCAAATCATTTGATGAAATGTATGATTAAATACAGTATCCAAACACCAAGGCTACATGTTAAGGTGTAATTATCTTTTTCATTTCAGGCCTTTGATAAATCCGTGAGGTGTCTCTTTTTTCTCGAATGCCACGTATCTCTGTTGTGGTGAGCTTGTCCACTGATTTTATAAGCTGGAGTTATGTTCTGACACCCGGAGGGCACCGGGTAATGAAAGATGACGGGGGCCGATAATTGGCACAAAAATCTCTTCAGGTTGAAACGTTTTACCGGCGGTGCAGAAATGATCGGTGACGTAAAATGTCTTCGCCAAAAAGGGACGGCTCATTTGAAGCACACAGCGTGAGCAGTCCTTCCCCTTGTGGAGCTGCGATACAGACATCAGGCTTAAGGCCAACATGTGTGTGTTATTAATGGTTTTGTAAGTCTTCGTGCCACAGATTCAACCTTGGCAACTGCAGAGACTCTGATCAAGTCTGTGGCTAATCCCCGATGAATGAGCCTCCACTATGGGCTGCAAACAGCAGGCGGGAAGACACAAGAGAAAGGGATGCGTGTGTGTGTGTGTGTTAGATTAGCCCAGGCGCGCCCCCCTTATTTTATTCCTACTTTTCATTCAATTCAGGGAGAAACTGATGAAGATAATTTAATTTTGTGAGGCTGTTGCATCATGATCTTTTATGCCACACTCTCCATGCAACGTGATTTTCTTTTTCTTGCATTTGTAGCCAATTTAGTCCATCGCGGATGACGCCTCCCACCCCCGCCACAGCGTGACAGCCCGAGCTAAAGAGCACCTTTAGGGACAGATTTATTCAAATCCGCTCAGTAAAAGCAGCTGCTATACAGAGAGATGCCGACTCCACCACTCTGCCCTTTGTACAGCCCACAACTTTGAATAACACCTGAGCCACTTTTTTTAAAGTGCACTGTAATATTCTATCCATCCATCTTTCTGACCACCTTTTTAAAGTGTGTTGGTCGAAAGCTGCATTTGAGCTATATTTTATTCATGCTGGAGAGGCTGACTGAATCTGGTCCAAAAATCCCTCCTGCCACAACAGATCAATAGGCCTACAGACAAAAACAGGACGCCAGAAATATTCCAGGAAACCATCTGGAAGGCTCATGCTGCTCTGAATAATTAAAACAAAAAGATCCCACGCGTGACAGGGAACTGGAGAGGTGGGCTGTTACATGACAGGGGAAAAAATGAAAAAGCAATACACGTAATCTATCTCTCACCCATCTGGGGGTGGTGGTTTGCTGCAGCGGCCTCTCCTTCCTGCTGCTGTGTCTGCGTGGAGGTCCAGCTGCTGCTTATGTGCATCAATCAAAAGTATCTGTGGAAACTTTCCTTAATGCATGATGGGAATTTGCATACAATGAGTTCTGGGAGGAACGGCGCCTTCCCAATGTGTTTGTCGGTGTACATGCGAGGCGATGGATGTGCAGAGCCAAGCAGAAACGGGGTGCAAAGGAGGACAGGGTGAAAGATGGATGGGCGGGAGGTGGAAATATGAGACATGGGGGAAAGGGAATCGGAAAATTGGATCTCGGGATGAAAAAACAAAAAATGCTGAACAGGGAGAGCAAACACAGGAGAAAGTCACATGTGATATCAGGTAAGTGTCGTCAGAAGAGAAATGGCAGGTATGAAGGGGGAGAGGAGAGCGTTGGAGTGGCTTGTGTTTGTTGAAGAATGGAGGGGCGGGGCTTGAAGGGAAGCGGAGGGTCTTTTTTTCCCTCTTTATTTCTGCCTGGAGTCAGCAGGTTTGGATGTGGACTGCAGGCGAGCCGATCGATGCTGGTTTTTCTATCAGCGTACCCTCTTCCATCTCTGACAGAAGGATGGAGAAGGATGGAGAAGGATGGAGAAGGATGGAGAGCAAGACCTGCAAACAAGCTGACAACTGGATTCATAAATACAAGCTGTCAAAGTTACTCTCCATAATAACGAGTTCACACAAATTAAGAAAAAGAATGAATTTGAGAGCAACCATTGTATTTTAGATTAAAGCAGCGGGGGGAGTCGGGTCAGATGAGAGTTTGAAGCTTGATTCATAATGAAATTCAAATGATTAATAACTTACAGAAACATTGCTTCTCTCTCTCACACACACACACACACACACACACACACACACTCACACACACACACACACACAGGGGGCAACGCGTTGTGTTATTGTCTCAGTCAGAAATAGTCAAAATGTCAAGGTTTTATCGAAAAGGAAATATTGGCTTCAATCCATGTGTTGGCTTTCACTGCGGTCCATGCACTCCAGCCTGTATTAACAGGGTGTTCAACACTAATCCATCACATAACTTCCTTCTGTGTCCTTAAACATGTCGACACACTTTATTTAAACATGTCAGTAGAAGCTTTGTTCAAAAAACTGCTAAATACTCCACGTTGAACATAAACGCTTTTCTGTTTTTGTTAAATTGCCTGCTGAGGGTTTTTCCGGTGTCTCTACATTTATTTCCAATAATAAATACACACTTTTTTGTCCACTCACATGAGGACTATTAAAAAAGACACATGTCCCTTTAAAGATAAACCAATAAAGAGGCTGCAATTAGTTGTGATAAACGTTATAAAACCACACCTTTGATTCCCACTAATAAATACACTATATCTGTTAAGTTTGTTGTGTTTTAATGATGAAAGGAGCTGCTTCCGTCTGCTTTCTGCCCCTGATGGGTTTATTTCACCTATAGGCTCTTAATCCACCCACACGCCTCCACGAGCAAAGCACACTATTAAGTCCTGAATATGAATGTAAAGTAAGGTCTGGCCTTGGACTGCCACCCCACAAGTTAACAAGCTGCACGGAGTGAGCGAGGGGAGGGTCTGTGTGCAAGGATGAACACGCTCATCAGCGCTGACCCTGCACATGAACACCCACCAATAAACACACACCTCGCTGCCAGCTGCCGTATATTAATATACATGATGTTAGCGTTAAGCCACAACGGTGTCATTAGGCAGATAGTATTATCTCCAGCTTCGGGGAGCCATCAGAGATTTATGTTGTCTCTATTTTCCAGCACCACCTCACTCCGGGCCGTTCCTCCAGCGCTGTGTGATGTACTGTCCAGTCAATACAAGACAGATATAAAGGAAAGGCTGTTTTTGGAGTGGAACCAGGCCGTTCAGGCCTACGTACGGGTCCTCAGCCGCCTGTTGAGGAGCCACAGTGTGAAGTAGCTCCTGCATCTCCCACCAGAGTAAGAAGTGTAGAAGACATAAGTCCCAAGATGAGGGAGTGTCTGACTGTGACAATGCCCTTCAGGAAGGTCCTTAACCTGGCCCACTCAGGCAGTACTAACTGGCTAATGTGCACTGTATGAAAAATGTAAGTGGCTTAAATTGCATTAGATTAAGGCAGCCATGAAGCGAATAACTGACAGAATAAAACAATAAGTCTCAATGGGAGTAGCACCAGCAGGGAGAGGGGGAAAAAAGCATGTGGCATGTCGCCTTAGTCCTGCTGCTGCTGCTGCTGCTGCTGCTGGCGGCGCCACGCTGCCGACAGCCAGTTGGACACGCGCCACAGCCAGGTGGAGGGGATTTCATGCTCGTTACCTCGTCCTCTGTGTGAATATGGAGTTAAATTACAATCCTATAACCTCAAATGTGTTCTAGACTTTGTTTCTTCTTCTTTCTTTACTGTACCTCCACGGCAATTTATATCCCGACACACCTGAAAATGGATCAAAGTGCTGCATTGCATTTTTTTTTTTTTTATTCTTTCCCCCCCTGCCTTTACTTTTCTGCAGCGCCAGGTAGAAACGGAGCTGGGTATGTATATAACACAGCAAACGGCAGGTTTCTTTGTCCCCAGCTGCGTCCCCTGATCCCAAACCTGCTCTGCACCAAGAATGAACAGCGAGGGGAGGAAGTGCAGAGTTCCTAATTAGAAATCCAAATCACTCTTTCAAAGCTGGTATTCACAGTGACACTGTTGTAGAGACACAAATATTGTTTGTGAACGCCGGTGATTCGTTGTCTTTAACCGCTCGGCAGATGATCCATAAAACAAGGACAACAGTGCAAGGAGAGCCTGCAGGACGGGCTCCACTCTACATAAATATGACATTATGGTCTCGGCTGCAGATGGGATGCAATGAGACGCCATTAGTGCAGTGCAGCATGAGAGAGTTTTAAATAAGATCAAACAAATAAAATGTGCTAAGAGGAATTTCAAGCATTGATGTAAATCCTGAGGTTGTGTGTGTGTGTGTGTGTGTGTGTGTGTTTTGTGCACACATTTTCACTAATGAGCAACAACTTTACATTTCAACTGCATGTTTTGCTACTTGACAAACAGGTGCTTTTCCTCAGGATCGTATGCGACTGATTGACAACCGTTGGCTTTGTTGCACCTGTCAGGTGAGACAAACGACCTGTTGGCATTCTTATTGGTAGATGGAGACGTGTGACCTCATAAAAGCTCTGGTCCATGTTCAACCTGAGGTCTTATCTTCCAGAGGTGAAAACACCTGTTTAGAGGGTTTAATGGTTCCTCTGGCAGTCACGAAGGGAAAACAACATGTTTCTGTCACAGCCTTCAGTGGCCTATAACTGACAAAAAATAACAAAGTCAATTCCCAAAATAGAAACTAGTAGGTAACCTCATTAGAGCGGAGCCCCACAAGTATCATTTACTGAACACATAATATATCACTAATTGCCATTTTCTTAATTTGGATCAAGAATGAGGCTTTTTTAGCTTGATGTGTGTTTAACATCCATCAAGAGAAAAATGAAAGTAGTTCAGAAAAGACGTCTCACGACTGGTTTAAATAATATTCTGTCCGTTTAACTGTGAGATTAAACATCTCCACAGATGGATAGATAGATAGATAGATAGATAGATAGATAGATAGATAGATAGATAGATAGATAGATAGATAGATAGATACTTTATTGATCGCGAAGGAAATTCAAGCATCCAGTAGCAATAACATACATAGAACATACATTATACATTAAACATACATACAAAAGCCATTTAAATTGGTAAGTGACTAGAAATAAAATGTTGACAAAGAATCGTCACCGCGTCTTAAAAGGAATATATTCTCCCGATGTGACGTTGAGGGAAAACTCCCAGGCTCTGCAAACGCAGCACTAATGTAACATGTAAATGACGATGCAGTGAGAACCTGCACATGTTCAGGATAAAAAGCAGACTGACTTCTGAATCATTTGGTCACTCATGGAACTAAAAGAGAACAATTCAATCCCCATAATCGTGCATCCCATTGGGAAGCTTCTGCAGTGGTTGTTCATATATTTGCTTTACCGATGACAGTCTCTAAATATGTTATAAACCAGTGGAAATTTAATCCGTTGAGTCAACACTAAGTGAAAAAAGTTGGTCATCAAACAGATATTTTGAGTAGTAAATCCCCCGTTATATGGAAACGCTGAAGTCCCGCCTGAAGACTACGACAACACAGATCAGCTAATTAGACAGAATACAATGAAACAGAGTGGAGTATAATCAGTAATGTATTTCCAAGTGGAACGGCTTTAGCCTGGTTCATTGGACAGTTCCCCCTGACGATCTGAAATGATCATTTCCTAATGATCCCTTCATAATGATCTGAAAGGCTCAACCCGTTGTATCGTCTCCTCCTGCAGGCTTTGTGGCGACGCTGAATCATCATGTGTCATGATGTGAAACGGTTCGGACAACAAAACTTCGACTAAGTCACATAAAAACAGAAGTGCACACAGACTCCGCAGTCGGAACAGACGACGTGGCGTGAAATGAAAAAGCCCAAAAGCAACGGCGCTGCGATAGCAGGACAAACGCCTCGTCGTCTGAATATGTGCGTTGTCAGCTTTTCAAATCCACAATTCTTTAAGTCAATAAGAGACCTAAAGTGGACTTTCTGTGGACATCTTGCATGGTTGGTCCCAGGTAATGACCCTTAATCCAGACATATTCGTGTGACCATATATATATTTTTTGTCGTATTATGTTGTAAGATGGATGAAGAGGGATTTGGAAAATGCACACAAGGAATAAGCGATGGTTTAATCATTTGGAATTGTTTTATCGTCTGATCAGATGTGCAAAGTTTGCTTTTCGTCCGTGTGTGTGCGGATTCCTCAGTCGAGGGTTTGATGGGAATATAATATTAGCAGCATTGTGAACACACATTTGGATTCAGCCGGTCTCTCCGTCCCTCAGCCTCAGACCTCCATCTTCTTCTATGCTCTTTGTTCATGGACTTATTCTGTCCTTGCTTTCTGTCCACCGGAAGCTCTCACACCTCCTCAGCCACCTGATCTCCTCAGCCACCTGCACACCTGATCCTCATCCCATCATCAAGGCACACCTGTCTCTCATCCAACCCGATCAGTATATATACCGGCCCACACACACCTTCATCTCACATGTGCTGCACTTGTTTGCTCATGCTGCTGGTTTTTTGTTCTCTGATTTCTGTTTTTGGCTTCCGTGCTGAGAATCAAGAATCAACATTTAGGATCCAATCAAAGCCTCATTCTTCATTTTATTCATTCATTATTTGATATGAGTGTTTCCTGAATATTGTTAGGCATCAAACACTGACGTTTTGGCACATTTTCTGACATCAACAGAAGGCTTTTGTAGTAAACTATTCCATCAAATGCGTTTTTAAAAACATATTGTTTAAGCATTGCCACCAAAACTCAGGCTCTGATATAGAAACATTTAAAACTGAACCTGAACCCATTTTTAGGGCAGAAAAACATCCAATCTTCCTGGTTTGAGCTGTGCTGAACAAACTGCAGGCAGAATGTAACCTATGGGAGTCGCTCTGTGTATTACAACCTTTAAGCCGTGTATAGAAACACTCTCACATCAGCACTGCCACAATCGAGCACATCTCTCTGCACTCATCTAATTATGGGGGTCAGCCGGCGCTGCAGAAGGAAGAGGGGAACTTGACAGATTTGCATTCATGTCATGAGTGGAGTTCAGATCATTTGCAAAGCCATCAACTGGATGTCCTTTCATATCCTAAGTCTCTGCTGTCCTATCACTCTGACACACTGGGGATCTTAATGATGGCTCTCTTATTTGCAGTTATTTCAGGAAATTCAATGACTTGCTTGCCAGGGTCATGAGCAAAATGAACAAGACAAGCATCTTTGAAGATTATGATAATGGGAACTGAGGGCAAAATTGGAATTGTTTTAAAATTCACCCGCACGTTCCACATCTTATTATCCTTCCACTTGGCAGCCGCCCATTTTCAAAGGCGTGATAAAAATACACATTAGATACATTCACTGCCACTGCTATGAAGCAGAGAATTTTATGGCCTGTAAAGTTTTGGCATTTCAGGATGAGAAAAATAAACACTCTTCACGGCAAAAACTAAAAAAGGCAAATCTAGATCTACAGGGAAGACGGATATTAGCCCATCCACAAAATAGTCGTTAGGATTTACTCAGCAACGGGAGATGAAATCCAGTCCTACATCATATAATTTTCTGTGGTTTTCATTTGACGCTCGTAGCTACAGACACCCATAGCGAGACAAAATTGAAACCTTCCGTTCTTGACGGTAGAATGACTATTCAGTGCTTGATGCAGCACCAAACTGAGGACCAGATGGTGCAGACTGAAACATACTTTAAGAGGGAGGATGTTATTTCAAACGGCAAACTCATGCAAATCAGGCCCACAGTGAGGCTGTTGACTCATGCAATTTCACAGTGTTTACCAATAACAAATTGGAATGGAACATTAATACTGCTTTCTGAGCAAAACCCCCGGATAAAGCTAAATGTTCAGAGGAAACGCGTTATTACGGCTGACCTCAGAGCCGTGCTACATTAGCGAATTATGAAAAGGTTTAGTCGTGCCCTGCATAAAGTGACTGGTGATGAAAGACCGCTGTGACCTCCGGAAAAAGACACGCGCATTAAGAGACTGTCAGTCATGGCCTTTGATCTCTAGGAGCTAAACAAGTAGTGACTTAAACATATTCAATTACATCAGCTGGGCAGCCGCTGAGGCCACATGTTCAGTCTGGCTCAAAAGTATTCATCTCACTGGGAACCGGCTGCTTCTGTGCTGCCTTCTTCCAGCCACTGTTTCCAATCGCACTGTAAACAGTATATAAGAAGTCCTCGCCATGCCGTCGCCAATGTTTGTGGACTTCAGGCACTCTGACCGTTGCCATCTTGTTTTTGTTTTTTGTTTGTTTTTTTTTTCAGCCATAAATGACAAAATGTGTGAAGCCCCATAGTTTCTATAATCAGGGCTGTTATCACTGTTGGCTGCAAGCTGCCGGCTCAGCCGTCGCCACATTCAGAGGTTTTGAGAGGCAATCACAAAACCACCGATTGTGTATTGTGCATATATGACTGAAAACACATGGCAGCGACCTGTCAATCACAAGGTAGCTACGCCTGAAAGCATTCCCTGCTTCACCATCTATTTCACTCTGAATGGGACCATATTTTACCAAATGAATATCATGCTTTACGAAGGAAGACTTGAAACTAGAGCTTGAGACCATAAACTCATGTTTTACATTTACTGAGATTGTAAATCAAGTGAGAATTTGGGTTTTTTTTTCTCACACTTCCATGCAATCAGACTTCTTTTAAGAGCAGATGAGTCGACCCCTGCTGGCTATTAGATAGAATGCAAGTTTAAGGCACTTCTGCTTTGGCTGCACTTTTCAGAACGCGGCGGTTTCTGCCTGAATATGCAGAGTTTGCATATTCTTGAATACGTAATACTAATACATTTTCATGTCCATCTAAATCATTTGAAACCAGGCACCCATCCATCTCGTGGGCCGCAGTGTTGAATCAAGTCAAAGCATGTGCTCGTATGACAAGACTATACTTACAAAATGTTCACACCCGCCTCCCTCCTCCTCCGTCCTGCTTTCCATCTGGCGTTGCAGCCGACGCTGGAGGAGTGGGGGGGAGACGGGCAGTACAGGATGCAGGGAGCTGAGGCGACCAGGTGCTGTGAAGTGTGAGGCTCTGCCCTCCCAGCCGATGATCAAAGACGGGCATAACCGCCGCTGATGACCATGGCTGCTAGCCAGACCGAATGCACAACGCGGACTGTGATGTCAGCAGAGATGAGCTGCATCGAGGCCGTGCCAGCTCTGAAAAAATAGATACCATTACGGCTGGCACCGCAACAACCCAGTTGATCCACTCGGAAACAAATACTGAATAATGTCCCATCAATTATCTATGAAATCCCTTTGTCTGCTTTTTTTTACCAACCTTGAGTACCCTCATTTAGCCGGTAATGACCGACTCTTTGGTTGCACATTTTAAAGAGGATTTCGCGGCTGGGGAATACTCAGCACGTTGCGGTGGAATTAGAGGAAGAATGTGTCCCTCCAGCCAGTCAGCCAAGATAATGCTAATGACGTCTTGTGGGATCCTCCACTAGAAGGAGTCCTGATCTAGATCCAGGGGGATCCACTACGACTTCTGGCTCCACTCTGGAGCTCCTGATAACCCCTATTATTCATTCCCCATGAAACACAATTAAACCTGATCAAAAAAGTTCTATAGGATGATTATCTCATGTCAAGTTATGTGAGCATAGGTCCTCTTGGGTATGCAGAGGGGAAAGTCTTTCCCAGAGAGTGAGAGCTCTGTCGGGGGGGATCCCATAGAAGCATGGAAAGATCAGTTTAACTGAATGGGAGATAGACGGTGCTCTGTTGCAAAAAGGCATCCGCATGGACCGCATGACAAAAAGGCCATTCATTGAACATTATATCACACCAGGCCATAACACAAAACCAGCCCTTTTAAGGCAAGGTCAAGTGTATTTCAAATGCAAAGTGCCTCACGTTGAAAGACATAAAAAATGGAGGAATATGATAATACAATGGGGGCTTTTAAAACGTGAATTTAAAAGACGGATATGCGCTTATCAGAATGATGAAACAAATCGTTTCAGAGGAGGGAGATCTCAAATCTTTTAATCTTTTTCTTGAGCAGTTGTTTTCCACATACATTCCACTTACATGTTTAGAGCTCATTTTCATGGTGTTTACCTGTAGCGTTGGGGTCATCTAGAAAGTTAAATACAGTAAGCATAGGCATATACTGTAAAAGCTAATTTCATTGCCAGTCAAAGGATGTTTCCCAAACCACAGAAAAGGTATAGAAAATGTTTAAAAGCACGTCCTCTGATAAGACCTATGTGATAGTGGGTGGTGCCCTATCTTTGACCGTTATATTCCATTGGGAAAGTCAGTATTCCAGGGTGTATTCATCCAACATTTAGATGAAGCTGTACACCGTGTGGTTCCAGTGCAGCGCGTCTAAAAGCCGTGCCTGGGTGTCTTCCATTGTCACGTGTGACATTCTCTATAGTGAAAGCACTGCGAGATCAATGCATGCAGGGGCACCACCTGTGCTGCCTGGAGCCCCACTAAAAGCCTCTATGTCTTGTCTGAAGACGGAGCTGGCATCCCCAGGGACTCACCTCGCTGCAGACAGGGACCCACCATAGCCGTGGAAAGCTCCTACAATCATCCACTGCTGGGAAATCAACGCAACTCCTAGTAGCTACCCCTTGTCTTTTCTTTTTTTTCTCTCCTTCTCTTTTTCACACTTGTGTGATTCAAGCAGACCTAATTAACTTTATGTAACAAAAGGGGCTTTGCCGGCGTTGCCTCCACAGCCTTATTGGGGCGAGCTGGCGGTGCGATACCAGCTGAATGTCACGCTCTCCTTGGGCCGATCAATTCAGGCGATCAGATATCAGACACCTGAGGGAAGGCTCGAGCCACGGATCGCTCAGGCACGGAGTCAAAAGCTCGCGGCCGCACACAATCACGGAGGACCACGAACCTTGGCGGGGGGGCCGAGGACGAGAGGCAGACGAGTCCAAACCATTTATTCTTTCTCATGTTTCAGTCATATTAGCATCTGCATGTCAGCCGAATGAGAAGACTCCCTTTTTTGATGAGACCCATGTGTTGCACCTTGCTCAAGGTCGCAGTCGGTGGATTTTTCCCTCGAGGGGAGGAGGGAGCCAGACATGCAACCCCATCTACGTTTCTAATTGCCTCTGTGAGAGGTTACGGTCTGTAGGGGGGGGGAGTTGTACCAACAACAACAACCATTTTGTATTTGCACGTATTAGTCATTCAAAAAACAATCAGCGATGGTAAACACAGGAGTTTGCCCTCCCCTGGGAGCGTTGTGTTAGCGGCTCG
The DNA here is from genome assembly GCA_029853015.1 of Chelidonichthys spinosus. NCBI lineage: Eukaryota > Metazoa > Chordata > Actinopteri > Perciformes > Triglidae > Chelidonichthys > Chelidonichthys spinosus. The sequence continues at coordinate 771,396 of CM056834.1, read as the reverse complement.
TCTGCCGGGAACCCGGGGGGATAACGAGGACTCCCTTATGTAAGACCTCTGCCTACCAAGTTAGACGGACCCCAACACTCGGCGATGTTGTTCACTGTGGATCCATCAGTACTAAGTTTCAAGACAAGTCAGTGTTTTTTCTTTGTGTGCGTCTCCCAGCTTAATCAATATGGTGGACAATAATACATGAGACCAGCTCGCCTCTGCAGCTCATCCTTTCTCCAGATCTGATTCTTTCTCGCGGTACAATGTGTGGCTGGCTGTCTTTTCAACACTGACCACCTCATTACCCCCCCCCCCCCCACTCCGAACTCTCATTTGCGCAACACTCCACCGCAGCTAACAATACTCTTCAGTGTTTCCGTCATCAGCAGAAACGTGTTTTCCCTTGACACCGCCACGACTTTTCGTCTCCATTACAAAGAATGCTCGTATTATTCTCTCTCTCGCTGTCTTCCTCCCCCCACTCTCCACTCCCTCCCCTTTTTTCCTCCCACTCGGTTTTTGTTGACATGTAAGGGGGCTGACGGATCCCCGGCCGTTCTCTGTGGCGCGTCCACGACCCCTCTTAGCAGCGGAGGAGGGCGACGTGGACGGGCTTCCGTCTCCCACTGAGCTGCAGTGCTAATCCGCCGGGGGAATCGCATCAAACAGAAGTGCCCTTCTGTGTCATTTGTGTTTGGTAGAAAAAAGAAAGGAAAAAGCAAGACAGAAGCCTGGCTAATAATCCTTGCAGATGTTCTTCCCGCGGAAGATTCACCGTCATTAAACGGCGTAGCCGACTGCGACTACGATTCCTCTGAGAGTTCTCCACCGCGAGATGATGCAGTTTGTTGCGAAAACACGGTCAGGCGAGCACTTAAAGACAGATATTCGGCTTAATTTGCCGGCGTTTTCAGGATACATTTAGCGGCCGGGGAAACACTGGTGAGTAGCAGGCGCTCCAGTGACGCATGCTGCTAAATCAATCTCAATCTGAGCACGTCCACTTACTCTCGTCTCGCTGCGCCGCCAACATATTGAGCAAGCATCTTCCTGGACACTGGAGTAATCCAATCAGAATGCATCATGGGAATACCATTATGTGCCCATTTGCAGAGCAGCAAAGCATTCTCTTCGAGGAAATGTGCAGAAATAAATAACTGGCGACCCTGCCCTCTCTCTCTCGGCTCGCCCTTTTTAAGAGGTTCAAATTCGGGTTTGTGGAGGGAATCAAATGAGATTTTCTGTTTTACTTTCACAGCTGGAAAAGGGGGGAGGGCTTCTGCTTATTATTTGAAGCACAACAGCAGAGTGAACGGGAAGGTCGTATCTGAGCTAAACCCTGTAAGAGAATAAAAAGGCAGAAGATTCCCAGAGCACTTGTGAGATGCACGGTTTTGTTTTTGCGTTCTGCCTTCTGAAGGGAAAGGACTCAGGAAACCAATCAGCTTTGGAGAGCCGGGCTGTATGTGATCCAGCTCTGCCTCGGTGTCTGTCCTGCTACACGAGTGCAAAGAACACAAATGAACCAACAAAAAGAAGGAGAACGAATCAAACGGCAGCAGAGCGTAAACACAATGCCATTTAAAAAAATACCATGCTTCCTGTCTGCATACTAAATGAAACACCTTTTCTTTTACAAGGCCTGATTTCAATGCCTGTTACACCTTTATGCTGTTGGCTGAACACAAGCGAGTGCTGTGGTATTGATCCCATCGTATACCCTTTTTTATTATCTCCCATCCAACGGCAGCTTTCCGCTTTGATAGCACCACTGTCGCAGAAAAGCATAAATTCTCAAGCCCATTTGCTGCGAGGGGGCGGATGAATGGTTGTGAAATCAAGCCTTGAAAAGCCAACATGGCATGGTGGGGAATTTTCTATCCTGAGCTCATTAGGAAAAAGCATGTTTCCTTATGCGTTGCACCATAATGTTGCACAATATTGATAGAATGTTTTTTTCCTCTCTCTGCCTCCCACATTTCCATGAATGCTCTTTTAATTGGGAGTGTTTGTTTGGGCTTTTGTTCCGCAGATATACTTTGGCACACGAGCCGTGGGAGAAACCCAGCCTGGCTTGGGCTTGTCAGACTAACAGTGGGCCATAGAGGAGTGGAGGAAGAGGGTCCCGAACCCAACCCGTGCTTTGTTGTGACAATGGGGCAGCTGTGTGCCGGGGAGGCCAGAGTAAAGAGGGCTGTCTCTGTCCGGTCTGCCTGGCGGACTGGCAAAGGGTACTGGTCTGATGTGAACTGAGGATGGCCCCCTTACACACTATTGTATGTGGAGTTTAGAGAAAGTGGTAAGAGATGGTCCAGCAGGCCTGAGCCAGATGTAGGGAGATGTTCAAGGTGTGGCACGTACAAGTAATCTGCGTATTTCACTGTCAGTCTTGCAGCATCTTGAAGACGTTTTTAAATTCATATTTGGAGACTTAAAACTGTTTTGAAATGTTCCTTTTTTAGTGTCAAACGTCATGGTTATCACCAATAAATGAAATACCTGACAAGTCGGCTTTAATGATTAAATTGAGATTATTTGATGCTTGATGCAGAACACCACATGAACATATTTAAACTCGTTATTGTGGGAAACGAGTATAAAGCACGGAATCAAAACACTTCAAGGTGCCGTTAGAATTCAACAACTTTCTTCAAATTAGAACATTTTCATCAGAAGCCTTTAACACTTAGGCAGAACGTGGTCTACACGACTGCCTTGTTTACTGATGTGGCTTTTTGTTTGGCTTGCAGCGAGTGGTTTTAGTGCCTTTTTCTTTTAATCTGGGTGCTTTTGTATGTTTCACTTGCATGACTGATCTCGAATGTGGACGTTTGTCTTCGGAATGAGGCGTTTCAGGGCCGCGAGTGGCTGCGGGCGACCGCCAGACACTCGCAAGCAACGGTGAACACTCGGCGTTCGGTCGCTCCTCGTGCAATCAAACACGGCTTACAATCGCTGAACAAAACACACTTCAAAGAAACGACCCGCCGCTATCCATCTGTGGAAGTTGGGAACGCAACATTTCAAATTAACAGGGGAGAAAGCCACCAGCAGCAGGATATAAATAACTCCTATTTATCTCTTTTCAATGGCGTGTCTCAGCCCATTGGTGTTTTATACAGATCAGATATTACGAGTGTCAGTTGGAGGTGACGAGGCATTTTTACCCGCCCCACTCCAGCAGCTCCGCTACTGTACCGCCACCGTGCTCGCCCACTTTTATCTCCTCCTCCCGCTACGTAAGAGAAAGCTGTACATGTGAAGAAAAGGCCCAGCGTCCACAGTTCCAACAGGTATGCAAATCAGATTCTCTAGAAGGAGGAATTTCCCTCTTAGCTTTCTTTCCTCATGGAGGTGCCACGCCTCAGGGGACGACTATGCATACATTACATTACTGTGTGTGTGCGTGCTTTTGCATCCGGTTTATGCTGAAGCTCCATGTTGCGTACCCTCAAAGAAAGAACACACCGGCGAATGCAAATGCTCCGTTGATACCTTCCCGTCTTTTATCCTCCTCCTCCTTATACACTCCACCAGCGCTGCAGGCCGTCTCCAATTAGACAAGCCACACAGCCCCGGTGTGCATACTCGCCCTCATTCCCCCACATGGTGGGATCGCAGCGAGGTGATGCGTGACTGCTCATGATCGAGCCCTCCTTTTTGGCTAACAGGTGCTATCATCTCTGCAAACGTCCGCCGGCGCCTCGCACTCATCGTCCCCCGCAAAAGGTGTAAAAGGAGAACAAATGTATGAATTATCTGATCACAAAGAGAGGCACGGCGTGAAGTCCCAGACTGAATGATATGAAAATGGGCTTTTTGGACTTCTGGATAAGAGCAAAAAGGGGGGGGGGGGCTTCCCGGGTTTCTGCAGGGAAAGCCTGGTTTCCAGGACAGTTGCTGTTTAAGACATGCAATCAACATGCATTGTGATGAATGAAGAGGCCCATCTTTTAAACAACGCTGTCCTTGAATTAGGACGTGTTGGGGGGGTTTGCTCCCGACAGGCTCCTTTTTTTAAAGTCCAGAAATAACCCTCTTCATTTATCAGGATGACACATCTCTATTGGCTTAGATTTTTGAGGGGGGGGGGGGGGGGGTCGATACATTTTACAAGATGGTCGGTGAGAGCCGGATATGTTATGTGGAGGTTTAAGAGCTCCCTCTCTCCATGTCCTCCTCCTCTTTATCGCACTCTCCACTTCTACAACATCCTCCTCCAGGTTTTTTGCCTCGACTTCCACTTCCAACAAATGACAGTCTTTGGACCTCTGGGTGAGAGATGATTACACCTTGTGAAGCAGAAATTGAACTGACAGCTTGGCCCTCACCTCGTTGCACACCTCCACCTCCACCTTGACTTGCAAACACCAAAACAAGAACACGGGTGTACACACGCAGAACACCAGAACGACAGTGGGAAGGAATTTGACACATGACGTATGAATACACAAATCGAGGCTTGTCTTCTCAAACATACACGTTGTCACCCACCACCACCAAAATGCTGTTCGGAGCCACAGCACGACAGCGGACCAAAGGCTGCAATTTCTAATTCTCTTATCCCCGAGGCCAGTTGACAGGCATCCGATGTCATGTTGCTCCGCACGCCCGTATCTCCCACGGAGACGGCAACAAACTAATTTCCCCCACTAGACGGAATCACAAAGACTTTGTTGGCAAACTGAGAGAGCGGAGACGGTGAAAGAGAGAAGTAGGTATAAACAGCATCGGGGAGATTGAGGTTGAGGGCAAGCAGAGAAAAAATGGAGGGGGGGGGGGATGTGATGGATTGAAAAGAAGGGGAAGGGCGGTTTGAAGTGAGATAGCGTCGAGGTGTGGGGGAGGAAGAGAAGGAGGTGGAGGGGGGCACTGAGAAAGCGACACACTTTCCTGGCTTATTTACACGTAGCTGCCAGTATGACAGGTAATTTGGGCAAATTCTCCACAGAGCCTGCAGCAGACGGCAGGGGGATAAAGACGAAAGGAGAGAGCAATAAGAGAGAGAAAAAAGGGAGGGAGGAGGGTGAGGGGAGAAGACTGAGGAGGACGTGTGCAGACTACCTGACACGGCCGAGCTGGATCTGAGAGCAAGACACCAAATGGGTTTCCAGATTCCAATCAGGGGGGGGAGACGGGGGGAGACAGGGGGGAGACGGGGGCGAAAGTCACCCTGTTGACAGAGTTTGATCATTTCATTTATCGGCAGCAGAGGAGGCAATATCAAAAGTACTTTTTAATTCAATTCCTCTTTTCCTGTTGCGACTGGAAGATCAAGCAGAAGGCAGGAACGGATGAGGCGAAAGAAAAGAGGCGGGAGGGAGGAAGAGAAAATATTCATATCTAGATCTCCCGATTTATTCAGGCTCTGATTTATTCACTTGTTTGTCTAACTTGTGCTGGTGTGTGTGCATGCGTCTGTGTGAAGGCAGGTGTGCGTTCCTCGCAGTGCACTTCACGTCGGGGCGAAGCCAGCCTTTCAGGCTGTATTTATAGAAAGCTCTTGTTCTTGTTCAGTGCGTGGCTGTCTGTCAGCGCTCAGAGCCAATTAGAAAACACTTGTTAATGTAGCAAACGCTGCTCTTCCCTCTGAGTGTGTGTGTGTGTGTGTGTGTGTGTGTGGTGACTTTATTCTCCCTCGCAGTGACAGCATCGGAGGTGAGGACGACAGTAACAGAGATAACAACGAGGAGGATAACGAGGTGCTTGTCCTGTTTGTGGGTGGCGGTCTCTTCAGGGTAGTGCACATGGTAGCCGCGTATAACAAGTGGTCGTCGTCATGGTGACGTCACCCAGTGGTTCACGGACTACGTAGCCTCCAGGTTTTTAGTAACTGGTGAAGTGACTTTATTCCGACTGCGGAGGTAATCTTCACAGCTAAGTATTATAATAATCTGATTACATCGGTACAAGCTAGCGATGGTATTGAGTCCACTGTCAATCACAAGGTAGCCCCGCCTTAAAACAGACCCTTCTTTAACTTCTATTTGACTTGAAATGGGACCAGAATTTCCTAAATGGACGTCATGCTGTATTGAAGAACACTTGAATCTAGCGATTAAAACCATTCTCATAGACTTCCATGAAATCAGACCAGAGGAGTCGCCCCCCGAAGGCCATGAGAGAGACTGCAGGTTTAAAGGCACTCCGGCTTTGGCTTCACTGCTCACAGAACAGAACATCCCACCGCTGGCTTCCACTTCCTGTGGAGACTCATGCTTTACAGGAGGAGGCGGCGGCGCTCACCATGCGTTGACCTTTTTAACCCCGCACATTCTGTGCTCAAAGCCTCGGGCGCCACAGCCGTGACCCTTCCTTCTCTCTCGTCACTCACGTACACATGAGAGGATGCCACACACACACACACACACACACACACACACACAAACACACAAACACACACACGCACACACACACACACACACACACACACACACACACAACCCCATCACTCCTTCCAGAGACTTTTTCTCAAATGAACATTTCTTTCACAGCAGCACAGATTTGTTCTCCATACCAAATTTCACAAAAAGAGAACACCGTCTGATGATTTCAGCATAAACCCTCACCAACAGACTATTCTGAAAACATTTTCACTGGCGTCTTCGGGTGAATTAGCCTTCTTCTTCTTCACCCTTGGAGGCTTGTTTGCCAATCAGTTTTCACGCCTTCGACATCATCAACACGCCCACTCGTTGGCCGTGGATTCTCCCGATAATGAGCGGCTCGATTCACATGTAGGGCCCAATCGGACTTTACGTGGACTTAGTGCTCCGGGAGCTGGCAGAGTAAAAGTCTGTTTTTAATGCCCGATCTGAACGATCCTGACGTTTGTTTTCGCTCTCAGCACACGGCTCCTCCGGGTAACGTCTGGATAATTTCAGGGTTGCGTGAGAAGAGGCTTTAGAAATCACACTGAGAATAGACCTGAGTAATAAATATGCACATGTACGCTGTGAGCATGGCGGCAAAATGAGGACACAACTCGTGCACGAACACACTACCCCTTCGATTCAAGTACCAGTACACACAATCTGCAACCCATAACAGCGCCAGGTGCTACGCAGCAATCTCCCAGTTTATGGCACAGTACGAATTGAAGAAGTCCAGCACTACAAAACAAAAAGAAATGGGGAGCACATCGATGCAGAGAGGAACTCTCAGAGAGACACGGGGTGACGTAGATGAAGTGGGGAACCGAGAGACAAAAAGGTTCAATGGTGGGGTCGCTTGGAGGACGGGAGGGGAGGCTGAAAATATCAGCTCAATGAAAATATCATCAAAGACAGTAAGAGAAGGGATTACTCCTTTGCTTCAGTGGAGTATGTAATTGTGCTTAAAACACGGTGACTCGCTGTGACAACAGAACACAATCGTGCCGCAGAGAGCCGATTGTGACGCCGAGAATTAACAGCGACGATAAAGACGGAGATAACGGCGAGGAGATGGGGAGGAAAGATTCGGCTGATTATCAGCGCTGATGACGGCGGTGTTGGTGGTTATCATAATGAAGGTGGCGCGGATCAAACGTGGCATAATGTCTGGATGATACGAGGGGGTGGGGGAGGGGGATAACTTGATTAAAATTGCTAGTGATGCCAGTGATGATAGTGGTATTTTGTTGGCACAAGTTTAATCACAGAGATTCCAGATTTGACAGATTCTCCCATGATTCAGTGGGCTATAGCGGAAGGCAGTTTTGCATCACATAATTCCCTTCGGTTTGGTACGTTGGAGAACGTATCCTCCATATGACTTCATGAATATTCAACTAATACTGCCCTGGGGTGTCAACACTGGTGTCACTCATTTGCCTTTTATTTTAAATCTGGTACGACTGCTAACCCTACAAATTAAATTAGGGCTACGTGGCTCTTTTTAAAGCACAAAAATGTGAATTATTTTAAATTGAATCAACTTTGAGCTTTTATTCAACCTCTCCCCCCCTCAGACGGTGAAGGTCCGACCCCAACCCTTGCCACCCATACTGATGAGATGTCCACTAACTAGCCTGAGGCGGAGGTTACCAGCATGCATATAGGCCAGCACAGGTGTGGAGGAAACATGAAATATAGAAATGGGCAACATTGATAAATTATTTCACGTTTGTTAACGAGTTCTGCCTGCAAATGTTTAGCCCAAGGGCCCAAAAACCAAAAGTAAAAGTTGACTTATTTAAGCAAGTGCCATCTAGTGGCCAGATCCTGAACAAACCCAGTGCAGTGTGTATTCCATATTTGATCTTCATACGTGCAGGAAATCAAATTCTCTTGCTTGGACCACGCCCACTTTTGAACCTTAATTTTGATGGATGATTGATACGTTGGATTGATGTGCTTTATAGAACCACGGCACAACCATCGCATAGTTCTTTAAAGGTCGTCTACAGGTGGAGGAACCACCTAAAGTGTGCCATATAGAACCATGTGATAAAGATGGTGTATAGCACCTCAGAAAGATGGGTTCCACTGAGCACCAGAAAACGGTTCCCCTGTGATAACGAGCCAAAGAACCACTTTAAGGAACCCTTTTTGTTCAGAGTGAAGCAGCGACACTCGATGAGGTATGAACACGCTTTTATAGTATTTTAATGTCAAAATTTGCATACTGTAGGTTGCGGACGCCCGTGCGATCTGATTATATTGTCTTGCTAGCGCTAACTGGGCGCTCCGTAAGGTGAGTTAACACACCACGTAAACAAAGCTTTGATTAAGTGGTCTTTTCTCTGACCCCAATCTGTGAGAAGCCCAGATACGGCCTAAGTCTGCATTGTTTTTACACAGGTACCGTAGGCCCAGGTCATCCCTCAGCCCTGTGTAATTAACTGGCTGGCCCAAAAACGGGCCTTTAGGATACCATTAACCCGTGCGAGCCTAACAAGGCTGTGCAAACACAGACTAAATACACGGGCAAACACACATCTGTGAATAGAGTGAGCGGGTGGAGGGGGAGCAGAGAGGAAAATCCATTTCATGAATATTGGATTTCATTATGAGGGTGAAGAAACAGCTTTGCTGTGGATCATACTTTAATGACCCAAAGTCCACATGCATGAATCTTTTAGTGGTGGCTGTCTGCGATACGGGGGAAGGAGTACCAGGCAAAAATAAGAGGGAACCGTTTCCCCAGTGGGTTTTGACAGACCATGAGACGAGAATAAGGTTGAGCACCCGGATCACGGATTAAGACAGGTGGGTCGTTGTGTTTCAGACACGGGAGGAGGCCAAGCGGGGGTTCGATTGTCACACACTGGTTGCATTTTCTCTTATTTATGGAATCTCATAAAGGATAAACAACTGAGTCTAGATTTACCGTCTGAAATCCTACGCTGTGAGTTTTGGATGCTAGAGAATGGGCTTATTTCTCTGCTCAGGGCTTGTTTTTCAGTCAGAGAGAAGAAGCTTGGCGCTGAGAGCCCTGTCCTTCGCCTCTCACTGATTGGCCAAGAGGTCAGCCTCCTCCTTTCACTCCTCTCCTCTCCAGAGTCACTACACTCTTCAGTTCGGTTTGTCGCTGGCAATTTACAAACAGCTCACCTCTCGGGCCAGGGTCGAATCCTTTTTATTTTCACACATATTCTCCCACAACCAATCGGTGACTCGGAGGTGATGGACATGATGACGGTGGTGAGAATAACACGGCAGGAAACGTGAGCTCATACTAGTCAGTGCTGCTGAGCTCATTTGTCACATTTTTAGGTATTCAACGATACCACCAAAAATATCTGACAATAGAATATATCAGATCGAAGACGCCAGTGTTTGCACAATACGGACGCATTAAACATGACTAATCACTTGTAATTCCAATAAATGCCAGATTGGCATTGCTCTATTATTTGTATTATTATTATGAGTATTGTTACTATTTATTTCCCCTGCAGTTTGAGGGAAAGCACAAGTGTTTCCTGATAATGGAGCTACTTAAAATCAGCAGCTCCAACCGAAGTCGCAGGTGGAGTAACGCAGGCATGAAATGAATGTGGCAAACAGCCTGGCAGAGCTAATAAATAAAACAACCAACCACAGCCAGACACGGTCCTCCCATATGCTGGTGCTTCTGGCTGGTTCATCCCTGTGTAAAGTACAGTCCAGGAGCGGCCTCACCCTTCTCCTCGTCACTTATTCCCTCCTCTCCTCCCACCTTCCATTCCCTTACATGTAAAAGCCATTACCGGTGCTACCCTGCCCCCGCCGCCTTCTTTCAAACAGGATTCATCAGATCCATCCAGGGCAGCCTAACATGAGTGGTATGTAACTGTGGGCTGTGTCTATTGAAACAGATAATATATTATTTATACAGTTTTTGGAACATCCTGGCTCTATTAAGGTTTAGAGGATCAGTTATCGTCACGACACGACAAACAAGTGCATTTCTGTCGGGCATCTTTTTGAATTTGCATCAGAAGGTATCCAAACAAATCTCCATCAACTTTGACTGTTTGAGCAGTCCACCCCCCCCATCCCGTGGTCTGCCTGTCAAGCTTCATCCAGGATCCACCATTGGAGTCAGGTCTCTGTACCGATGTGGGTCACCGAGTCACCCACCGCCCTCCCATCCCTGGGTTGGCCTGAAGTCTTATTTCATCCATCTTATCTCCCTGCGACTGAACGTGGGACATCCAGGAGCATGCTGGGTAGTGGAGTCGTCTTCAGTCCCAACGCTGGGTGGTCAGCACTAAATCCAAGACCCACACTTCCTTTTAGGATGTTGATGAGTGTATGAGTACTCCAGCAATAAACAAACCACACAAATCAAGACAAAAATGTAGCTAAATGAATGGGAACTTGTAATAGTTGCCATAGCGATCTTAATATTCTTGCCACTACCATCTGCTGTTTGTCCCGACTACAGAGTAGAGAAGTGTGTCTCCTCCAGCACACCCAGATCCCTCACTGGCTTCTCATCAGCCAAGTCAAAATCTGTTCAAATGAGCTCCAAGTCCAGAATCACTGCAATCAGGGATCAAGCCTGCTCGGCGGGGGCTTTTATAGCATAATATTCATGGAAATAATAATAATAATATGAAATGCCAATCCTGTTTTCACAAATGAAGGAATATAAATATGCAATCAATGAGCAGAATGCGTCAAATAAAAACAGAACAGCTGGTTCCTCTTTCTATTGAGGGAGGTATCCATCACAACTTTCTATTTTTAATCATTCAGCATTACTGTACATCATTACAATACATTCATATTGTTTGTCATGTAATGGAATCATTTTGTTTTTAAAGCATCCATGTTGTAACGCATGGATGCTTTACCTGCTTTAACCATGACAGCCTGATCAGACAGCCATCTTTAAGCATGCCTGCAGTTACCGTTCCCATTGAAGCTGCTGCAGAGGGAGCATGTTGCAGCGGGCAACGCAGCAGGGGAGGCTCAGCTTTTTATTACTTCATACGTCCTGAGGTTCGGTGTTCGGCCGGGTAATCAGGGCAGACTCTCTTTTTTTTTTGATCACATATGTCCATGTCCCTGTAGGCATCAGGTTGCCCCAGAAAAAAAGCCAACAGATGGCCTTAGGTTGTGCGTTGGTGTCTTTAAGTGTGAGCTGAGAGCGGGAAGAAGCGAGAGTGGGCACAGTCGGAGGGCCAGGGGTCCGGAGGCTGGAGCAGCAAGAGCATCACTTATACAATACACACTGGCAGCGCTTTGCATCATAAATGCAGCATTAGCGTAATGCAATCCTGTCCACTTCCATGTTTGACTGTGTGATTGGCTGTCCAACGAAAGCCGTCCGTTCTATAAGGTTTGACAGAAAGCACACATCTCGTTACGAAGTTCCTGCTTCCAAGAAAGAGGAAGAAAATCACTGCGCTGTCAAAATGCTGACAACGTACATCTCTATACATCTCTATACATCTCTCTACTAAACCAACGGGGAAGAAATGAGCCATTAAATGAACGACATAGAGCTAAAGGGTTTCATACTCAGCACACGATATCACACATATTTGCTGGAGTTCATCGCGTTCGAGCAATGTTTAAGAAAAAAAACACATTTTAAAAACACGCTTTAATCAAGAGCAATCCAGTCCACATATGATGCCACCGCTCTGACGCTCTCAAGTAATTGAACCTTAAGGCGACTCTGCTCTCCTGCCATCATCGCTCCTCTCATTAATTCAACGCACAAAAACCAGTCCAGTAAGAAAAAAATCTAATTAGAGGAAAATCAATGGCAGCGGCAGAAGTCCTTCCAACAGTTCAGGATTCATGAACGCTCTGTAGGGACGGACTGAGCCATTCTTTGCATTGTTGTCGATCAGCTGCTATATTTTCTTTTCTCTCTCCCATCAGAAAAACCCAAACTGAACCCTTAATAGAAGCCTGGCGTCAATAAGGCTTGATGATGATGGATTCAACAGGGGATCAATCACGTCGGCCTGATTGAGAAACACCTGCACTGTCTGGCCCACATTTGTCATGTGTGATGTAGCTGCCTCCCTGCAGTAAACGGATCAATTCTGATTCCAGCTGTCAAACCCAAATAACCCACAAAGGTTTGATAGAAGCAGATCTTTATGATAAATAGGCCGACATGGAGCTTAATGACAGGCGTTGCATCAGGGGTTGTTTATCTTCCATTCGTCAGATATCGTCTGATTTAAATCTCCAACACTGGCTGACATCGTTTTGTTTTATTTGTTATTGGTGACCTCTGATCACATCATTGCTCAGTGTGCGTCTTGGGTTTTTATTTTATAGCACCTTTTTATCACTGGATTGCTCTCATCCAGCAGAATGTTGTTTCTTTAAAGGGGGAATGAAACGGGTTCAACATGAATCAACATTCATTTCTATAACGTCAACAAGAACTCCTCCGTGTCTCAGTCCAGCGTCGCTGTCCGGGTGGATGAAAATATGGTGTTTGTGTTAGAATAAGTTGAGATAGGGTTCTGTTGCCCAATATTAAGCAGCAAATTGCCCTTTTCTGACATTATTTCTTTGTGGATTGGAGGTCTGCCGGCCGGTGAAGGTCACATCGATACAGTCAGAACTAGAGATATCGGATAGCAGAAAAGTTTATTGTGGTGAGTTTATTAAGAGGATAATCGTGAGTCATCACTTGAAAAAGCTGTCTAGTGATACAAATATATTTTTCCTATCTATGTATCCTTTATTTACAGCATGTAAACAGAGGTTCACTAAGATGTAATCTTATCTGTGATGTAATAAAAGTATTTGTTCTGAAAGAGTAAAGTGATTCCATGTATGTTTACAGGTGATTTTCTTTAATGCACATTAAAGCACAGATTATTGGGCGTATATCGGCCCATGCACGGGATTTAAAACCACTCACATTAAGTTGATGGTGGTGATGGATTTATCTTTGTTTTTAATGTAGGGGGACATTCTAATTAATGATTACCTTAATTAAGTTCATTAAAAAGGACGTGTCCTATCTGAGATGCATACAAAATCAATCTTCAATTTAAGATGAAGTGATTCAAGCGTGTATGTGAGAGTTTAACGCACATTCTGATGGTTTTCAGGATAACATGGTGGTTTTTATGTGCTAAACTTATTGTGAACCTCCACATATTTGATTAGTACATCAAACCTAGCATTAGCCCAGAACACATGTGCTCTGGTGTTGGAATAACAGCTGCCACTAGGAGTCAACAGAAGCTCAGCAAGAACAGAATGAGGAGGAATGTTAATTGGAAATTCCACTTGAATCTCTGGAATGATATTATGCATTTTAATGAGTCCAGTCTGGTCAGATTGCTTCTTACTGAGAGCTGCTCCTACAGAAGAGGAAAATAATGAAAGTGAACCACGGCCTTGAAATGTCCAAGGAATCAGATTTTCTGAGCAGATCTTTGAAAAACACACAAATTAGAGCGGCACTGTTCCCACACATCCATCCGATGAATGAGGGGACTCAATGCAATCCCTCGCACTTTTTAAAGAACGCCATATCCTTGAGATGTCTGAAATCATGTGTGAGTCAAATGCTGCCCCCCCTCGCAGGACCACTAATGGAATTTCACTCACTGCATTACCAAACCCGGGAACAGGCTTTTAGCGTGATCCAACCCCACATCTAATTAGCCAAATATCATAACGTAATAACACAGCAGTGTCTTCCCTCCAAACCCAATTAATGGTCTATTGTTTTGAAATCTCACCTAATATCCCAATTACAACGTTAGCATCGCAACATCACAAATATGATATTTTGGAACAAAAAAAATAATCCCTGTGATCTTTTGCTTCAAATTGTGTGCTTCGATTTCTTTCTTTTTTAATGCCCCAAAGGAATCAAAGACACCGTGGGACATTTCCTGGAAGTCCATTTATGGGCGTCGCAGCCAAATCCTTGGTGAAATTCTGCCTAACTGGCTCTCGCTGTCAGGATGTCGCGCTAATGTGGACAATTTATTAGGACAAAAGTCATCTTCACAGCGTTTTAACGACTTGTGGCACGCCTCGAACTGGCAGCAACACCCACGCCCAGCGCCGCCACCACCAGGCATCGCTCTGTTTCCCTAATTATGTTTCCCAGAAAGCAACCAAAACATGGAGCTGTGTGTGTGTGTGTGTGTGTGTGTGTGCTGGTAACTCAGTGAGTGTCTAAATCTAATATTCAATATATATATATATATATATAACCTGCGGACTCTTTGACGAGCTCAAACCTCTCTTTAGCATGTGGACGCGCTGCGTGAGCGTCTTATTAGAGGTGCTGCCGCCGCGGCTGGAGTCCCTCCCTAACCAGCGGCGTCTTGCATTAGCACCGCAGCATCACACAATAAGTGACCCTGAAAGAATCCCACTCCTCCCACTGACAGCAGCATCCCCCGAACACAGCTTTCATTGGCGGGATAAACCTGCCATCTTTTGTTTTTTGTTATTTTCATTCCACCTAATCATCTGCTGCGAAAATCAATCCATCTTGATCACTGCCTGTTGCGGGTCTTTGAATCACTCCTCCTCTTCCTCCCTCGCACCATCTGTCTCTCTTCCCCTCGCTCCCTCCCAGCAGCCCTCCTTCAATCATTTTTTTCATAACTCCTCCATCTTTGCAGCTTGTCCACCCTCTCAGAGCCCCCCCTCCCCCGCTGCTTCCCACTCCCTGCATTAAACATACACACCACACATGCGAAGCATGTGCTAATTTCAGAGGACGCCATCAGCTAATGAGTGACGGCCGCTGACCGGCTCATTATCATTTAGCGCCGTCGCCCACGGCGTCCGTCTTCACGGCGTCCGTCTCCACGGCGTCCGTCTCCACCTCCTGACAGGAATGAGGAGGAACGTGAAGGAGAACCTTCCCGTGGCTTCGACGTGGTGCCGAAGTCCAGGGGCCGGCTGTCCCACGCCTCTCCACTCTGCTGGTTCCCATAGGAGACGGCGTTTGTATTCGCTGCTCGTTAGCGCTCCCTGTGTCGCTGCTCCAGCCTCACTCATGCCTTCTCTCTCTGTCTATTAAAGTCTGGGACACAATTATCCCCATTCTCTGCTCTCTCTTTCACCCTCCGCCTCTCTCGCCCACTGTGAATGAAAGTCTGGAACACAATTACCCTGCTCCCTCTCTCTCTCCCTCTCTCTCTTTATCTGTCCTTCCCTCCCTCTCTCTATCTCTCTCTCTTCACCTCTTATGGCTTCAGGAGGAGTCTGTGAACGGAGCATCTGCTGAAATATTTATTGATCTGTTTTCCACAGTTTTATTTATTTCCCTCATTTTTCCTGCGTGCCCTGCCTTCCTCCCTTTGCACGGACCCGGCAGCACCTCACGGCGGGGGGGTGGGGGGGCAGAATCCACAACATGGAACCATTATTTAGCATGTGTTGTGGCCAGTAGTTTTACCTGTGTAAACAAAACAAGAGGATGCTATGGAGGCGAACGTGAGAGCAGCAGCAGCAGCAGCGAGAACAGACTGAGCAGCGAGACAGGTTGGGTTGTTTGGCATTCTGAAGCTGATGTTTACAGGTGCTGCTCTTTTTCTTTATTTTTTTCTTCAGCATAAAGGAAGTTGTACACAACTGCAGGCTATTGAAGTAGGAGTAGTCATGGCAACAATGCCCTGAGCAATTAGAATTACAATGGTGAGAGTGTTAGAAGCGGACTAAATGGATTCGCTGATGAATCTGACGCTATCGCGGCGTAATTAAAGGGCTTCCGTGCTATCGTACGTCCCCGCGGTGAACACCAGCGCCGTTAACCGGGAGTTTGGAGGTTACTCCGACGGCAAGCGTTTCAGCAGTCGTTTGAAAGGAATGTTTTCCAGCCTTCTGTTGTTGCACAAATGATTAAACTTCAACACACACACACAAGGGAAGGGTCACACACACACACACACACACACACACACACACATGCCCACAGTGAGACACAAACCACAGCACAAAAAGCCCCATCGTCCCATCGCCAGCCATGGCCTGCATTAGTTCCTAAGCCTTTTCCATTGATTTGCCGGCGAGCTCCTTGTCTTCGGGTAATGAGGACAGGGAGAGAAGCGGGACCCTCGTCCCTCCCGGCTCCCAGAGGACGAGCCGCCTGCACTAATCTGAATTGTGTTTCCAATGATGCTAACTCCCCGGCACAAAAACACTAGAAGGGAGAGGAATAGAGGAGGGGGGGGGGGGGGGGGGGGGGAATCAGAGAACTCAAACAGTACTCATTCCCTCTTAAATGTGTAACATCTGCACATCACCAAACAAGACAGCATCTCTCCTCCCTGCAGATAGCTCAATCTGCAGCGTGCACATAAAGGGACGCAATCTGCCGAACGTTATTCTATTTTTCTCTATATGAAAGCTATTGAACAGAGATCAATGAGAATTATTAATATCCAATCTAATGCATGTGCCCGTGTGTGTGTGTGTTTATATATATATATATAAAGATGTCCCTGTTCTCCCTCATGGCCAGGCTCCATTGGCTTTCCATTGATTTACCGCTCACACCTTTAGAGGGGGAATTGTGGAAATTCATCTTCCCAGTGGGCCAGCAAAGAAGCTATTCCACAGTGCATGCATGCATATGTTTATTTCTGTGTGTGTGTGTGTGTGTGTGTGTGGGCGGTGGTTGATGCGAGTACACGAGCCATCACTTATCCGGCTTCCAGAGCCACTCCGCTCCCTCTTGAACGATCTTTCCGCTGCACTAAATAAAACATAGCCTTTTCCCATCCGTTACAGTGAGAAACCCAGCATTCATATTGGTACACACCCCGACTGACGGGGTCTTTAAGTTGGGACGCGGGGAAGGTTGTAACCAAGCGAATTACTACAGTAATTAAACACAGTATAACTACCTGTCCCGAGCTGAGAGCTGCCCTACTTCCTTTCCATTACACTGAACTCCATATATTATAACTGTAATTATAATTGCAAACAAGCCTCGCTGTAATCATTATTTATGACAATGACACTATGTGTAATTGCCAACCCCCTGAACCAATATGTGAGCCCCGGTGAAGTGTTTATCAAAACCGACAGCAGAAATCTCCAGGGCGGGAGGTGGTGCCGCGGCTGCACCGTGGCTAACCATCCTCCAAAGTACTTGACCCGCTGACCTCTCAGTCGCCACGCTGGTCAGTATACCTGCTAACGTTATGAGATCAGCTTCAGCCTGGCAGGTCGCCGGGGGTCAGCGGCTCAGTGGTTATTCATCCATGCCGAGCCTGTAATTGGAAATGCTGCAAAAAAAAACCCCACGAAGCGAGAGCATAATAATGAATACAACTCAACATTCCCTTTTTTCTTCTGGTGTTTTAGTTTTCACCTTAAATAAAAGAGTTGGAGCAGGAGGTGCTGTAGATTCAAACGTTCCTTTTTAAAAGCTCCCTTCCTTTACAACCTGCATGCTTACCTGTATTTCATCTCTACGAATGGATCATATGGATGAATGTGATCTGGTGTGCCTGTTATCATTCGCTGTAATTCATACCAATCACAGCTGTATTTGGTGTATAACCCACGTAATCGGTTCAGACTCCGAGCTGCCACAGAGGAAGTCAGGAGACTTTGGTATTAAAGAGCAAACCAAGACCAGACAAAGGTCTGGGAAGGATGGACGGGTCAAACAAACACAGGACTTTCACCCAGGAGACCACCCCCAAGTAGTAGTTATTTTTACCAACTTGATTTGGCCCCAATCTTCTAAATGTAAATGGTTCTGCACTGCAGGAGCACTGATCACGTAGAAAGCCAGACACTCGTAGAACGCCCATTAAACTCTTGTAGGATATTGTGTTTGTCTTCCTGAGCTTTATTTCCCATCTACGGATGGGCACCCGAACCCATCGTATACCATGTGAAAGGCTTGGAGCCCGAAGGCTCCCTCTTGATGCCTTTGTGAACATGCTTCAAAGCCAGAGATCCCCCCAGCCTCCAGTTTGTCCGACCCTCATATAGACCCCACCACTGCTTTGTGAAGATGTGACACACACCCTGAGGTCGACATCACGGCCGTTGAAGGGACACCTGTCCGGACCCAAGACTGCGCTGCACTATGAATTCTCCAGCACACTTGGTTTGTATCGGCCCCCCCGCGACCCTGAATACAGGATAAGCGGTAGACAATGGATGGATGGACTCGGTTTGTGTCGGCCATGCTGCAAGCCTAAAGGATGAACGGGGTTAATCTAACAGGCCTTGATGTGGGTCCTTAACACCAGACATCACATTGACACTGATTCTTCTCTTTGTATCCAAAAGGTTAAAGTATAATATTAACTGAGTCTAATAAATATGTATTACACTCTTTTCAAGAACAACATTTCCCACGTTTTTCTGCTGCTTTGAGATTAGAAATTAGAATTAAAAGATTAGAAAATCTCGAGACAGCTCTCCATCTCTGATGCCTTTCCAACAGCCGTCTTTAAAATGTCTTCCCAACACTCAAAGCGCCGCATGTCAACATTCACCCACTCGCTCACATTCAGACACTGATGGCAGAGGCTGCCAATCAGGATCCACCCTAATGCACATTCATGCACATTCACACGTCGGTGGCGCTTCCGGAGCAATTCGGGGTTTCGGTATCTCGCCAGCCTGCAGAGCCCAACGTTGATCTTCCGATCAGGGGGCGACCCGAATACAAACGGTGGAATGGATCAAATAGAAGTTTCATCAACGCATCACAGCACCCGTCTCTGCCAGTCCTCGGTCAAAATACAGCTAGATGTTCTTAAGGTACTGCCTGGGATCCACTACGTGGAGAGGATAGATTCAGCACCACAGGCCGCCACACAGCAGCCACAGAAATATGAAGAAACCCGAGGGATAACATTCAGACCGCAGACCCACTCCAGGCTGGTTAAACCTCCAACCCTTGTCCCCCGGGCTCTTGAGACCAAATCCAGGGCCCTCTCACTCCACCACTTGCAGATAAATAAAAACCTGCCAAAATGGCAGGCATTTCTAAGCCAAACATGGAGAACAACAGCACACACAGAATCCGTGGATTTCAAAGGGAGGGAGGAAAAAAAGCAGCGTCCCCTCCAGAATAGGAGCGCAAGGCATCTGTTGATGCTGGCATCTCTCGTCTCTTCATCTGCAAGCCAAGACTGGTGATCCAGTCCAGTGTGTGTGTGTGTGTGTGTGTGTGTGTGTGTGTGTGAGAGGGGGCAGGGATACAGGGCTACATGCTAACATGTGCAATGTGCATTGACCCCACTTGCCCCCATATGTTGTTGAAACAAGAAGGACTGCGGGCTGCAAGGCGACCCCCCACCTGTTTTCACCTGTGTTTCCTGCCTCCGACACTTCCTCCCCCCAGCACCTCCGTCACAGCGGTGCATGTCGGTGGGCAGACCCATCTGTGGAGCCTTTGCACATTATGGCAAACGCGGACGGGCGTGAAGGTGGCATTTCCTGCCATAATTGCATCAGTGGACGTCTGCAAGGCAGAAATATGTTTTCTTAAATACCTAAACTCTGCATCGTCTCTTGATGGTTGACCTTAAAAGTCCTCCGCGGTGACCTATCCAGCCCACGTAAGCGGAAGCAATTTCTCTTGTCATCTTCACTTTCCGCTGAATCAATGACGGCATTATTCTCATTATCCCCATCTTGCAGGTTTCTGTCACAACAGAAAATCCTTTGAGTGGAGGGTAAATTGTTTAATTTTGCGCGGAGGTGTGTGTGTGTTTGGATACTCACTCACAGCCTTAATGTTTCATAAGCCTCACGGTGTCTCGTCTCGTAAGATGAAACGGGGTTTTGATTAATTGCAGACAGCTTGCGTGCCAGAAAAACAGAGTTAGTATTTTACTGGATGTCTGGGAGGGCTCTCACACATCCACCTTTTCTAGAGTTACGGTGCTCGGCCGAAGAAAAGGGGGATAAAATGTGGAGGGGAAAGGCGTGACGCCGTGCTCGGTGCTGGCCATCACACCCATGGAATGGTTTCATGCCAAGCCAGGAGGAAAACCTTTGGATAATGGAATTGTGTTCTGCAGCAAAGGAGAGAAAGAAGCTGTTTCAACCTGGCTGCATGGCGTGGTGCCGGTCTGAAACACATTCTTACCGTTTCTCAGGGAAGAGATGGTGCTCTCACCAGACAAATACTTGTGCATAATGTGAAGTGGCTAAATGAGTGATAACCGCTGTCAAGAGGAAAAAATATATCGTCATTCACTGGGAATTTGTCTTATTAATCAGGCGATTATAACTCAAACACAATCTGCTAAACAATGGCGGTGGAAGTGTTTAATCGACCCACGCTGGCCTGACTCACGAGGCGCTGCCTCGTCGCTTTGTTTCGCCGCTGCATGATTTATCAGACGCTGCCCTTTTAACGGTTGTGTTCTTCCTTCATAATGCATGCTCTACCTTTTTAAAAGGCCGACGTGTTTGTGGAGGGGTAGGCTGCTTCACATGTGCTGCAATGTGCATCAACTCCCATCAATATCCAATCATTCTCTAACGGCGGCTCACGCCATCGTCACGCCTTCGCATCGCAGGAGCCCACAGGTTGCAAAGGCATTGTGAGAGCTGCGATGAGGCTCGGTGTGGGTTCGGTGGGCTCGGCTTCGTCTTCGCCGCCCGTCGGCCAACCGTGACCAGCTGGGGCTCTCCTGCCCACGAGGACCTCGGGAGCAGGAGGCTGCAGCCCGTCTGCATCTGCACGCTGTTAACCTCACATCTTATTGCACTGACACATCAATTATTGTTATTACGGGCCTGAGTAATATATTTATATACTGATTTCCCACAGGATGAAGGCAGCACTAATTGAGCCAGGTGTGTGTGTGTTCATATTAGACGGGCATGGGGGAATACACAACTAATATATGGTGGGACATCCCATGGCATGGTGAGGGTATTAGAGGATGACATGATGATTAATGCAGGTGGATTTTAAATGCCCCCCGGTCAGCGTTTCCCCTCCAACAACAACACCAACAACGGCGTTGTGTTCTTCATAATAAAGCGGTGGACGTGTCATCCCGACTCCTCCGGTTATCTGCGAGAGCAGATGAAGGAGCGCGTCGGTGTGTTTGTGGAGCTGCGGGGAAGATGTTTTATGCCGGTGATGAAAGAGGGACATTTAGGCTTCACTAGCCGATGCATGTTTGACTCCCTCAGCCGCCCAGCTGTCCGTCTCTCTCCATTTGTCTCTCTCGACCTTGGTGTGAGGAGAATGAACAAAAACACAGCCTTTCCCTCCCGAGTCTCCCTGCATTGCATCCACCAGTACTTAACCCCACCACCAACACCACCAACACCACCCACACCCCCCTCTTTGCACGGTGGTGCGTCGTGTGCGTGGGATGCCAGGCCATTCAAGTCACGTAAAGGAATGTTCACAGCCCCCCCCCCCCCCCCCCCTCATAGTAAACATCTTAACATGCATCACTCGTTGCTTTAACTCAACCACGAGGTTGGCTTGGAGATGAACCTTTGCGTTGCGCGCGCACGCACCCAGACGCGCGCGCGCACACACACACACACACACACACAGCATCGCCGTGCACGGCAGACACGCGTGCTTCACACGCAGGTAGATCATTAGTATTCACCTCCACACACGCGTTGTTCAGAGGAAAAGGCGCGTGCACGCGGCCGTCCGCGCAGCGCCAAAGTCGCGCGTAAAGAACTTACCTTCCAGCAGGACCAGGATGAAACCAGCCACCGCGTTCCGCACGAGGGGGCAGCCCATGATGGAGTTGGATTGATTTCTGTGCTGCTGCTTGTTGCCTTGGTATTCCTGCTGTGACACTGCGGGGATTCTTTATTCTCCTCTATATTTATTATATCTAGATATTTAAAAAAACAACCCAGCGGATGAATGTCCTCAGCAATAGTCCAACGCTTCTACATGTGACTGGACGTCTTATCCACTTGACTTTTCCTCTTGATGACCCGCGTCGTGGAGAGGCGTAGAGATCTATTTCTTCTTCCGCGTCGACAAGCAGAAAAGCAGCAGCAGGAGGAGAAAACAACAAATATCCCGGAGACTTAGTTTGGCTCTCAGTCCTTGGAGGATGTATGAGATGCACGGGAAGACGCGGTGACTGTCCAATCACTGCACGGACACAACCTTTCTCTTTTCTCTCTCTAAAGAAGGATGGGGGTCCGCGCGTCCTGACCAGGCGCCACCGGAGCTGAATGAGCCCGCCGCCGTCCGTGTCCGTCGGTATGCAGCGCGTCTCGTCGCTCCGCACTCGGCGCGTCGCAGGGAGCAGCAGGGAATGCGAGGCGCACGAGAAGGAGCATGATTGACAGCTCCAGCGGAGCCCCTCTCCCCCAATCACCGGCCCCAAGGAAGGAGGCGGGATTTACGGTTGCGCCGATGTCGCGCTCGGAGAGGCCGGCCAAGGAGGCGCGCTGGCCAATCAGAGAGGAGGGGGAGGGGGGACAAGGGGGGGGGGGGGTTGCACGGCGCGGTGATAATGCAATGTGATTTATAGCCAGTTCGGTGTTGCTGCAGTACTCAGAGAAAACAGTCCACGGGGGGACAGGCGGCCATAATAACGGCAGGGACAGAGGTGGGGGGGCAGGTGGAGCCGTACGGGTCCTGGAGGAAAGAACCCGCAATGAAAAGGAGGTAGAATGACGGGTTTGCTGCTGATAAGCAGATGTTCCTCAAGGCTGAAACATGAGTCAGAGCAGAGCTGGGAAGACAAGAGAAGCTTCATCACACCGCTGACTTTACACCCATCGAGGAAGACGCTTTATATTTACGCTGAAGTACTAACGAGCCGTTGGGAAGCATGGTGATGGCTGAGTCGTTCATGGCGAGGAGCTCGTTTGCTCTAAAGGCCTTTTCCACCAGGTGATGCTCGTCAGAGACAAGCTGCTCAACGGGGGAACATCCAGAAACCAGGGTTGACTTCCAGTTCATTACCGGCACGCTGCATCATGAGAGGACCTCCCCGGTCAGAACCGTAATATTCATGTCTGAGAGGATTGTTTCCATAACAGCTGTTTGTTCTTAAATGAATGCTCTTATTATTGGGGTGCTACAGTAACAAACTGCGTGGTGATTTAGTGTTTTGGAGGGAATTATAACAAACGCAGGATTAACTTGACTGCATGTCGGCCCTCAGAGATGGAGGAAGCACTAAAACAACAACAGGACTGATTAACGAGTCGGCTAATCAAAGCCCAGCATTACTTAACAGTGTGTAAATACTCATTATTATTCATTATTTATTAGATCTGATCCAGAGCAGGAAATCGGGAGCCACATGGCTCAGTGGGAAGTTTTGGATCCTGAAGGTGATGTAGAAGATGGTCCACCATGCAGCGTAGCATGTGCTACACCGTTCCTCCTCCTCCTCCTCCTCCTCCTCTTCGTTTGGACGTACTGTATTTGCAGTGAAATGCCGCAGGACAGTGATTGTACCGCTTCCACATTAGCATAATAAACCCTGTGATGCTCACAGGAGATACTGTACATGCAGTTGCAAAACTTCATTAATGGCGTTCACGTCTGCAATCATTAATTCCGCTGGGTCGAGTCAACTCACGCGTTTTATTTATAGACCTGTCATGAGTCGCGCTTTGTTTCGCACTCGATTGTTTTTCCAAGTTATTTCAATAAAAGTGGAAACACCTGCAAAACTGTTGACATGAATTAGCATTTTTGAGTCTGATTTTACAAAGCCAATTACCCTCAGACCTCGCCTGCTCCCATCACACCATGTGACATGCTGAGCACGGCGGGAGTTCAGGAGGAGACAGAGGAGTATTTCTTCATTTTGGAAAAGACTGACGTGCAGCTGCAAGAAGAAGGAAGCGAAGCTGCTTTCTGTATTGTGAGGGTTAGGTTCACGTGTCCGTGGGCTTTGAGTGTCTGTTGTGTTCAACGTTATATTGTCTTCTCACTCCCGACCTCCTCGAAGGCTCCGTCATCAGGCGTCTCACCGGCCCGCACTTTAGCATCACACAAACACAGGACTTTCACCCAGGAGACCGCTGTTGTCTTCTCACAAGTCGAGTCTTTTCTTTTTATTTTGCTTGCTCTCAATGTTCGCTCCGTTCGGATTTGTTGACGTCTTCAACTGCAAGTCTGTCAGCAAATTGTCCATCAAATGTGAATCAATTCCAAATCTTTTCATAGTTTTCACATTTGATGCATTTTATGACTTTTGCGACATTGAATAAAGTTGAACAGAAATGTATTCTGTTTATTAGTTTATATATATTTTATGAATACAAGGGAAGATTTTGGTGGGGCATATGTTTTTAAGTTTTCACAACTTAACATGTTTAGTAAATTAAACCAAATTCAATTGGAAAGTCGTAACTTAAACAGCTGAGTTGAAAGATCTGGAAGTAGTTATCTCCAGCCCTTTGCCTTCATTACATGAATAATAACATGGTTTACGTGGAATTGGTTGCCTCCTACTTTTTAAGTAAAGTCGAGTCGTCCGGGCGTACAGCGTAAAAACGTTTTCTGTTGTATTGTATTCCAAAAGCATTATTGTCTCAGATCTGTGTCTCCGCGGAGAGGAACGAGAACAAGCATATTAATCCTGCATCAATCAGCAGGATAAATATGAGCGTCCAGCTGGACTCGAGGGCTCCAAGAGACTTGGACGGACTCGCAGGGACTCATTAAGACGACTTACAGGGACTGATTGTGGACTCCTCCATGCAGGAGGACACATATTGTTGGAATGGGCAAATACAGAAGGAGAAGCACTTAACGAGCGTTAGTAAGTAAAGGTAATTAGACAGCAGTAGGAAAGTGCATGTTTAATGGTAGAAATGTGTGTGTTGTCTCCGTGGTTTAAAGCGGTGGCTGAAGGAAGGCGATGCACAGCGGAGCTGTTAGAGGGGGGATGTTTAAAGAGAAAACGGCCCGTTGTGGATTCCAGATGAGCCGGAGACAACTTTTCTAAATCCCTCTGACTAACAGAAGAACACGAGACCTCATCTTCTCGACAGCAACACTAATTAGAGCAGTCATCTCCGAGCTCTGACCTTTTGTGGATCTTTTAACCTCCAGTCTTTAATTTCTTTCTAAGTGAGTGCTCTTCCTGCAGACGCAGCGTTATGATAACTCATTTTTCCCCATCGTTCCTGCAAAGAATGCTCCGCTCTCATCATCTGCGTTCCTTGGTGACGTCACTGACTGACCGTTTTCTTGTAGTCCGTCTTGTCCTGCAGATAAGGAGCGTCGCTCGCCGTCACGGCCGCGGTAATAGCATCACGGAATCATTATTTAATTCCTTTGGCTTCCTAGAGTGTGAGGCGAAATCTTCAAGCCACAGTAATCAGGGTGTTTGATGGGCGATGCTTAGCGGAGGGGGATGACTGGCCCGCGACGCCGCTGAGCGCTTCCTAACTCATCAGGAGGAGGAGCAGCGAGGTTAGTTTGATGGATTGTAAGTGAACTACGCTCACCAGCCAGCTATTTAAAATGTCTGCAAGCTGTGTTGTTGCATAATGTGTGTGTGTGTGTGTGTTTCAGCTTATAGGCGGGACTCTGAGGTCTTTGCCCCGGCGTTCCCGTCCATCAAAGAATTGATTTACATTATGATGCTACATTATGAACCGTAGACGTCCGCGGGGACTAAACATGGACAAGCAAGCGTTTCCTTTATGCACCATGTAAACTGGAACAAACTCCCAGAAACATGCAGAGTCGGCTTTCAACTCTCATTTCTTTTAACCCCTAAGAACCCCGATGACACCGTTTTCTAACACTTTAAGTAGTTTGGAAAGTTGCTTTCTATACAATTACTAAATGACTGAAGATAAGTTCCAACCCATTTAACAGTTGCTTTAATTTAACATTTAAACTGTCCACAAATCTTCAAAAGGAATTATATAAAACAAGTTGACAGAAAAAATACTCAACAACAAAAATAGCAATGAGCTGCTCAATTAATTTAGCGGATTGGATTATTAGATGATTCTTTTACCAAGATTTGTTTCTGAATTTGTGCTTCGTATTCAAGAAGATCCATTTGTGTGTTTCTTCTTCTACTTTGTCTCAAGGACCTTGTTGCTTTTAAAATAAACTTGCCTTCCCCGAGGAAGGAGCCCGAGCTCATGAACCCATCACCCAAAGTCAAAGTCCCAGACACCTTGAGGGCCTGTTATTTCACACCCAATTAATAGAGAATAAAGGCGAGCCGTGCTATAATATCAGATGTTGGCACCTTGGCGGGAAGGACGAACACGGAAGGACACCTCGACGAGCTCGTTGAAGGAGCGTGGCGGTTTATGCCAACACGTCTGGACGGGACGCGTCCCTGAAGTGTCTGCTGTAGAGCCACCGTTGGCTGTTTCAGTATGGTAATGTATGGAGAAGGCAGGCGGGGGCACTTCACCCCCTCCTTCCCTTTAGCTCCATCTTTAAGCCCCACACATTAATTGGCATTGCAGGGCGGCAGCCTCGGTTGTAATCATCGTCCCTCCAGAGGACCGTGAGGAGAAGGGTTGCAGGAGAGACGGGACGGAGAGCGAATGGGAGTCTCAGAGGGCCTGTCCTCTGAGTTATGTTCTCCCAGGAGGCGCGAGGAAGCCGCAGCACTGGGAGGAGGAGGGAGGGGATCTATGGAACAAGGAGCGAGGCAGGGAGACGCTGGAGCAGAAATTGTGATATAAGCTCCCCTTGCTCTCTGGGCAAAATAGAAGACTACAGATGGAAGGAGAAGAACTGGACGGGAGATTCATGTCGGGGATTATGGATGGAGATTGATAGTTGGGAGAACTGGGAGGGGGGGGGGACATTTGAGCGACATGAAGATGATGAGAAGGAAAAGGAAAGGGAGTGGCGGGGTCAGAGAAGATGGAGGAGGTCGATCCACATTAAAGCTCCACCTGTTGTACTTAAATTGGTTTCCGTCTGCAAACGTTCCAAAAAGGAAAAGAGAACAAGCCTCACATTTCTAATTCCAGGGAAATTGATTTATTAACCATAACCTATTAATTTGGCTCGTTCCCGCCGCCGATGCAGCCCTCCGCTGTTAGCGCCTCGCGCGTTGATGTCGTTACATCCACTTTAAGCGCACAATTGTTTTCACCGATGATTGCTCGCCGCCGCAACGCGCCACGCTTGTAAAGTGCCTTGAAATTGAGGAGCTGCGTCTGAGTAGGAGGAGGAGGAGACGAAGAGAGACAGCCTGCCAAGAGATGGCGGGAAGCGGGAGAAGAAATAGTCCCAAACAGAAGCTCTCCAAGGTTTCTCCCTTTTTTCTTGAGGGTGGACCTGAATGTTGTAACACTGCTAATTACTCTGACCAAAGGATGGGTTTGTGTGTGTATATATCTATATATACATATATATATATATACATATATATATATATATATATATGGTGAAAGTCACCTTTAAAGAAGTGAATGGAGCCTGAGCGCGTCGGAATGCGGCCTTGAAGCCGGATCAAACCACGAGCCGAGCTGTAATAGATGATGGAATTTAATCATATCTGCTGCCTAATGCTCTCTCTCTCTCTCTCTCTCTCTCTCTCTCTGTCTCTCTCTCTGTCTCTCTCTCTCTCGCTCAGTTTTACGGCTTCTAAAATGGATCTGCCGTTCATTTTAATTCACCACTCCATCAAACTTCTTTTCCATCAGTGCGCTGCAACACTCTGACTTTCCGGATGCGAGTCACTGACATGGGCTATTGAAGAACAATGACACACACACAAACACATCAGTGTCATAACTTTATTAGGGTAGACTGATGTGGGATCGGCCGGCCGCGGTTAGCCTTCTGGCCGTGCGGAGGCCCTCGGCCGCTGAGCTCCTCAGTCCTCTGATATGTGCAGCGTCTCACTCCGCGAGCCGGCCCCTACTAATTAAAAACTTCTTAATGATAGCACTTCCAGAGCGTTGCCCGAGCCATTAATCTTCCAGATATCTCATAGATCTCGACACAAATGGGCAGCGAAAACGGAACTTTTTCTGCTGCTTGGCAGCAAAAAAAATCCCCTCCTGTGTTTCATTATCATCAAGAGTACCTTTTGCATTCATTTGTATCCATAACTGTTGCACTTTCGGCAGCAACTCATGAATCAAGGCTCGGGGGTGTTGGGCGATGATGCAGCCGGAAGGCGGGCTGCAGACGAGGTCCAGCTTGGTCGGGATCAGACCAGAATCCGTTTTTAGGGGAGACTTTGAATTGGTAGTCTCACAGCCAACAGGAATGTGGCACTGACTAATACCTGGTGTCTGGAGGTAGATATCCATCACAGGTGCCACAGTTCTAAGCTCTGCTCCGACTGGCTCACACATCATCTGAGCCACTCCGAGCCCCCTAATGGATTCTCATGTCGTCCGTCTCCTTCGGCCTTCTTCCATTCAACCACACTAAAAGGGAATCACTCCTTGATCCGTGCACTGTGATATTTTGTGGTTTCGTTTCCAGTTTGTCGTCCCTCTTCTTTATTTCTGTCTGCGTCACCATCACGACGGTCTTCCGTCTCTCCAGCAGAGTGTTTGTCTTTCTCCTTCCCTCCTTCCTTCCTTCCTTCCCTCCGTCCTTCCTTCTTTCCTTCCCAGCTTCGCCTCCCGTCCCGGCTTGATTCGCCGGTAATGAGTGCAGCTTAAGGTGGGCTGTCCTGAAGTGAGCTGGAGAGGCATGGAGGTTAATGAGGAGAGCAACCTTGCTTTTTGCCTGAGGTGTGAAAATGGATGAGTGAGGGAGAGAGAGCTAGGGCCAGGGAGGCAGACGGACGGACCAACGGAACAACATTTACAATAAGGAATTTAGAAATTAATTGAATTTAGCTGATGACCAGACGTATGGTCTCAGCATAGGTTTGAATCCATAATTCAACTGTTTGTAAAGATTCAGATTAATGAATAAACGGTAATCTATTATGGACGAATGCTTTTTATAATTTCGGCACGATAAACTATTTAACCACGAGGGAATCCTGGGAATGATTCCATTAATTGCATCGCCAAGGTTGTTTCGGATAAGAAAATTAAAAATCAAACAAGGACACGCAGAGTCAAATCCATGAAGCTGCCCACACAGTTCAGCAGCTCGCCAAGACGAGGCGAGCGGATGATGCTGCTGCTTCTACTGTGAACCTTCCATTCACCCAAACCACCACCGGGACACATTATCTGACTGTCGGGAGTAAGAACAGGTGAACGGGGGAAATGAATTAACAAACAATGGTTGAGACAGAAAATACAAATTAGATTCAAGCTGCAAAAAGATAAAAGAAAATCAACGGATGGACAAACATTCTGCTATCCAGTCCATTTCTGCTTGTAAAGTGTTTTGTGCTCAGTCTGTCACTTCCACTCACCTATAAGTGTCTCCTCCTCCTCCTCCCTCCTTCCTCACATACCTGCCCTTGTCACTATTTTCTTTGTTTGACTCCCAAATCAATCGTTCTCATTTCGTCTGGAATTGATTTCGACACCTCTTATCATTGACGCTATCTGCTCTGCTCTCAGAGCCTCATCCAGTCCCACCCATCGCCGTCTTTTTACCTCCATTTTCTTCCTCCTCCTCCTCCTCCTCCTCCTCTTCTATCTCGTTCTCCATCTATCCGGCTCTGCATTCCACTCTGGCTCATTTCAGATGGGACTCCTTTTTGCTCTGCACTCTTACTTGGTAACCTCTGCAGAGTTGTGGAACAATGTCTTGATTGGGTGTGTCTGGCATCGCTAAGCATGCTGCGCTGCAGACTCGGTGCCATGCATAAGCTATTATGTTGGCAGCCAGCAGTGTATTATCACCGCGGCACTGATACACAGGGCAGGGGAGATAGATTACCAATCAATCAGGATGCTGGTGTCAAACTGATGCACTGCATTTTTTTATTATCTCCAAAGTATCCTTGTCACCACATTATTCACATTAAAAGTAAACATTTGAATATTTTTGATGTGCAGTGCAGTAATTACGTCTCCAGACGACATGATCGTAGAAGGCTGCTCCATTAAAACGTCTACAGGAAGCCTTCACATGCGACAGACTGTTGTACTTACACAAACACAGAGCTGCTGCGGCAGCAGAATAATCACATTTGTCAACCGGGCCGAGCCAAAGAAGCATGGCCCCGGGGGCAGAGCGGGCAAAATCCCACCGTGCACATGCATGCGATGCTCCGAGGCTAAAGAGACATCTGCCCGTAAAAACTGGTTCCTAAAAAAAGCAACAGCTATAGTGGTGACGTATCACTGACATTTAAATGTATTTATCTATACTAAATTTAGCTGTGAATGTTATTGATTATTTTCATATGCTTGTTCCACACTGGAAATATATCAGTCCGGCTATAATTGAGCGTGCATTTGTAGCAATAATAGCATAAAATCACCAAGTCGACGAACGTTTAACTTCCAATTTTCTCCAGCTAAAGTGAAAGAGTGGCTGAAACAACAGTCTTGTACGTGTTGTCGGGCCTTTCTGGATGTTTTCCTCTGCTGTGACCCATTTGCTCCTGTGTTCCTGATCTAATACTCGACTACCGACACACACGATCTTTCACAAACCTTTCATTGAATCGTTGGCAGCCAAGAAAGAAAACATTCTAAAACACTGGCATTGGAGATGAAAAATGTTCTTTAATATAATACTTGTTGGAGTTAGAGCTCCAACAGTGATGCAGTAGGAAGAGCAAGTATGAGGTCATATTAACACAACAAACCAGCCAAACAATGTGAGGTCTGATGTGCGTTATATCTGTAAGGAAATATAGACATCTAAAACCTGTGAAATCAGAGGAATGCAAGCTCACCTCTGGTAAGGCAAGAGCCTGGAAGACGTTGGATCAGGCAGTAAAAAAACATAAACTACTAACTGTAGATAAAATGTGTCTGTGTCAGCGTGATATTTGTATTCATACCATTTCAAGGCCTTGCAGCATCTCACACTCAACCATTTACAAGGGGACATCAGTTAAGTCTCTGAGGGTTCAGGGGCATAAGGCCTTAGGGAAGGGGATTCGGACAAAGTACTCCAAACCGCCTCTGTGGTTCCCGCTACAGTAGGTGTCTCCAGGATCATCACTTTTTGCCGCGATGGCACAAACTCAGACTTAAAATAAAATAAAGCAGCGTCGCTGTCTCGGCTCCTTAAATCCAACTAAAGAAGTGACGATGTGGAAGATGCTTCTAGTCCTGAAACCCCCAATGCATAAACATCCACTGAGTGATGAATCAGGCTTTCAACTCTACAGAGACAATGCAAAACATGCAGTGGCTTGTTTTCTACCATTACCTTCAATGATGTTTCATTGTTATAGCAAACAGCTAGTACGGGAGAGGGCGGATATTGATTCCTCAAGTTAACCCTCAAAGTGTTGGAGCGAAGCCACTAAATGGCCCTGCACAGGGATGAGCTGGGATTTCTCTCGTCTCTCTGATGGCTGTCCGTCAGTAAGCTGTGTTTCCCCCTGAAGTCCAGCTGCAGTGTAGGAAGTCTGATGGAAAAAGGAATGATGAATGTTTGGGAGTTGACAGCCAGAGATGCTTGCCTATACAAAAACATAAAATCTTATTATCCTGTATACACAACTCAGTTTGTAGATTTAAAAAAAACATTTCATTATTACATTTTTTACAAAAGTGCAGCAGAAAACAAGCTACAGTCAGCTGGTTATGCAGTGCAATCGGACAAGCATATACTCATTGATTTATCCGTTTCCCTTTAACGCTCGACAACATCCGTACGATGAGCGTCTCCGATGTATTAGTGGAGGCCCATAATCAATCTGTGCCATAGTCTGTTGTCTCAGAAGGCTTCTGCTGCCTGTAAGGCTGGAAAAAGAAAAGAAAAGAAGAAAAATAAGAGACGGGATTGAGAGGTGAGGGGAGGATGCAGAGAGGGAGTTTTCAGAAATGCAATCATTTCTGTGCACAGTTGAAGAATTAAGGGGTTTTTCAACATGATGGTTATAAGTCTACAGCCCATTAAATTTATCCACAAAACAGATTCTGCACTCCTGAGACTCAACTCACTGACTTCTAAAATTGATTGTTTTCAGCCAGCCGAGTTGCTAAGTGGAATGGAATGTACAATTAACCGTCTGATTGTTTACGGTGCGGCCGTTCATTTCGCCGTCTCTTAACCCATTTTTCCACGGCCCATCAACGGCCGGATATGCAACGCTGTTAATGTCACGCTGCTTGGAATGATTCCCGGTAAAATCATTAATCAAAGTACGACTGTCGTCGACATCACATGCTCCCGTAACAGATGTATTGATTGCAGACGCTGCCAACCTTCTCTACAGTTTGTGTCGCAATTTGGCTCGTCCCCTCTGCCCTGCCGCCCTCCCCCCGCTTAATCGCCTAACTTCTACACGCCTTGTATTGCACATTAATGAAACGAGTCCTCCCCTTCCCCGGGCATGAAGGAACACTTGTCGATACACTTTGAATCGAACGCCTCGCTGCTGATGTGGAATCCGTCCCGCCTCCGAGCGTGCCAATCAATGAGCCATCACCGGCTTCTCAACGTGTCCGTCCCGCCGTTGCTCTGCATCACAATCACGCGGCTGATATCATCTTCCTCCCGGCACCTCCGGCGTTTGTTCTCTTTTGACCTCCCTCAATGTCTCTCTCTGCTCAATACATATTTAATCAGACTCCAAATAAGTTTGAGGTTGTACTTTTTAAACTCTAATCAACCCAAATGATTTGAAAAGGTTTGGAGCCGAATGGATGCTGAGGCCGAGTGCTTTGTCTTGTTTGATAGAGTTATCGTGACAGGGCAGCAGCTGCTGGTGAAACATACCTCCCTGACATTTCTGAAGCAAACACATTTGCAACTCAGTGTGAATCTCATTATCATATATTTACAAACTTGGATCACCTTTAGGATAATCTGTTTGGGCATGAGGACGCATCGGTGTGCCACCTGGGAGCAAAATGTTCCCTACACCCTATGTCCCCTACACCCTATGTTTCCTACACCCTATGTTCCCTCAGCCCTATGTTGCCTCAGCTCTATGTTGCCTCAGCTCTATGTTCTCTCAGCCATATGTTCCCTCAACCCTATGTTCCCTCAGCCCTATGTTGCCTCAGCTCTATGTTGCCTCAGCTCTATGTTCCCTCAGCCATATGTTCCCTCAACCCTATGTTGCCTCAGCTCTATGTTGCCTCAGCTCTATGTTCCCTCAGCCATATGTTCCCTCAACCCTATGTTGCCTCAGCTCTATGTTCCCTCAGCCATATGTTCCCTTAGCCCTATGTTCCCTCAGCCCTATGTTCCCTCAACCCTATGTTCCCTTAGCCCTATGTTCCCTACACCCTATGTTCCCTTAGCCCTATGTCCCGTTCACCCTATGTTCCCTTAGCCTTTTGTCCCCTACACCCTATGTCCCCTACACCCTATGTTTCCTACACCCTATGTTCCCTCAGCCCTATGTTTCCTACACCCTATGTTCCCTCAGCCCTATGTTGCCTCAGCTCTATGTTGCCTCAGCTCTATGTTCTCTCAGCCATATGTTCCCTCAACCCTATGTTCCCTCAGCCCTATGTTGCCTCAGCTCTATGTTGCCTCAGCTCTATGTTCCCTCAGCCATATGTTCCCTCAACCCTATGTTGCCTCAGCTCTATGTTCCCTCAGCCATATGTTCCCTCAACCCTATGTTCCCTCAGCTCTTTGTTGCCTCAGCTCTATGTTCCCTCAGCCATATGTTCCCTTAGCCATATGTTCCCTCAGCCCTATGTTCCCTAAACCCTATGTTCCCTTAGCCCTATGTCCCGTTCACCCTATGTTCCCTTAGCCTTTTGTCCCCTACACCCTATGTTCCTTACACCGTATGTTCCCTCAGCCCTATGTTCTTTACACCCTATGTTCCCTCAACCCTATGTTCCCTTAGCCCTATGTCCCCTCAGCCATATGTTCCCTCAGCCCTATGTTCCCTCAGCCCTATGTTCCCTCAACCATATGTTCCCTTAGCCCTATGTTCCCTCAGCCCTATGTTCCCTAAACCCTATGTTCCCTTAGCCCTATGTTCCCTACACCCTATGTTCCCTCAACCCTATGTCCCCTACAGCCTATGTCCCCTAAACCCTATTTTCCTTACACCCTATGTTCCCTACACCCTATGTCCCCTACACCCTATGTCCCCTCAGTTCTATGTTCCTTACACCCTATGTCCCCTACACCCTGTTTTCCTTACACCCTATGTTCCCTACACCCTATGTCCCCTACACCCTATGTCCCCTCAGTTCTATGTTCCTTACACCCTATGTCCCCTACACCCTATGTCCCCTCAGTTCTATGTTCCTTACACCCTATGTCCCCTACACCCTATGTCCCCTACACCCTATGTTCCCTCAACCCTACGTCCCCTACACCCTATGTCCCCTCAGTTCTATGTTCCCTGCACCCTATGTTCCCTACACCCTATGTTCCCTACACCCTATGTTCCTTACACCCTATGTTCCTTACACCCTATGTTCCCTACACCCTATGTTCCCTACACCCTATGTTCCTTACACCCTATATTCCCCCAACCCTAAAAAATAAAAATGAAAGAGACCACGTTCATCGTAATGAAATAACATGAGTCAGTCGACCGTGTGCCACCTCGGTGTGTTTCTGATTCATCTCCATGCTACAGAGGAACAAGCTACAGTTGGCTTTGGCTACGGGCAATACTATTTGTTTAATTTAGATTTTCTTCATGGGATTTGTTGACAGGAAGAAACGTATAATGATAACAAGAAAAATATGAAAATAAGAAGAGTTTTGCCAGACTTATCCTTTGATGCAGTATCTGGCACTGGGTTTGTTACATGTTTGTTACTTTGTTGTTAGTCACCACCTATGTTGCATAATTTCCATATTCATGGGTTTCTGTTCTCAGCTATATTTATATATTTATATATATATATATATATATATATATATATATATACAGCTGAGTGGTGCAGATGAAAGTGAAATATCCAGCAGGATCCTGGGGAAACAACTGAAGGGGCAACGAGGGGGAAAAGGACACAGAGGTCCTCCCCAAGCAACAAAACCGAGTGAAGAGTCATTACAGTAATTATTCACATTACCCAACTAAACCAGCACAGAGTGATATATTAATTAGACAAATAGCTCCACAACGCTGAAACACAGACTGACTGAATACATGTCAAGCACAGTTTAGCTTCCCTTCTTTATTTATTTCTCTCGTCAGTGCTTTCAAGTGACCGCTGGGATTCACAGCGGGATTCTTTGTGAAATGCGCCGTGCTTTGATCTACATCAAATGCACACTAAACCGGGGAGGGAAACCAAACCGAGAGATATACGTCAGGAAAAAATGAATGCATAAAAACCCAATGCTGCTGCAGTTATCGTTGCTGCTGCTGTTGGGTTTCTTCCTGTTGGATCCAGATGTCTGCTGAGGAGCTCCTGGTGCATCAGCAGCTGTGGAGAGTGCTGATCAGTGTAAATGGGCACTGTGACCTTTTAAAACTCCTCTCTGGGAAAGCAGAGGCCGTTCGCTGATCTTATTCTGTGTCGTCTTTTTTGTAGAAAGTGCTTTCAGAAAACCCTGTCGCAGCAGAAGCGCTCCCCAGCGCTGTCTTCCGAGCGACTGAATACTAACGGAGAACCTGACTCCTCTCGGGCCTTTTGTCTTTGACGCGACACGGGGCTCCGACGCTCTCAAAACACTGCTTTACAATTCGACTCTGAATCCGAACGAGGATGTGGAAAGTGGCTCTGGCAGAAGGCTTCGATGAATGACGGCCCTCATGTTAAGTCCCAAACACTTAACGCTGCCTGCAAAAAAACAGCTCCTCGCTGGGAAGGCAAGAAAAGAAAAGCTGCCAAGGTTTCTCTTGAGGTGCAGTTAGATTTATTCTTTTGAAGGTGTTGTGTTTATCACGGCGCTAAATCTCAGCGCTGGGATGTTTACATGCACAGGACTTCTAATGAAGTGAATTGTATTAAACCATCACATGATGAGAGAGTCACGTCGACATTGCTGTTGGAAGAAATCTGCTTTTAAAAAGAAATGTTGTATTTCTGAGGACTTATCAAAGTGTACTTGTATGACAAATGCAATTCTTAACAACAACTCATCTGTATCTGAGTCCATCAGGTAACTCTTGCCATCCATTTGCTTCATTCCCGTCTCTCCCTGCTTTTCTGCTGGAAGATGGTCTGAGCTGCTAACTAGTGCCCTGAAGGGACAGCGTGCACCTGTAAGACGGCAGCAGGTGCCGGATGTTGAGCCTGCTTCAGGAGGCCAAAAGTGCCCTCCATTCCCTCCAGTTGAGATGGAGTCTGAGAGTGGAGCGGGATAATTCTAGCTTCAGGCACCACTTCTGGGCGGCTGCTTCCAAAAGCTTAGCTTCAAAACTGCACTGCTGGTCCTCCATCCACGTGGGGATGCATGTCTCTCCTGTGCCCGGTAATGCTGTCTTCATGGAGAAGAGCCTCAGACATGTGGGGAGGTTTTTATTATTTTACTTGGCTGCAAGTTTTGTGTGAAAGCAGTATTAATATACAGCACACGAAGGGTTCTTTTGAGAAGAAGCTCTCTTTCTAAAGCATATTTACTTGACTTTGAGAGTAAACTGCCGACTCATTTCATGGTTTTAGGACTCATTCCTGCAGCATTCTAGAATTATAATCTAAATTAATATTATAATATGAATTTATATGTTTAAGTCCTAACCCACAAAGCTGACACCAATGAAATAACCAGTTAGTTAGTTGGAACCAAAGTCACAGCTCTAGATTACAACGATGTAGGGGGCGCTATAACGATACCAAAGTAATAAAAAGGTAATTTTCTCAAGATAGGAAGTCTAAAAAAACACTAACAAGATATTGATTTCTTAAATATTTTTGTCCTGTAACTGAATGATTACTCTCAAGCACCTGGTCATTTATTATTAATGACCAGTCATTAAAGAGTAATGTTAATGTGGCCATATATCGGGTCATAATAATACATTTATATCACTAAACAAATGTTCTGCATGAACTCCTTTCACCTGGGTGATTGGGACACATCATGTAATCATTGCATCTGGTCAAAAGTGATGCATTTAAATAGGAATAAACAGAGATTGTGTCTGAAAATAAAATATTCCAACGTGTGTTGGAATATCTATGAGCATCCAGAGAGAGCAGAGCTCTGGGAAGGTGGGAGGGAAAGTAAGACCATGTTGGAATAAACGATCAGCTCAGCTATTGGCAGGCGGATTCCTCCTGAACTCAGGAGATGTAACTGCAGCTCAACAGTGACGATGCAGGTGACACATATTACCACTGCAGAATATTTCTGCCCCATCTCATCTTGATGATGAATAAAAAGGGAGACCTGCGAGGCCGATGTGCATTCTCACCTAAATGTCACATCCTGTCAGCGATACCCACTCGGCTCCGTGACACACTGTGCCCCGCGGCGGGAAAAGGAGCAGCCAAGAAGTTAAATGAAAAAAGAAAAATGGGCCCGACAGTCACGGGAGGCAAGAAGCCTCTGTAGTCGGAACAAAATGTCTCAGAGCCGGCGATGGAGGTGAGGAGAGGTCTTTAGTTTTCTAAAGACCTGGGAGACAGACTAAGTGGCATCTTTGATGGAGCAGCCTCCCTGAACAGCCACGCTGGGTAGAAAGTCACTCAATGCACTGAATGCCTTTTCTCTCTCAGATTCTGGTCACTATCTCTTTCATGATGCGGAGAGCTAAACGTGGGAATCATGTAGGAATGAAGTCAGCCAGGTTGGACTTTGTGTTCCACGATACAGACGGCACAATAAATCTATGTTTCTGTGCGTGTTGGACACAAATTGAGCCGGGATTAATTTAGGAGCGTTGCTGCTGAGCCGTGTCCTATTTACCTTGATTACCAAAGGAAGAAAAGGGAAGCGTGGTCGGGTTGGAGTCCCTCAACGCCTCTCCATCCTGCTGCAGGATAATAACCAGGAGATGGAGGGGGGGGGAGGCTGAACAGGGAATGTGTGTCATGGAAGTCTGCAGCTTGTCATCGCAAAGAGAGGGAAGGACAAATACAACGGGAGATGGCTTACATTACACCAATGATGTGTGTGTGTGTGTGTGTGTGTGTGTGAGGTTTCCTGATGTTCGGCTCAGCTGAATGCACTTCTTTTTCTTTTCATCAGCCAGATCTGAAAGTTAAGCTTTACTGACGATGATTTTTGTCAGACGTGTATCTTTAGGTACACTAAGAAATAAATAGTTATAAAAACAGATAATAAGGCATATCTGGTCACATGAACGGTTTAATCATCTTTTACAAGTAAAACATTACAATAATCAAATATAAAGGCACATTTTCATGTCGCCACTTCCACATCTGCTCCCTCATTTCAATGCCTCATTAAAAACGCAGGTAAATGTGAACATTAAGACTCCAGTTTATCGGCCCATATTTTCACAGGCTTTTTCTTGTGTGAGGAAAAGATGTTCCTATCAAACGGGTGGGAACGTATTTCCTTCCATCCCGCTGGAAGATGAGTGTCAGCTCTGGATTATTTCACTCAGAAACTCTTCAAAAAACATCCTGGAAAACTGTGAAACTGAAAGAATTCAGCGCTGCATCTCCCTGTTCGTTCTCTTCCTCCTTCCATCCCCCTTTCTCTTCTAAACACCTACACACACACACCCAGCTTGGCATATGCAGCCTCTGCAACGCTGCAGCGATCACCTGCTCGGCTCTCCGTTAACGGGCAGACAGACATCCAGCCCCGGAGTTCTTCTGCACTAAACTGTTTGACTTCCAGTCTGCGTCCCACGGCTGTCCATTTCAGGATTCAGGCGGCGGCGTCCGTCTTCGTCTCTGTCTGAGCACATTTAGGGAAGCAAGGAAGACACGCTGGATTGATACGGCCTGAACAGCACATCGCCAGCCGCCGGCGATCCTGTCACACATCACGGCTTCCCTCAGAGCTGCGTGGCATTAAAGACCCAACGCTCATGTGCATATACTCCTAGTGCCTTATAGTTGGGACTCTCTCTGTATCGTAGACGAGGAAACATGCAAAGGGAAGGAGAGCCGGGCAGAGAGTCGCAGCAGCACACGGTAATAACCGATTCAGACTAATGTGTGAGCAAACATTGTTACACGTCCAGGAGAAACAGAGCAACATGGGCAGCGTGGTTCTCACTACCTGCTCGGCGAAGTCCAACATTCAAACATCGCCGGCCAACTCCACCACATCTGGCCTCGCTCCGGCTTCCCTGGATGTTTCCACTGTGTTCAGCAGCCACTCAGTTACTTTGGCTCTCCACCATCCCCTGCTGGGCAGGCAGCCCGATCAGTGTGTGTGTGTGTGTGTGTGTGTGTGTGTGTGTGTGGAATACGTGGGTGTCGTGTGTTGAGAGCCGGAGTGACTCAACAACGTGGGCCAGCGATTCCAAAACAGTGAGCTGAAAGGAGCTAAAACGGCTCGATGCTGCAGATTTAACTGACTTTTATTTTTAATAACAATTACAACTCGTCATTTAACATCAGAGGGAATCATTTAACATTCATGTTAAATTATTACCCATCACACTTTTTACTGTAATACCTTGTGTTCTGAATATTTTACCGTTTGTTGTCAGCTAAATGTGAAGATTTCTGCCAAAAAAAAAAGCTTTCTAACAAAAGTCCTCCACCATTAAGTTGCCTGCAGTATTTCACGGGAAGATTGAAACCGTAGACGTGAGATTCCCTGTGGATTAAAACACCATCGAGCACGGCAATTATTACAAATCACTTGATACGGCCGAGTAAAATTAGTCCCATGTGACGAGGACGTTTCCCCTCCTTCCATCTGTCTTTGTTGAATATTTCAGTGTTTCTTCATTATTCTTTATCACAATAATGTCAGTTTGGAGCGTGTGCTGCTGTTGGTTCCCTGAAAGTTCGAGGGATCGATCAATCCATGGCTTAAAACTATAATCTATCCATCTGAAGGAATGTGTGTCGACCTACTAGCAGTTTGTTTACACATCAGTGATTTCACTTATAACCTTAGACCTTTCCCTGGTCTGAAGAGAACAGGAGAAACAGAAGAACCGACATTTAAACAGGAAACCTAATGAACAGAAATGAAGAATCAGCGACGGCCGAACAGTTCAATGAGATGTCGGAGTCCAAAAAAGCATCATAATAGAGCTTTTTTATCAGTAAGCTGAACCTGAACCTCTTTGGCTGCGTTCCCACTGACCTACTTTTACTGTCACTCACTGTTGTTTCCAGAATATTAACAACCAAGGAACACTTTATCTGTCAGTTTATCCAAAAACTCCAAATCTGAAGACCAGCAGACGACATAGATAGATAGATAGATAGATAGATAGATAGATAGATAGATAGATAGATAGATAGATAGATAGATAGATAGATAGATAGATACTTCATTGATCCCTTAGGAAATTCACGCATACCTTATCAGCTATGGAAGTAAATATGGTGATAATTATAATGTAAAGGGAACAGATGAGGTGTGTTTCTGCAGCGCGGTCTCCTATAAAACCATCCATGCCTTGAGAATTCCACTCTGAGGGAAACGGAGGACGTTGGCGTCCAGAGACAGACGATCACATGTCTCAGACTGAAGGAGACAGCGGTTTAGTTGGATCAGAACATCGTTTAGGAGACCGGGATGGTCAGCTCGGACCGTGAATCTGAAAAGAAGAAACGAGGATTTTGCAGGTCGCCCATCGGTGCAGATCCAAGCTGCAGCCCCTCCCTGGGTGATCCTCCTATCACTGAGGTAATGGGCCGTGTCCCTTCCTCTCCTGTTCTTCAGCTGCTTCTATGGCCCCGCCCACATCCTCCCCCCCTGACCCCCCCGACTCATTCATTTCATGCCCTTCACTCCGCCGGCCACAAATCTCTCTCTCTCTCTCATTCTTGGCCATCTCTGCCTGTGTACACTATCTGGATCCGCTCCGTGTGCACCGGCCATCCATTTACCGCACCTGTGATGTCAACTCCTGGCTGTGCTTTGTTTGCACCTCCCTCCCTCCGCTCCTCCTTTCATATCGCTTCTTTCCCTCCTTCTTACCCCCTCTGTTTACCCCTCTTTCTATCCAAACCCCCCCCTACATGCTGTATTGGTGCCGTGTGCAGATTCAATGGCAACACATTTCTCATGGTTGAGGTGAAGCACCACATTCAAAGATAATATAGAGTCTGTCATGCAGAAACATTACAGGACATAAATATTTATTCTCTACTCTTCATTGCTGCTGCCTCCATCTTCATTTGTTCCTCTCCAGGACTCCCCCCCTCCCTCCCTTTTTATTCCTCTGACTGCTGGGTGAGGGCCAAGCCTGAGCCTGTGTTTATCAAAGAAAAACACCTCTGAAAAAATTGATCCGTCATATCAAAGACCTCACCTCTTAATGAAAAGAAAAAAATATATTTTTGTGGAGCAAACCAGACGAAACGACCAAAAAACTGACATGGTTTTTGGTCGAAACGGTACATTTGAGCAGAAGAACAGATGAAGAATGCAATCGTCCCTTCACCTGTATTATTTCACATATCTCTCTAATTATCTCTTCTATTTCATCGCTGGCCTTTAAGGGAGAGGATCTCAATGAGAATAGAATGCATGCTCACGAACAATAAGACCAGAATTGGTCCCCTTGATTACATTTGGCCACTTGCTTCAATTTATTTTTTCCCGGGGAAAAATGAAAACCCTTCATCGCTCACGCTAAACTCAAATCCAGTATTGAGATAATTTGCTCATTAAGCCAGAAACCCACAAACAAAGCGACCTGAACAATTAGGACGGCGTCCCAGCAGCCAACAGGCTTTGTGCGGCCGGCGTGATTACAATGCTTTACTTTATCTCGCTCCCTTTGTGTTAATGTTAAAGGAATTCATTCTTTTCATTTACGCTATGAAAACCACTGCAGGCCATTTCCTCGACCTTTGACCCCTCCGCTTCTAAACACTGCGATTCCGACACATCCCGGTGTCTCTCATCCGATCAGCTGATGCAGTCATGACTGGATGCTGAGTGACAGGAAGGCACTACCTTGTTGGAATAGAAACCAATGAAGTGGAGAGTTGGTTCCCATGGCGCCCGGGGGGGTGGGGGGGTCTGTGTCAGCCTTTCCCTGTAGTTCTCTGCAGGATCAGTGCAGGTCCTGCAGATGAGCCGGCGAGCGATAAAACCTGATAACAGGCTTTCTGCTCAAACAGGACGTAGCATTTAGAGCTCGTTGGTGGAAAATATGACATTTGATGATGTGTTGCTACATCTGTTTATGCACACTAATGCATGTGTGATGTTTGAACCTCGAGTCACCCTGGAAAAGTTTCTTTTTTTCCCCTCCGGCGTGCTGATGCGGCGCCACCCGTCCATGCCAGCGGGATGTACGAGCGTGAGAGCAGCGAGGGTATTTATGATGTTGCTCCATGTGTGTGTGAAGCCGAGTGCATCTGGATTAAGGAGGCTTTCACTCCGATGCGCCCGATGCTCGCCGGCGTTTCCTCTCCTACCTGTCCTTGTTACACGACGGCCGCCTGCAGCCGCCGCCACCTGCACAGCCTCAGTAATTAAAGTGTTTGATCTCCTCTCCCTCGCCCGCCGAGACACACACTTCCAGACCGGCAAACACTGCGCTGCCACCGTGATCAATGACTGAAGGGGAAGCGTGAGCCACAAAGTGACAGAGCAGAGATTGAACATGGGGGAGGAGGTGGGGGAGGGAGGGAGAAGTTAGTTGAGAAGAAGAGTGAATGGGACGGGGTGGAGTGAAGGCTGATGAGATGAGATGAGGAGTGAACAGGCGTCATGTTGGGCTGCATGCAACATCCAAACCTCATTATCGGTCGCTGCCGTCTTCGTGGTGACGCTTTCCTGCTGAAAACACGGCGCCTCATCACGGAGAACGCATTCCTCCACATGGACCACCTCCTGTCCCACACATCAGGAGTCAGGACATCACACTTTAAATCATCCAGTGTGTTACACTAAAGCAGATCATACAAGTAGATGCATGCAACAAAAATGATATAGTTAAAGGTTGAGTGGGTCATTTAGAAAAAACACATTTGATGAGATTTTGAACCCTTCATTCAAACCGATGTGCAAAGAGATCCGCAGAGGGAGTGAAATCAGGAAGTAACAGACTTTTCTGATTGGACGGGGTTTTTACAGTCCAGTCACAGATGACTTTTTATATGTCAGTGCTTTTAATGTATTCATTCTCACCGGTATGTTATGAGGATTTCCAGTAATATAACAGTTTCTGAATAGAATCCTCAACCTTTAAGTAAGAGCTCTGTCTGCATGTATTGCATGTTTGTATTTAAACTGCTTTGGCAGAAACAACAAACAGCCTCATGATTTGCAGGCGAGAAGAACAAAGCTCACACATTTAGAGAAAAAGAACGTGTTATGTGTTTTTTGTTGCCCTTATGGGGCACAGCATTGATTGTTCTGAGCCATAGTTACTCAGCCGCATCCGCAAAGAGATGATGTAGTGACATTTATACAGTACACCCATGAGGCTCACACACACACACACACACACACACCTGAACACGTGGGTGCAGAGAGTAACAGCAGTAGCTGAAAGCACGTTCATCACCATCTAGAAAGAAAGATTTGTTGTCAGGTAAGAAGGGAGAACAAAGACGCCACTGAGCATCAGAAATAAGGGAACACCGCTTTGCATTCTGGTTAAAGCGACTGTTGGCGGGCAGACTTGCTGTATATCTTCTCTCACACTTGACATCTGGTCCTCCTCCCCCAGCCGGAGATGAGGAATCAGGTGGTGGAAAGTGTAATCGTGGTTTTTAGAGGATGATCTGAAGGAGGGTCCGTCGTGGTTAACGTTGTCCAAAGAAAGGTCACATTAGCAGGACATGTTTTTAACTAAAGTGTTTTTCCTTTACCTCCAAATCCCCCCCCCCCCCCCGTCATGTGACGTGTCTCAACTGCACTCCAGGGAGCATTTTGTGCTCCCTGGAGTGGCTTTATTGAGGCTTTATTGCTTTATTAACATTTAACCGTAACCATAATCTTTTCCTTTCCTTAACCAACGTTGTTTCGCTGCTAAACCAAAGCACCTGCAGGACTCAGGGTCCTGGGTCTGGGTCTCCGGTATCAAAGCCCTGCTCACTGAACGCCCACCATCCACCCGGACGTATAATAAAACATAAAGCAGGCAGAGATTATGTTTCCCTCCCAATCTAAGCTAAATCAAACCCGTTCACACAATGACACCATCACACAAACCTGTACGTTCACTGGAGACCGTTTCCATTTGAACGACACACCCCAGTGGATGGAGATTCCTAACTAACGGCAGAGTTGAGTAAACGCGTGGCGTTCAG
The DNA here is from genome assembly GCA_029853015.1 of Chelidonichthys spinosus. Classification (NCBI taxonomy): domain Eukaryota; kingdom Metazoa; phylum Chordata; class Actinopteri; order Perciformes; family Triglidae; genus Chelidonichthys; species Chelidonichthys spinosus. Next base: position 726,748 of record CM056834.1, on the reverse strand, counting down.
ACTCGTGCACTGAACCAGAGCTGAGCCTTGTCGGCATGGCGACGAGGCTTGATGTACTTCTCGCATCTTTTATTCCTCGGCGTACGTTACAAAACCACACAGGACAGACAGAGGGCGAACGCAGACCTGCTCAGACCCAAGTCAGGTACTTACACACACACACACACACACACACACACACACACACGTCACCTCTGCACCTCCTCCAGCCAGCCAGACAGCCTGCGTTCCCCATCCACCACAGCTCCGTGGCTGGCTGACCTTGGAGCAGAGAGGACGGATCAGAGACAGACAGGACCGGGAACAAGGAGACGCCATTCATCTTCCGTCGCCACGGCAGCCGGGCCAAACAAGCTCGGGGAAACAATCCAGCAAGGGAGAGCTGCAAGCATCCCCCGCCTGAGTGGCACGATCCGTCAAATTACCTGAGCGCTCTGGACGGAGGCCCGGCACCATATCGAGGGGCCGGCTGTAGGCTTTATGGCTGAGCACACACACACACACACACACACACACACGTAATACTCCCCCTCCACAGCATCGTGGGATCACAGACTTTTCCATGACATTTCTTTTTTGGCAGCGTTGCTCCTCTGTTGTTGACGACTTCATGACCTTCCTGTTGATGGAGGTCTCCCTCTTCACTCCATGAAGATCTCATGACGTCTTTAAGGTCTTTTCGGAGGGATGGGGGAATCGAACTCTCTCTCATCATCCCTTCCCTCCTCACTCCATTTTTTTAGTTTGCCTAAAAGCAGCACCCCATCTTCTTCTGTCACTTCCCATTTTCTTCCCATCTTGTGGGATGCACTCAGATCACAATCAGCTCTATTGTAGTCTTCTTTTATTTATTTTTTTCCTCCTAACCATCGGCCCTTTTCTTTTCCCTCTCCGATCCTCTCCTGACTTCGCGTCTTTCCCACTTTCTGCATCATTTGCTTCTTTTTTTTTTTTTTTTTTTAAAAACCTGACACCTCTTCAGATCCATGTGTTTTTGAATTTTTTTACATGGTAATCAGTTTGCAAATCAGCGCGGTGTCAGGGAGTGCGTTGCCAGGTTGTTTGGATCACGCTGCCTTAATCTGCGAGACGGCGGAAGCGTTGCGGACTGCGGAGCACGCTAGTCTGGAGTGGATTTATGTTTTAAGGGAGGCTCAGAAGGCGGAGAAGAAAGAGATATTACATTTGAGAAATGAAGTGCTCTATAAAAATACCCCAAGCACCCACGATTCGACAGAATAAAGAGGCGCAGAGTCATAATACTGTTCTTCATGATTCATTGATGAATTATTTCAAAAAGAACTAGTCGGATGGTTAGGAATGCATTTATGGCCGTCCCATCTGGTTGATGCTTGGAAAAATGGCCGAATTCAAAAGGGATGAGCTGACAAGTTTGATCAGTAACTGGTAGAAATTCAGCATCACTGCATGTGAAACCATGAATGCATATGTTTCGTCTTCGGGTGAACAGTCGCTGGTAAACTGTCAGCCACTTGGTTGTTTTGCCACAATAGTCGACAGAAAAACAGCTAAAGGTCATAATGGTTTACAAGCTAGAAGTCGATACTTTATCAGTCCTGGTAGAATAATGGAGAGCATAAAACAGGAGGAGCAGGAGGTGGGTTCTTATACAAGCACCCCCGAGGGACCTTATCTTCCCACAAACTGTTTCTAGACGAGATGAGAAAATGAAAAGGCTCTCTGAGCGTGGCGGCTCTTCTCGATAGTTATTCAGCTCAGACGGATACTAATACACAGTTTAAAGCCCAAAAAATCAAGGAAACATTATCCAGAGTTCCATTGATTATTCAGTGTCATTAATGAGACCATACGAGATAATATCACGCCATAACTAACTTCAAATAGAGAGACACGTTTCCCTCCAGCCAGACAACATGATGTAGTTTTGTGTCCTTTCGTGGCTGTTGTCTCTTTATGATCGTATTGTGTCTCCTCATGGTCGTTTCATGTGTTTTTGTGGTCATTCTGCGTCTCTTTGTGGTGATTTTGTGTCTTAGTGGCCGTTATGTGTCTCTGTGTTGAATTTGTTGCTTTTTCTAGTTGTCTTTATGGTCATTTTGTGCCTCTTTGTGGACTGATTTGTGTCTTTTTCTGTCTTTTTTATCAGAATACTGTTATAATAACGTGTCTCTTTGTGATGATTTAGTGTCGTTGTGGTCATTTTTCTTTTTGTCTGTTTTGTTTTGTGTCTGGTTTCTTATTTTTTGGTGATTCTTTTGTTAATTTTGTGTGTCTTTAGTTTTGTCTTTGTGGTTGTTGGATTGGCTTTTCAAATGGATAGCCAATCAAAACTCACCAAAAGGTGGCCAATCATATTCCATATTCCAGTATCATCTGGAAAATGAGACGAGTCATCCGCGTGTGAAGTGAGCTGTGGTGGATGGATGATGGATGGATGATGGATGGATGATGGATGGATGGATGGATGGATGGATGGATGGATGATGATGGATGGTTGGATGGATGATGGATGGTTGGATGGATGGATGGATGATGAATGGTTGGATGGATGGCTGGATGATGATGGATGGATGATGGATGATGGATGGATGGATGATGGATGGATGGATGGATGATGGATGGATGGATGGATGGATATGGATGGATGATGGATGGATGTGATGGATGTGATGGATGGATGATGGATGTTGGAATGGATGGATGGATATGGTGTGGGGTTGTGGATGTGTGTGTTGTGTGATGATGATGATGATGGGTGGATGATGGTGAGTGGATGTGAGTGTGTGGTGGTGGTATGGTGATGTGATGTGTGTGATTGTGTGGTGTGGATGGTGGATGATGAGATGTGATGATGATGATGATGTTGATGGATGGGAGATGATGTGAGGAGGGATGGTGGATGATGGATGGTGGTGGAGATGGATGGATGATGGATGATGATGGAGGATGTGAGATGGATGGGATGGATGATGTGTGGATGGATGATGGATGGATGTGGTGATGATGGATGGTGAGGATGGATGATGGATGGATGATGATGGTGTGGATGGTGATGGATGTGATGGATGGATGGATGGATGGATGGATGGGATGGATGGATGGATGGATGATGGATGGATGGATGATGGATGGATGATGGATGGTGGATGGATGATGGATGGATGGATGGATGATGGATGGATGGATGATGGATGGATGGAATGGATGGATGATGGATGGATGGATGGATGGATGATGGATGGATGATGGATGGATGGATGGATGTGGATGAGGATGATGGATGGATGGATGGATGGATGGATGATGGATGGATTGGATGGATGGATGGATGATGGATGGATGGATGATGGATGGATGGATGGATGGATGATGGATGGATGGATGGATGGATGGATGGATGGATGGATGGATGGATGGATGGATGGATGGATGGATGATGGATGGATGGATGATGGATGGTTGGATGGATGGATGGATAGATGGATGGATGGATGGATGATGGATGGTTGGATGGATGGATGGATGATGATGGATGGATGATGGATGATGGATGGATGGATGATGGATGGATGGATGGATGGATGATGGATGGATGGATGATGGATGATGGATGGATGGATGGATGGATGGATGGATGATGGATGATGGATGGATGGATGGATGGTGGAAGGATGGAATGGATGGATGGATGGATGGATGGATGATGTGATGGATGGATGGATGGATGGGAAGGATGGATGATGGATGGATGGATGGATGGATGGAAGGATGGATGATGGATGGATGGATGGATGGATGGATGGATGGTGGAAGGATGGATGATGGATGGATGGATGGATGGATGGATGGATGGATGATGGATGATGGATGGATGGATGGTGGAAGGATGGATGATGGATGGATGGATGGATGGTGGAGGTGAGGATGGATGATGGATGGATGGATGGGATGGATGGATGGATGATGGATGGATGGATGGATGGATGGATGGATGGATGGATGGATGGTGGAAGGATGGATGATGGATGGATGGATGGATGGTGGAAGGATGGATGATGGATGGATGGATGGATGGATGGATGGATGGATGGTGGAAGGATGGATGATGGATGGATGGATGGATGGTGGAAGGATGGATGATGGATCGATGGATGGATGGATGGTGGAAGGATGGATGATGGATGGATGGATGGATGGATGGTGGAAGGATGGATGATGGATGGATGGATGGATGGTGGAAGGATGGATGGATGGATGGATGGTGGAAGGATGGATGATGGATGGATGGATGGATGGTGGAAGGATGGATGATGGATGGATGGATGGATGGTGGAAGGATGGATGATGGATGGATGGATGTATCTTTGGGGGAAGTCTGGGTTTCCAGATTCATGCTCTGAAGTGCTGTAGAGCTGAATCAGCAGGACGGGGAGATGTTGCCTGTTGTCTCATAAATAACTCTTCAAGTCATTTCTAGCCAGAGGAGAAAGAGGAGGAGAAAGAGGAGGAGAAAGAGGAGGAGAAAGAGGAGGAGAAAGAGAAAGAGGAGGAACCTGGCGGAGGCCTTTGCCCCCGTGTGGAATATGTGTGATTGATTTTTGATGAGAACCCTCGCCGCAGGACAAGACAGCTGTTCTAACAAGCTTATTGATGATTCTAATTGTCATGAAAGTGCTGAGTCATCACACACACACACACACACACACATGCATACAACAAAGCTTGGATTAAGCGACAGAAGCTGCTCAGGGCACAAACAGAAACACCTTCCTTGAATCCCTCTGAGGTGACATGAAAAGCCAATAATTCCGTGTTGTTATCATTAACGCGTTGCTTTCAGAGACGCTGGGAGAAATCCCTGCCAGGCCTCAGGATTCAGCTCACAGAGGAGGAGGGAAGGAGTTTTGGGGGGCGTCGGAGAAGAATCCAGGCGACGGTTTTACTTAATTAGGGATGATTTCCCTCCAATGCTATAGCTTCAATGCACTCTACTCCTCTCCCATAATGCTTTGGGGCTGGAGAGTCTGCACCGCAGGAGATGAGTTACGCAGATATTCAGCTGGCCACAAATCAGCACATGTACTATTTACTTTAAATATATTCATGCATCCTCTTGTACTTATTTTCAGTAAAAAATAAAATCCTCCCCCACTCCCCGTCAGGTTTTGTTTTCCTTCCTTTAATGCTCATCCAGACTTTTCTATCTGAATTGAACTGAAACGAAATTGCATTTCCACCGAAGGGAAAATAGCACACGGCAGTTTATGTAACGGGGAAGCAAGCCGGAGGATAAGGAGTGCCTTGAGAGAGGACCTTGCCAACAGTTCGGGGGGAGGGGGGAAGGGGGGGCGGCGGATCGATGGATGATGCGACCCAAAGCTCATTTTTAAGTCCGGGAGGAAGTTATTTGTGCGAGAGCCGTGCTTCGGAGACACGCTCACATTTGCCTACAGATTGTGATGGCGTCAGCAGTTTGCACAGCATTTCCCCTCCAGAGGTGCTGCTAATACCCCCCCCCCACTGTAACGCCACACGTGACCTTACAAATCACCGGCCTCGCAGCGATCAACGCCGCGTCCCCTTCTGTCGGGCTCATATGTAGGGGCGGCTAATCGGAACCATCCATTACACCAGGGCAGGCTGGTTTCAAGCCACCGGCCATTCACGGTGATGGATGGAGGGAAGGGGGGGGGAGACCTTTAGAGAGTGAGACCGGATTAAGTAAGTCATCTAGGGGCATTATGCTATTACATGGAACGCACTGATGCGTGATGGGAAAGCCATGTATATTCCATATGGAAGTTTGTTAAATCCGGGACTCGGTCATGACGACTCTGGACACGCTCTCGTGTTTTTTCTTCATCACGTCTGATTCTATAAGTCTCTACAATAGAGGATTAACATGGCCTGCTTCTCTGCTTCTCTTTAGGCGGAGCTCGTTATCTGTAGGCGGAGCTCGTTATCTGTAGGCGGAGCTCGTTATCTTTAGGCGGAGCTCGTTATCTTTAGGCGGAGCTCGTTATCTTTAGGCGGAGCTCGTTATGGGATGTGATCTGATCGCTCACACTGATCTGAAACGGTCACGTTCATGCAGCGACACTAGAACCACTTCCACTTCAGCCTCGGCGTCCGCTAAGTGAGGGAACGTGTGAGAAAGGTGGAATGACAAATCTGTGCTGTATGAATCTTACATTGACTGGGGGGGGAGGGGGGGGGGCATGGTGGAGTGGGAGCCAGTAAAACAATGACAAGCCCTATCTGTCCACCCCAGGGTGGCTCCCTCCGAAGTCTGGGTATTAAACACAGCCCTGAGATAAAGCGTTCAGCCGTCTGGGGGGGGGGGGGGGGGGCGCCCACTCCTATGTATTCCGGTCGTGCTGCATATTGTTTGATATAATCAATGTGGAGGGGGGGGGGGGGACAGCTAGAGCTCAAACACAGCTCTCCCAAGGGTAATTTAAGTAACACTGACATGATTTATGCAGATTTCAACATGTGGCTGTATGCAATATTGGTAAGAGTGTACAGTGTGTGTGTGTGTGTGTGTGTGTGTGTGTGTTGTGTGTGTGTGTGTGTGTGTGTGTGTCTGTGTGTGTGTGTGTGTGTGTCTGTGTGTGTGTGTGTGTGTGTGTGTGTGTGTGTGTGTGTGTGTGTGTCTGTGTGTGTGTGTGTGTGTGTGTGTGTGTGTGTGTGTGTGTGTGTGTGTCTGTGTGTGTGTGTGTGTGTGTGTGTGTGTGTGTGTGTGTGTGTGTGTGTGTGTGTGTGTGTGTGTGTGTGTGTGTGTGTGTGTGTCTGCTGGCTTTGCTCCGCCTGAGATGCAATGTTTGCGTCTGCAGGCTGGAAGCGGGGGCTCACATGGTTGGTAATGAACTTGTACGTAGATACACTTCCACCCGCTGGCCGGGACTTCAGAAGCCTTTATTTTTTTTTGGGGGGGGGGATATAAAAAAGTTCCACATGTCTGAACCGAGATAGGACTTTACATAGCAATGGGACTGCCGGAGTGTTGCAGGTTTTTCCAAAACACTGGAAATAATTCCGTCAAAGCCTCGGCAGACGCATACATGCATTTGGAGGACGAGGCAGAAAAGGCTGAGCTATTCCTGCAGGCTGGAAGGCTGAGGACTTGACAGCAAGGGACTGAAAGATTTGATAGGTAATGTAAATCATGGAATATGCCTCAGTGGAGAGGGGGGGGGGGGCAGAGCGATTCTATCAGGAACCAAATCCTCCAAATGCAGCTTTGAATAAGAATGAAACAGATAAAGCTTGGAGGAGCCATCATAGGACTGTAATATTAGACAAACAGGAGATTTGCAATACTGTTTTCTGAAAAATCACAAGGCATTATCAGTGGCTCCCGGCTAATCTCGTGCTTTCCCTGAATTTAGAGGACGCCCCCCCCCCCCCCCCCCCCTCCAGCTAACATGGCGGCCTGTGCAGCGTGGGTGGAGTGTCAGGCCGGTGTAGGTGACTGCAGGTCTTATCGGTGTAGAGAGGTGGAGGCGGTGTTTACACATGCTGGAGTCTGCTGCTCAACTTTCCTGCTGCTGTCAGGAGGTTAATCCCATGAACTATCTGTGGAGGGCTGCCCACTTCATCAACCATATGTCATTCTCTCTCACTCACTGTCTTCTCCCTGCAGCCAGACTTCTACACACAACGTGCTGAACATACCCATAATATAATAAACATATACATAACATAATAAACATATACATAACATAATAAACATATACATAACATAATAAACATATACATAACATAATAAACATATACATAACATCAACATGGGCAGAAAAACACCCAAATGTTTTAATTAAGCAATCCAACAAAAGCTCATCAATATGTTGCCCTGCTTATTTATCCCTCCATCCAAACAAACAATCTCTTCTTGATTTAGTGCCAAAGCATTGTGGGAGAATGAGTCATCCTGGATCTGTTATATCAATTAAATGCCAATAATAAAAGAGAAAAAAGGAGGGTGCATCAGTATTCAGCTGCTCTCCACTGGAGGGGCGGGTGGGGGGGGGCTCCTATCACACTAACGGCTAATTAAAACTAACGGCTGCAGGTGCTGCACGGCGCCGGGCGGAGGAGCGGCCGGGCGGCGTGTTTGTGTTGGTGGTTCGCCTTCATTACCACCTCCATCCATTCTGCTTAGGACACCACAGTATCGACACGGATCCCGGCGCTGGGATGCAAGAAGAGGAGAGGAGAGGGGCGATCTAAATGCAAATACGGTGTGATGCATTACGCTGGCTGTGAGGGAGGATGCAGCAGGAAGGACAGCGTTTCTGCTGGAGAGGCGGTGGAATCTGGACCATGGCCGCCGGTCAATACTATCAGGCTTCCAAACGTCCTCCAAAGAAGCTTGGGAACCGCCGAGGCGGTTTCTCAGCAACTATGGAGTCGATCAACATGTTCGCTCCTCGATCAATGCAAGAGAGAACCGTGTCTATTCCCACCGCTGTCTGTTTAAATCACACCAGGTCTCAGGAGCCCTCGGGTCATCCTGCATTCACACACACACACACACACACACACACACATGCGGGGGAGTGTGACTCCAGCCTACGGCAGAGCAGCACAGATCCATAATTATGACAAATACTTACTTCATGAGACTGCTGGCGATGGCACAAGAGTAAAAATACAGCTTCTGGATTTGACTAAAAAAGGTAGTTTGGAGGAGATGATAGCCTTTTAGTTCACACGGAATCCCCGCTGGCAAGTACCATTTTTTCAAAATATGACCATGATCAAAAGATTTAATATATGATTTTGTACACATTAACTGGAAAATGATCTCACTGTGAGAGAGAGAGAGAGAGAGAGAGAGAGAGAGAGAGAGACACTCGGTATAAACACACAGCTTCCACTTTTAATGAACAAATGAAAAACCTAAGTTATTTAAATGGTAACGTGAAGTTTGTGGTCGACTCGGCTATGAATCAACACGTCCGTCTCGTCACCGGTCGCTATCAGGCTCCACTTTGCGGCCGCGTCCCATTTAAGTGGCTGCCTTCCCTAAATGAGCCGGTCTATCTTCACAGACGCTGGAACGGCAGACGGCTGCAAACATGCAGAGATTCATTCCTCTGGAGGCCGTTTGCAGCAAAACGGCAACATAACTTTGGTTTATCTGTAATGCAACGACATATCCGGATACTGCAGAACGGGAGGAGGAGGGAAAAGCAGATAATGGCTGGTTTCCATTACTGCGCCGACTTTTTCAGCGGTCTGAAAGGAAGCTCATAAATACAACATGATCCCGTTATATTTCTAAACTCTACAAGTTGGTGAGACGACTGACTGGTGCACATCAGTCACGTCCTCCGAAGAGGAGTCGCCCCCTAATGGCCAACAGAGGAAATGCAACAGCGGCTCCTAAAGAGGTTGCCGTACAAGCTGCGATGGTTTCAGTTATATGAGAGCATTTCTTCATTTGAAGGACGGCGCTGAAGGCCTCTCCAGATGGAACAACATGTTTCTTCTCCTGACTGCCTTCAACAACAGCTTTGATTGACAGACTGTTCATCCAATCACCTGCCAAGTATATCATCTTTTGAAGAGCCTGCCTTTTTCCACACAGCTTCTCAGATGGGTTGTTTGTGTTCGTTTCAGATGTGTCGAGGTTAAAAGATCAACTCAGAAAATAGAAACTAGATGAACGAGCACAACTCATCACATTTAATAGAAGAACTTTGTGATCTCACTTGTTTTTTTGTTGTTTTTTTTAATTCACAAGACATTTGGAGTTGTTGTGGCGTGACGAGCTCAGGTGAAACAAACGTCTTTAACAAAGACTCCATGAAGTGTTGCAGGAAGACGGCGTGACAACGCGAGGCCCTCCCCCGAGTGGAACTCAAACGTTATTAAATCCACTTTGCATTCTGCTACGAAGCAGGAAAAAGGCCTTACTGTCAGGAACGACATGACAGAGCAGAGCTGGAACACCAGACACCAACACACATCTGCATAATTAAAAGGAATCTGCTCCCAGACTAATCCAATAGGCCTCCCCCCCACACAGAAGACTTTTAAATAATACAATTAAAGATGGCTGAATTCCATTTAGCTGCTTTCGATTTTCGGGGTCACCGTACGCCAGCTCACTGGGACACTCTGAGAGTCGGGAGTCTTTGTTAATGTGGTTAGGAGGACCTAACACCTGCTTTCCCTGTGTGCCAACATGGATGCTGGGATAAAAAAGAAAAGAAAAGCTGGATAACACAATCTGATGAACCCACAGGGCGTCTCTGCAAACGCTCCACAACAGAGGAAATAAAACATGAGGAATTATCACCCATTCTGATTGAATTGCTTTTCTCCCTCAGTGGGAGGAGACGGTGCTTGTTGTGCTTTTAATGAGGTTTTTGGTTTTGTGCTTGTTCTCATAGAAAATGAATGGAAGCGATGTCTTTTCACCTGCAGTGTGTGGCCCTACCTGTCCACCACACAGCCTCTGAGTTTACCTGACACCTGATTGGCCAGCTGCCTGCTCAAGCTGTTTCCTATTTGCTCGTTAACTAGCAGCATAAAGGAAGGTGATTCCCTCGCGGGGTGTTTGTGTTGGTCTGGTTTGGTTCGTGTTGATTCGTGTTGGTTCATGTTGGTTTGGTTCGTGTTGGTTCGTGTTGGTTTGGTTTGGTCTGGTCTGGTTCGTGTTGGTCTGGTTTGGTTTGGTTCGTGTTGGTCTGGTTTGGTTCGTGTTGGTTTGGTTTGGTTCGTGTTGGTTCATGTTGGTTTGGTTCGTGTTGGTTCGTGTTGGTTTGTGTTGGTTTGTGTTGGTTTGGTTTGGTCTGGTCTGGTTCGTGTTGGTCTGGTTTGGTTTGGTTCGTGTTGGTTCGTGTTGGTTTGGTTTGGTTCGTGTTGGTTTGGTTTGGTTCGTGTTGGTTCATGTTGGTTTGGTTCGTGTTGGTTCGTGTTGGTTTGGTTTGGTTCGTGTTGGTTCATGTTGGTTTGGTTCGTGTTGGTTTGGTTTGGTTCGTGTTGGTTTGGTTTGGTTCGTGTTGGTTCATGTTGGTTTGGTTCGTGTTGGTTTGGTTTGGTTCGTGTTGGTTTGGTTTGGTCTGGTTCGTGTTGGTTTGGTTCGTGTTGGTTTGGTCTGGTTTGGTTTGTGTTGGTCTGGTTTGGTTTGGTTTGTGTTGGTTTGTGTTGGTCTGGTTTGGTTTGGTCTGGTTTGTGTTGGTTTGGTTCGTGTTGTTTTGGTCTGGTTTGTGTTGGTTTGGTTCGTTTTGGGTTTGGTTTGGTTCGTGTTGGTTTGGTCTGGTTTGTGTTGGTTTGGTTTGGTCTGGTTTGGTTTGTGTTGGTTTGTGTTGGTTTGGTTTGTGTTGGTTTGGTTTAGGTTGTGTTGTGTTGGTTTGGTTCCTGTTGGTTCGGTTCGTGTTGGTTTGTGTTGGTTCGTGTTGGTTTGGTTTGGTTTGGTCTGGTTTGTGTTGGTTTGGTTTGGTCTGGTTTGGTTTGTGTTGGTTTGGTTTAGGTTGTGTTGTGTTGGTTTGGTTCCTGTTGGTTCGGTTTGTGTTGGTTCGTGTTGGTTTGGTTTGGTCTGGTTTGGTTTGGTTTGTGTTGGTTTGGTTTAGGTTGTGTTGTGTTGGTTTGGTTTGGTTTAGGGTGTTGCTGGAGCTGTTCCAGTCTGCCTGTTGCTGTTTGTTTGCATATCTGATCCCACTCCAAGCAAAATGCTCCTCCAAAGTGTCTCTTCCCCACTTCTTCCACATTAAATTCCAGACACACATTACCACACTTGATGAGGTAACTTTAATTTGAGTGAAATCCAATAAACAGAACCTGCCTGAGGTGGAACCGCTAAGCTAGCGAGGATGAGACAACACGGGGATCATCGTGCTCGTGGCGTTTGTTCTTATTGGAGTTGCATTAGCGCCGGACCAAGTGGATTTTTCTTCCAGCTCTCCGACGGTTTCTAGTTTAACGGCTCGGCTGTATCGGGTTTATTGGACGGACCCGGTCTCGGACTGAGCCTGATGCCCCCCTTGTTTAGTCCACCACTGGCACACATTTGATTTCTAATATAAACCGAGGTCTTGGAGGATGTAAGACTCGAGGAGGGCACCATTCTGCCAGGTTGAAATAAAACGCTTTACCCTTTGAGTCTATTTTTCTTTTCTTCTTGGTTTTTTCATTCCACCAGACACTTAAATGAAAGGGCATTTTAAAAGCTTTTTCTCTCTCCTTGACGTATTTCCAATAGAAGGAGGAAATTTGTCTGGCCATATAACAGTTATTTTTTCTCAATTGGCTTCTCATTTCACGTCATAATCTATAATATATATTTTGTATGAGAACAACCCCATTTTGCTTCTCCAGTGCAAGTTGATAAAATGTAATAGTGATTCATCAAAGCTTTTCAATGGGTATTAAACAGGTAGAGCTTATTTTCACAGGAAAACCATCTGGCTGCAAGAAGTGCATTTACATCACAGCGATGACAATTTATCAGCGTAATAAATGAAAAAAGGGAAACGGGACATTTAACGGTTCCTACTCATACAGAGGCTCGCAAACGGGAAAAGAAATAATCAGACCCAAATGTATGAAAATACAACAAAAAACAGAAATCCATCATCCAGCAGCAGCACGGGCTGTTGTTGGATATATAATTCTATAATGTATTATAAATGATAACGCAGAAGGATGCCGGCTGGAGTGTGTGTTGGATGTGATGATGACGAAACACAGACGACATGGCAGTTTATAAAATGATCACCCATCATTAGGCCTTGATTATCATGAAAACGATGAATTGTCAAAACCGATTGATTGCATTGAATTCCTTCTGTGTGTGTGTGTGTGTGTGTGTGTGTGTGTGTGTGTGTGTGTGTGTGGGTGGGTGTGTGTGTGTGTGTGTGTGTGTGTAACAAGGACATTCTGCAGGTCCACTGCAGCATTGAATCATGCTCTAAGTCTCTGGTGATTGGACTTGAATTGTAGCCGAGAGGGAACCTGCAGGCGTGAGTGTTAAAGTTCAAGCTCAACGCTGCCCCTCCTGGCTGGAGGAGGCGTTTCTAACGACTCCCAAACACAAAGTTGTTTTGGGTTTTGTATTTGTCTTCTCCATGCTCTTCCAGTATGTGCATGGCTTACAGCCCCAGGCAAGCTTTCAGGCTACAAGGGGGCTATTTAGCAGGCTGGAGAGAACCAACCTTCTTGGCGGCGACGGTAGCGACCTGTCAATCACAAGCTAGCCCCGCCCTCCAGCAAACGCTGCTTTATCATCTATTACTGTTAACATTCATAAACTGAAAACACACTGAAAGGGTTGAAGTTGAAAGACTCCAACACAGAACGCTGCCCGTCAATCACAAGCTAGCCCCGCCCTCAAGCATCCCCTGCTTTATAGTATTTGAATCTAAAAGGACCATAATTTCCTGAGTTGAAGAAGATTTGAAACAAGCAATTGGGAACATGAACTCTTGTTTACGATGTTTACTGAGGTAATTAACCAGAGGAGTCGCCCCCTGATGGCCAGCAGAGAGAATGCAAGTTTAAGGCACCTCAGCATGGGCTTCACTTTTCGGGACAGGAAGTTGCCGCCTGGTCTGAAGTCAGCACATCAGAGTAAACCGTGCTGACAGCGTGTGTTTCATGTTCATGTTCATGTTTCTACTCTTTAAAAGCAATAAATGCACATTATGCTTAATTAAAAAGGACAACTAGTCCTGCTTTCTATAAAAATATGTGGACATGACGATATGATGTTTGAACCACAGATGTTCTACCTCAGGTCAGAGTGAAGAAGGGAACGCACCTGTATAATTAATAGGCAATCAACGATTAAACATCACAGGATTATCCCCTAATTAGCCAAAATGAATCATCTGATGTGTGAGAGAGAGACAGTTCCTCTCATTTCTCTGAGATTATTTTCCTCTATTGTGATGTCATCGATCTGGAACATGTTGACACTGACATTCTGCTTTTTGACACATTTGACTTGAAACTCAAGTCATTTTCAAATGCTTTTGTATTTGTGATTCTAAATATATTGATGACTACTTTTACAAAGTCATAGTATTTTTATTAGGACTTAGCAGATTCCCCCGCTGAACTCTCTTTCTGTGAACTCGACTCCAGCAAAGTATCACAAAAATAGCTTTCAAGATGAGTAATGCTGTTTACAGCAAATCCCTACCCTACTTATATAGGGCCGATGTGATGTAACGCCTTTTTTTGTCTCTTTTTATGTCGCAGGAGTGAAAATGAGTCATCCTCAGCATTTTATTGTGCTATAGTTTCAGAATGATGAAGACAGCTTGAGAACAATTACATGCAAAATAGGACGGAGGACGTTTTTATCCAAATGATGTACATATTTTTAGGCATTTGAACATCAAATGGCTTGAAGAATAGTGTGTAGCTGCTGTAAATGGGGAGATGTCGCCCATGGATGTTGTCACTTTACCTTCTTTTCTAACTCTTTTCAGCTGTTTTAACTGTTGATTTGTTTTATATTGTATTTGTATCCCCTTTTGCTTTGTTTTGCTTGTGTAACCCTGTAAATGTCCCACTGTGGGACTAATATAATATAATAATATAATAACGGATTATCTGATCTTAATTAAATTCTACGTATTTAATTATTACATGTATTTGTACTTTTGTAATGATGATTGTTGGGTAATATGTATGTTGTTGTTGTTGTCCAATGCCCAATCTCTATTTGATCATGTGACAACACTGTACGATGGTGTGTGTGTGTGTGTGTGTGTGTGTGTGTTGAAGTTTAACCCCTGACACACAAACATGACATCTTTTTGCCGCTTGCATAAGATCGTGTTTGAGGGATGAAGGAGAGGAAATAGAAATCAAACTCAAACTGCCTGCCTGATGTTTCTTGTGGGAGTTCATTGAGAGTGCGTTGCTCTTCCCTTTTTTTGTTTCAGCTGTTGTGGCTGCACACACACACACACACACACACACACACACACTTCTTCTGTCTCACATACAAGCAGTGACATTATGACAACCCAGAGAATCTGTGAGCTCCTGAATCCCACCGACACGCCAACATGTGACACCTTTAAAGTGGTTCAGCCTTCAGCAGTTAGTTAATGAAAAGCGGTTTGTAACTTCAACACACATCAGCCAGTCAGAATCTTTCAAGTAGAGAGGTTCCACGCCAGTCATTCATGTGAGCAGCCCTCGTCGTATTAAACCGACAGTCCATGCATGGCGCACGTTGGTAACCCAGAGAGGGAATTCAATCTCTGCTGCTTTTTTATTTCTGAGAAAACACCGGGGAATTCTTACAACACGTCGTATTTCTTCTCTGTGGCTTGTATTGATTGATTGATTTGATTTGCCATGGTTCTGCAGTAGATATCACGCTCTCTGAGGTGGAATGTAGCGAGCTGCATCTTTGGAGTGAACTGATTATTTTCTCACCGGTAGGAGCTGCAATAACTAGAAGAGCAAGCAGAGGGCACACTGTGGATAACTCGGCTGGTGCTTCTTTTTTCCACCGTGTGTGATGTGTGACACAGATACTGGAGCAGCCTGCCTGCTGTCACAGATCACACCAGGATATATCTCGCTCCATGTCTACTCTTTGTGTCGGCGCTGCGAGCCGAGCTGTTAGCAGGTAAACAATAATCAAGTTGAGCTGCTTTTTATGGAGATTATACGTGATTTCTCGATGAGGATCTGCAGGAAAGCACCGGATTAGAAGCCCGGCTGCCTTGACTGTAAAAACAACACTCCTGCACCCCAAATAACCTGCAGAGAACATGAAATCATCTCCTCAGCACAAGAGAGAGCGTGGTTTTTGTGAAGGAGCGCACTCGCAACACGATGCTAAGATGCACGAAAGCCAGAAATATCAAAGTAAGAGAACGGACGAGGATTTAAACCATGGTTGTTCTGAGAATTGACTTTTAAGGTGCTGAAACGAGATCGGGTTGAAAGTCTCTAAACGGGCAGCGACTGAGACGCCAAAGACTTAGCAAACAGTGTTTCTATGAGTTCCTGAAGAGTAAAGCTCCTGATTCTTCACACTCCTACTGGACAACCCGTGTAATATTATATAAACAACATGTGACCTGATGGCCGTGATACCAAAAACAAATTTGCAGTAGCTTCAAAAGTTCACTGTTTATTCAACGTCAAACATTAACTCTGTTGGACTTAATTTACATGAAGAAACCATCACATGTGGATTATTTTAGAAACAAATTTACAAAAACACTTACAGGGTGAAAATAAATAGTGTAGAACTAGAATTTCTTTCCTCAGTGCTCTTCCATGAATCATAATATAAAAAACGTAGCGCAGGCAATGCATTGGAGAAAGAGGTCAAGAAGAAGGTCATTTCTGGGGGTAAGAGCTTCATGTTTGGGGTTGTTGGGCAGCCCTCAGAACTTGCAGCAGTAGCCCCAGCCCTTGTTGCCCCTGCAGCAGTTGTAGCACCAGCGGCACATGGAGAGGTGGCTCTGGCGCTTCTGCCTGATGTGATCCTGCATCTGTGAGAAAAGACGAGACTGTTCAGCGGCAGCATTGCATCCCCTTCCATGTGGAGAGAGAGAGCACCACGGGCACTCCGTGGGGAGAGTACAGCCACTTAGATTTTAATTTGCACACGGTAATTGCCGTAATTCATTCAGTCAATTGAACATACCATGCTCGATTCCATTGACATTTCTTGATACGCTGCAACTGGAGTGTCAAAGCTCCCTGCCTCCTCCATCTCCTGCACCTGTTAATGAATTATGCACATTTAGGAGGCCACATCTCAGCATCCCGACTAAACATTTAGAGCTTAATGAGCACATGAAGTGAGCTTCAAGTCACATTCTTACCCCGTGCAACGGGAGGGCAGAGCTCTCCAGAATGCAAATAAAGGCGAGCACGAGTGTCACTGCAACTGCAATGCTGGATGCCTTCATTTTCGAGGGTTAAACGGCTTTAGTTATGAAATCCTTGTGAAGATTAGAGTCGCAGAGGTCTTCTCTCTCATGGGTGTCGGGCCACCGAAGAGCACCACGATATCTTTCAGTGCAGCTCCAGTGATGGATGCTGATTTCCTTCAGATGTTTGCGACCCCCTTGTCGGCTCTTTGGAGTCTGATGGTCCGAGTATGCAGAGTGTCCTGGTATTTATACCCTCAGTGTTGCCTCATCGGCCGGAGGTCCGGCCCATTCCTGTCAGCGATTACCTAACATACTGGGGAAGTTTTGACCTTCTCCTTTCTCCATGGTGCTGCAACACTGGTGGAAATGGGATTTTTTTTTATAATGGTCCCTGACGGTCTGTTCAGCAAGATCAAATCAACTCTGAACTTTTCAATTCAATTACTTTCCACAGACAGAACACACATGTAATTCCACACATCAACAAGCTGCTGCTGCTGGAGACACCATCATTCTCTACAACATACTAGAGCAATATGGACTCTGTGTTGACGCAGACTTTTTCCCCCCGGAACAAACGCTAGAGATTCCTACAGCAAAGGTCAGCGTGGGGTCAACCTACGGACGGCGCGGCTGAATGAGCAGCACTTGTGTCGACCCTGGAAATCCTTCACCAAGGAGAGGGAGCCACTTTGGAATATCCATTGCTCAGTCTAAAGGATGTAATTACTACCTCTCAAATGGAATAATTAGCCCCTCGTTTCCAACACATTCAGTTTTTGCATAATACACAGGAACCTGCAGTTGAACCAAATTAAATCCCTTTGAGAGCGGCGGAGTAGCCGGGATTAAAATCCTCCATTTGTGCATCAAGGTGTTTGAATGTGTGAGTTAAAGCTGAAGAATGATCTGATCAGCTTCATTGTATGTGGACAGTGAGAGTCCAGACGTCTTATTGTATACATGACTTTATATCCATGACTTTATATACATGACTTTATATCCATGACTTTATATCCATGACTTTATATCCATGACTTTATATACATGACTTTATATACATGACTTTATATCAATGACTTTATATACATGACTTTATATCCATGACTTTATATCCATGACTTTATATACATGACTTTATATACATGACTTTATATACATGACTTTATATCCATGACTTTATATACATGACTTTATATACATGACTTTATATACATGACTTTACATACATGACTTTATATACATGACTTTATATACATGACTTTATATCCATGACTTTATATACATGACTTTATATACATGACTTTATATACATGACTTTATATACATGACTTTATATACATGACTTTATATACATGACTTTATATCCATGACTTTATATCCATGACTTTATATACATGACTTTATGTCCATGACTTTATATACATGACTTTATATCCATGACTTTATATACATGACTTTATATACATGACTTTATATACATGACTTTATATACATGACTTTATATACATGACTTTATATACATGACTTTATATCCATGACTTTATATACATGACTTTATATACATGACTTTATATACATGACTTTATATACATGACTTTATATACATGACTTTATATACATGACTTTATATACATGACTTTATATCCATGACTTTATATACATGACTTTATGTCCATGACTTTATATACATGACTTTATGTCCATGACTTTATATACATGACTTTATATCCATGACTTTATATACATGACTTTATATCCATGACTTTATATACATGACTTTATATCCATGACTTTATATCCATGACTTTATGTCCATGACTTTATATACATGACTTTATATACATGACTTTATATCCATGACTTTATATACATGACTTTATATCCATGACTTTATATCCATGACTTTATATCCATGACTTTATATCCATGACTTTACATACATGACTTTATATCCATGACTTTATATCCATGACTTTACATACATGACTTTACATACATGACTTTATATCCATGACTTTATATCAATGACTTTATATACATGACTTTATATACATGACTTTATATACATGACTTTATGTCCATGACTTTATATACATGACTTTATATCCATGACTTTATATACATGACTTTATATACATGACTTTATATACATGACTTTATATACATGACTTTATATCCATGACTTTATATACATGACTTTATATCCATGACTTTATATACATGACTTTATATACATGACTTTACATACATGACTTTATATACATGACTTTATATCCATGACTTTATATCCATGACTTTATATACATGACTTTATATCCATGACTTTATATACATGACTTTATATCCATGACTTTATATACATGACTTTATATACATGACTTTATATACATGACTTTACATACATGACTTTATATACATGACTTTATATCCATGACTTTATATCCATGACTTTATATCCATGACTTTATATCCATGACTTTATATACATGACTTTATATACATGACTTTATATACATGACTTTATATACATGACTTTATATACATGACTTTATATACATGACTTTATATCCATGACTTTATATCCATGACTTTACATACATGACTTTACATACATGACTTTACATACATGACTTTACATACATGACTTTACATACATGACTTTATATCCATGACTTTATATACATGACTTTATATCCATGACTTTATATCCATGACTTTATATCCATGACTTTATATACATGACTTTATATACATGACTTTATATCCATGACTTTATATCCATGACTTTATATACATGACTTTATATACATGACTTTATATACATGACTTTATATACATGACTTTATATACATGACTTTATATCCATGACTTTATATCCATGACTTTACATACATGACTTTACATACATGACTTTACATACATGACTTTACATACATGACTTTATATACATGACTTTATATACATGACTTTATATACATGACTTTATATACATGACTTTATATACATGACTTTATATACATGACTTTATGTCCATGACTAAATCTATCCTTGGCTTCTGTATTTCAATATGACAAAGGAATGCTGCTTTTTGTTTCATAAAAACACCATTCCAGTCATTTCCTGACACACAGCGTTGATTAATACATTCACAAGAGTGTGAATTTATTAACCAATGACGTGAGAATAATAACCCAGATTGTTAATGATTGCATAGGAAACAAAAAAAAACAACCCTAGAAATTGTAAGATTAATTCCCCCCCCTTATCACCGAAGCAGCAATAGAAACCATAAGATTAATTAGCATGTCAGGGTAAGAAAACTATTCCCCAACAACATCAGGCTGTGAATAAATACAAAAAAAAATCAATAACGGTGGAAATGAAATAACAAAAACAGGCAAAATAAAGCTCCAAACTGATAAACGGTGGGCTGATAACATCAGGGGGGGGTGGCATGAATTGTCATTACACCTTCAAAGTCCCTCCAAATTGCCTCGCTGACTCAATTAGTGAACAACATGCGGCGGGACGTCAGTCTGTCTGTTTCCCTGATAACCCGCCGGCCGCCTGCTTGCTTTGGATGACCACAACACCAGTGTCAACAAATACAAGCATGAATGGCTCCACATCTGCTGGAATCCACCCATGCTGGCCCAATACGTGTGTGTGTGTGTGTGTGTGTGTGTGTGTGTGTGTGTGACTGAGACACTGGTCCACTATCGGGTCATTGTGGGAGCAAATGTGTTTAAAAGTAAAGAAAAGTGGAACATTCATGTTAAAAAAGGAGCTTTTTGAGACTGTGGGTTTTTTTCCCAGCATGCATTGTGTGTCCCGTGTTTTCCTGACCGTCTCCTATCAGCCACGAGGCTATCGCTGGGAATCTTCTAGCCAAACAAAGACAGGCACCAGCACGGCGGACAGACTCACCTCAGCAGGCGCCACGCTGCCTTGCTCCTCCTGGTCGAGGGCATTGCCCCCGGCTGTGGCTGTTTCATCATCGTCCTCTGTTCCTGCCCCCCCCCTCTGTCCCCACCTGCATTATATGGAGCCACGAGTCACTCAAGACACAAGTCCAGCTCATGGCGGTCATCTCGGCACCACACAACCTCGTCACCCCAAACACAAACACAACAAAGTGTGCCTCCAAACTGGGACACAAAGACCCTCCAGCATAAATACGTCAATGTGTAAATAGACATGGGAACCTTTACAAGTTCTGACTCCTGACTGTGAAGCTTTAAACGAGACGCAGTGTCACGTTTCAGACTCCAGGGGCAGTGTGGAGCTCGGCTTGCTGGAATGCCTTCTGAGAAAAGTGACTGTGGGGAATTCCTCAGTTTGTGTGAAGTATGATTCAATACCTATTACTGGAAGTTCCACCAGTTATTTTTAATGTCAGTCATGGAGAACCCTAACTTACCTCTAAAATAATATGAAGGAAAGGATCATATTTACATGGTACCTTTTCATAAGAAGAATGCAGCTCAAAGTGCTTCACAAGAAAAAGACAAGAAAAACAAGAGTGCAACAATAGAAATACATTAGTAAAAGATATGAACTAAAAATGAAGTTTAGGCACTGACCATGAACTCCAGTGTTCCTGGTGGAGTCAGAGAGGCTTCATCTCTCCTCTCTAGACACAGAAAATCTCAAAAAGCATAAAAATGAGAAACAAAACAACAGAACATCACATGGACGTAATTCTACCCAAAACTGACATATTCAATCAGTATTCGCTGCACTACGACGTCAAACATGTTCCCGGCAGCAGCCTTCTAGTCCCTTCTGTTTATTCTCATGTCAGTCTGATGAGTTCTGGTTCCTCCGGTCCGGTCGCCTGCTTTCCATGAGGGTTTAGTCATTTTCAAATCCCTATTATGATCATTATTAAGTGTACATCTGGTTATTATGTTATATATTATATATATTATTATTATTATTATATATTATGTGTCAACCATTAAAATAAATCAAAGATATAAATCCATCAGATTGTCTATAAGAGATCAACCTCTGATTCCGACCTGAGTCACTTTAATCATCAGTTGTCCTTTTTATGTTTACATGTATGTGTATATATATAATAAAAAATGTTTTTTCTTTCTATATAATATATAGAAAGTTGACTTTGAGGTGAGGGAACTGAAAGTGCAACTCAGTTCCATGTTTCCAGACTAATTTGCTGCTATCCATGAATCATCAGTCCCCCTTTGTTTCCTCTCATTGCTTCATTTCTCCATCGGTGTGCTGCCAAACATTAAGTCATGTCTTTCAGCATATGCAAACACAAACTTGTATCCTCAGTTGGATCCAAAAAAAAAAAAAAGAAAAGCACCGTGGCTGCTCAAGAAAAGGAAGAAAAAAAGAATGCAAGCTTGTTTCTGTAAAGCATCTCTTGACGGCAGCAGAATACACAACGCTGTGCTGATACTACTATATCATGAACAAGACAGATGCTGTGTAGTTATTAATGTAGGAAGATGAGAGCCGGGTACGCCAGGTACCAGAGCATTGTGTGTCAGATGGAATGAGGCTCTTTCTGTCAGCCTTTTTTATTGTTCAACAGAAAACAATCTCGGAGCGAGGAGACGATGTGTTTGCTCCTCAGACTTCCTCCGGAAGCACGGAGGTACGACGACGAGCCTGCAGGACATGAAGCGTTCCAGCAGAAGGTGTTGGTCCAGAGCGGTTCAGCCGAACGCAGTCGACCATCGGTGCCTAAACACCCAATTTAAAAAAGCTGTTTCCCAGTTCACATAAAAGATTGGTACAAAGGACTTCACAGCAGACGACTTCGTCCCTCCCTCCGGCAAAACGTGAAACCGGACATGAGCACACTGTTTCAAATCCATAAAAAAAAATTATCTCTGCAATAACAATTTATTGGTCAAAGCGGAGACACTTCCAATTACAACATCAGACTAATTGTAAGTGAATTATCTGCACTGAGAGGCAACGGTGACATTTCCCCGGCACAGGAAATGTGTGTTCTGACTTCATGGCGTGGTTCTTTCAGTGAGCTCTCACAGGACTGGGGGTGAGACAGGCAGGCAGGCAGGCAGACAGACAGACAGACAGGCTTGTGTGTCCCACATAGGGAGCTACGTGTTATCAGAGATCAGCCACTTCAAACAGAGACTGGAACACACAGACGCCTGCCTGGCTAGCTGCATGTTTGAATGCAGCCGGCGAGCCTCCAGACGCTGGCTGGTGGATTCAACACATCGGCCTCGTGAATACTGAGAGGTAATGTACGTTGTAGAAAGAGTCTTACTGTCTGTTATTTTAACCACAGAGGTTTGTGGACTACCTTAAGTCTGGGTGCCAGCCTGTTGGACTGTTTGCCCTCAGCGAATGGAAGTGATCGCATCGGGACTGTGGAGGAGAACCAGTTGATCTGATTCCTGCAACCTTCCTGCATCTGGTTTAATTCAAGGTCAACTTTACAGTTACATGTTAAAGTCACCTCGGTAAATGCATTGTTAGCGATGCCATGATAGCGACCTGTCAATCTCAAGGTAGTCCCGCCCCCTAAAGCATCCCCTGCTTTCTGGTCTGGTGGACTCTAAATGGACCATAATGTACTAAATGAACATCATGCTGGATTGAAGAAGACTTGAAACTAGAGATTGAGACCATAAACTCATGTTTACAATGTTTACTGAGATAAGACTCTCTTATAAGGTTCCCCCCGATGGTCAGCAGAGAGAATGCAGCTTTAGGCACTTCAGAGCCAGCGGTTGCTGCCTGATTTGAACAGGAAACGTCTAAAAACCTTGATCTAGAACTGCTTGGAGAATGGCGCTGATTGGCTGAGCATTTCTATAGAGTACCTCCGTTCCGTTTCCAGGATTATTATTACGATGTATTTGGGGAATTGTGGTCATTTTCACACTCAGGACTCTCGGCCATCTAAATGCATCATGTTGAAACCCGGTTTGTTTGGATCCTTCAGAGTGAATGTGTTTAAATGAAGTCAAGTATGGCAGATAATCTCAAATAGGCCATTTAGCTTCATCTTAGCCTCTGAAAACCTTTTGCTAGCTTTGAGCGATGACAAAACGTTAACTGCGTTGCATATTGAATTACAAATATTTAATATTTTATGTATAAAAATTAGTTCTGATTGATTGCATAAGCAGCTTGAAAAAAAACCCCATTTGTGTTGGCAGATCATTTGTTTTCACTGGAACTATTGAAGAATTCTAAAACTGAAAGAGGAAGCAACATAATTGTGATTCAGACTGTAAGTGAAGTCCGTGACTGAGATTTCACTCAAATCCATAATAATACTGCAAATAGTCCTGCAGGACAAACACACGAGGAACTGAACACCAACGTGAGGTATCGATGTTTGTGGAAGACGTGCAGAACGACAATGAGCCACAACCAGAGTCCATGAAGGATATTATCGAGTGAAAGTTTAATTTTTCCACCATTTAACTTAGAAAAGGTGTCTTAAAATCTAACCTGAGAACAGTGAGGCTGCTACAGAGAGAAATGAGTCTCTTTCTTTTGCCATTTCAAAAAGGAAACGCAAGGGAAAAAAAGGATTAGCCACTAGTGACCTTTCATTTGTGAACATCCGTCTTCCAAAGCATTATTCATGTCTTCACATTCACATTCTCTCCTCTGCTCTCTCACAAAGATGTAAAAAATAAAACCTACGGCAAAACATCTATCATTCAACTTTGGCTAGGAGCCTCTTTGATAGATCAGACACTTGCACTATCCATATCAGGTTTTAATCTAGCAGTAGTAGCAGAACAGCACTTAGAAAGCACAAGCTGTTAACTTGCAGAGTCTGAGATATTCAAATGTGATCGTCGGCCTGATTTTTCCCCAGTGTTGGTTTTGCTTTGCTGGATCCTGAGCTGTTGACACGGGGGGGGGGGGGGTATCGTGGTATAATAAGTGGCTCCCAGACTTGATATCTCTCTTTTCCGCTCACAAAAATCATCAACAATGTTAATATTGTCTCTGTGCCGTTTGTACAACCAATTACAGTTTACTTTGTTCGCCTGAGTGGGCGGAGGAACGTGAGCTCAAGTTTCCCCGACTTTCAAACTATTCCTTCATTTGGTGGAGAACGAGTTGTGCTGAACTAAGAAGTACAACACAGTATTTCCGTGTACTCCTTTTCCATAGTGAGCAGATAGTCTTTGAGTGCTGCTCTCCAGGGTGCCTCCCCCCTCTCCCCCTCCTCCCCTCCCTCTCCCCCTTGTGCATTGAGCTGCATTTGAAGTGTTGCAATACCGAAATAGAGCAAACAGCTTGAAATGAAACGTGGGGATTATTCTTACACGTATCGAGACGCCGGTAAATCACACGTGAACAAAAGCTGGTGAAAAAAACAAAAAACCCAACAGTCTCTCCGTCTAGTTTGGCAAAAGTTTGGGAATTTGCACGGCACCCTCCTCCAGTCCACAATCCAGCATGTTGGGTTTCTCCTCCTTTACATGTTCCACTTGTATATTTCAGTGTGATTGCATTTGAACACTTGGATCTTTACAGATCTTCTCGTAAAGCAAAAGCCCAACAATTCAAGTATTCCCACTTTTTTTTCTTTTCTTCAAATCAAGCTCTAAGATTGCACACACTTCATGGTAATTACTATGACAAAGGGCCAGCGTGAACCTAATGAGTTATTGATTGTTTACTCCCAGAGATAATCTGCTCTACCATTGTGTAACATCTGTTTTAAAACACAAGAAGGCGTATTTACATAAATGAGCCCAGAAGCCCGGGCCAGCACAGCGCCTCCTTCGTCTCCGGGTCGAGGTAAGCTGTGTGTGTCGCATTACTTACGGTCTGAAGAAACACTATACTTTTGTATACTCTGATGTTTTCTCACTTAAAATTCAATCTGCTACTCCGGGGGAGCGTGAGCTTCGATGTAACCCGTCTCCATCAAGGTTTCTGCCAGCAAGCGGACTAATAAATTAAAGCAGCTACAAACAACGCATTAATACGCAACTCAAAAACACAAACAGAATAAGAGCATGAACTTAGTCAAAATCAATAATTTGGGTGAAAATACATTGAGGGGCGAGTGGAAACAAAATGAAAACAACATGTATCATAGTCCATGAGTGAGGCTACATTAATACAAAACAAGGTTCAGCAGAGCGGCTGGAGTCAAGCACTCTGGTGGTGGTGAGTGGGCAACTCTTTCTTCAAGCACATTTCTACTGACTCATAACGGGCGGTTATCTCAATAGGATTGGAACAGTCAAGTACAGCCGCAATTGGCCAGCGAAGGGTTCGCGACCCGGGATCCCAGGGAAGGATGCATTCACTAAAAAGAAAGTGATTCTTCACAAGTCCTTTATATTTCTCCTCCTCCATCATCTCCTCTTCTTCTTCTTCTTCTTCTTCTCTCACCGTGGCGGTTGTACTTCTGAGTGGTGGCGTCCCTCCCCGTTCTGGTTTCCTGTCTCCGCTTCACTGCGGCGGCGTCTCTCCAACCATCTCAATGCCGTGCTGCTGAAGTTGTGCTCGGAGCAAAGCATTCTCATTCTTCAGCTCTTCAATCTTAAGAACAAAAGGAACAGAAACAATAAAAACTCTCATTATCAACATCATCTCTGTGCAACGGCTAAATTTAGCTCCAAGTTTACCGACTTCAAAACATTTCTCCGTTTGAAGGCTGCGAGTCCTGAAATTTACATGTAGGACTGTTCAGTCCCCGGGATTAAAGAGTAGTATGTGCAGCCCTTTAAAAAACAAACATAAAAAGCCTGTCCACAACAACTGGATGATCAAATCTTCAGGTATGTCATCTCACTACATTTCCCTCGGGGAGAATCCTGAATCCTCTGCCTCCCCTCTGAGGGATGGAGGGAAGAATACTCAGCTTTGAGCATCAGAATAAGAGTGTACTGCAGAGAGCTCGCTGGCCTGGGATTCGTCGGGGAGATGTGGCAGCCTCAGAGCTGCTGGATCTCACAATCATTTGAGTGCATTAGCATGCAGTTAGTTCTCAAACAGCCCCTGTGTATTCTATTCCCACAGTCTCTCAAAGCACTGATTTCAGGTAGCATTATATAAGCGCAAACGCTTTTGATGCCTTTTTGTCAGGCTGTGATGATCGGCTACGCAGGGCTGCAGCGTCGGGAGGCTGGTTCGGAGAAATGAAG
This sequence comes from Chelidonichthys spinosus, assembly GCA_029853015.1. Taxonomy (NCBI): domain Eukaryota; kingdom Metazoa; phylum Chordata; class Actinopteri; order Perciformes; family Triglidae; genus Chelidonichthys; species Chelidonichthys spinosus. The sequence continues at coordinate 699,756 of CM056834.1, read as the reverse complement.
ATGCATGTGGGGCGAGGTGGATTCACGCTGAGACGTGAAAAGGTGATGCAATACACCCCAAACCATGTGATCTATTAATGCAGTGGCAATCCTCACAGACACATATATATCTACATTTTTTATATATAGAAATATTGTTGCCTTATTATATGTGACTCTAAATAAGATCATCATTATTAACTTCCTGGAAGTTTTGCTTAATACCTGTTGCCTGCACAGCTCGTTGTCCACTTGTATCCTCTCCACTTCCTTCAGACTCTCCTGCAGCCGCTGGTTGCTTTGCCTTAGCTCGCGGATGTAGTCGCATGCTTTCGACAGGATGCCCCCTTTGCTCTAGAAAGGACGGAGATGAACATTAACACGTGAACAGCCGGTTAGCAGCGGTGCAGGGTTGAGGGAGACCGCTTACTGCTCCGGTCTTGGTGCTGTCCATGTTGCAGTCTGGGATGATCTTGGAAAGCGTGACGATCCAATTGTTGATCTTGTCTCTTCGCCGCCTTTCAACTGATGTGATGTAAAATAGAACACGGGTTCAAAATCTTTACAAAAATATACATATATATATTAATACTAGTGGCGTTTCTTTAAGATTAAAGAAATGAGAGGTTGGTTGAAAGAACCATGTTTTAATTATCTGCATCCTGTAATTTTTAGTGGTAATACTGCCCTGCTATGAAAGCTCAGCACCACCCTCTAGTGGCCAGTTCAGGAATATATGTTATCATTAAAATGAATATTAAGAGACGCCTTGGTGATTTTCTTTCAACAGAAATGCTCAGTTTCAGCACCACACTGCGTTGTGTTCCACTGATGATATCATAAGGCTCAATCATAGCTAATTACCCACCTTCATTATGTTGCGCTCTCCTCCTTTCATCTCTCGGTGTTCGCGGCCCATCCATTTTCCTGCAGACAGACGGACAGGAAATAAAAACACTTTTCACCACCATATCTCCCATCTCTCCCCTCCAATCAGGCACAAATCCAACCCACTCGGCCAAATTCACCTAATCCTCTACCTACTGGAAACTATTCTTAGTGTTATCTTTAAAATTCAAGCCTTTTGTAATCGCAGCCACTTGCGACTAAGTGCGCCATAAAAAGGAGCGTCTGATGTTGTGCATTGCCTTTTGGCAGAAACGCTGAGAGGACGCACAGTAAGGTGAGACTACAGCCCCCAATGTCCTGAAGAGTTTGCTGCTTTCCTGGAACACTGAGACCCGTCCAACCATGGTATTCATGTATTCGCCGTCCTCTTCCCAGGTGTGGCCTGAAGGAAGCTCTCTGCTTTATTATGCTGTGAAATTACAACACCGAAGAAAACCAGATGCTGTCTATTGGCGTCTGGGCTTACGGCTAATGACACAAATGTCTCTTGTCTGTGTCCTCCCTTAGGTATTCTGTTAATTAAGTCCCTGAGACGTGACGGGGAAGACTTAGCCATTCACCCGCCAGAGCATGAACGGGCCAATGACACACTCACACACAATCATGTGTCAATTAAGACTCCACTTTATCTATAATGAATCAACAACCATGCAGAAGAACAGAAAGACTGCAGGAGAAGATTCTAAAAACAAACAATGCAACTCTTGTTTATTGGCTGCATATTTGTTTGCATGAAGTAAAGAATGTCCCTGTAAGGATATTGGTCTTCCTGTTCCCACTAAGACACATCTTTATTCTGCTGCAGTGAGTTTGGAACCCATCAACACAACTCGACTGCTGATATCTCTGTTTGAGATAGTACTGCAAAGCCAAACTGCAGTCCCTCTTGTATCTCAACGCATCTTAATGGGATTTCCACTTCATAATGGATTCACTCCAACAGTACTTTTAGACAGAGTGTAGGAAAAAAATGTGGATGACTGTATGAATAAGTAAATGTACAAGCCTACAGAAAGTCCTCTGTAGGCACACCTCATCAGAATGACTGTGAAATACAGAGACTGGAATTGAAGGGCGTCATCCATACAACGATGCGTGGATGTAGGGGGGGGCTGCAGCATGACACCGGCCTGGACAGTAAACTGGACATTAAGATACAAGTGACTGCACTTTGCTTTGATATTCTCTCATTGGTGATGTGAACAAAAGACAATAAATCGCTTCTGGACAAACAGGAGATATGAGGCAACACATGGCTTCATTTGTCCCATAATAAATAAAAGTCTCATGGACTCAAAAAACCTCAAACACTGTAACTAACTTAAAGAGAGCTGCAGGGGAGAGTCCTAAAACCCAGAATTGAGTTTTCATGTTTGCACTTCCAGTTCCCTTTTCTCTAAGTCAGTGTTTTATGAATTAACATCAACACAGCGAAGGAGATTTCAATATTTTGCTCTACAACAGACAATTAATCAGTAAACCTTTTGATGAATTTTGGAGCTTTTTACGCATCTTAAAAAGATGCTTGGTTGGCTAAACGAGATGACAAAACGCATTCACGCAAACTCATCTCAATGCTTAATGCTCAGCCGAACGTTAGCTTTCTACGTCTGCCAATCGCATACACTTCAAAGATCATATGTGGTGTTTATTTGAAGATTATCTTGCTGAAAAGAAAATGTAAATGTAAATATCACAATCTTGTGAGCTTATTTTCTGCAATAATCCAAAATCAAACGGGGAAAAAAGATCCCATCGTCAAGGGAACCGGTGCTAACTTCCAGGGGTCGGCCTACAAAACTGCGTCTTGCCTGCAGCACCCTTTTCCAAACTAGGCTAAATGAGAACAAAACTCAAATCAACTACAACAGAGGACACTTTCAAAATGGTACGAAAATAAAAGCATGGAACAAGCCATTTGTTTCCAGATGGATAACACCGACCTAATTTGTTAAGTCCTAATGGAGAAACAAGTTTGCCACAAGCACAACAACAACAATGGATCGGGGTCAGCGCTGGAGAAACACTACATCTGTGTCTCACACATCAGGAGCAAGGAGAATCACCGGGGACTTTTGGGAGGGAGGGGCAGAGAGGGGAGGGAGGGCAGAGGTTTATGTGCTTCTTCTCTTGTGAACGAGTTTGATTGGTTGAGAAATGGATTGGCAAAGAAATAAACAAGTGTGTAAGAGAAATGTGGAAACTGTCCTCACCAGTTTAAACCTTCCTGCTGCAGCAGCTCGTTTTCATCTCTGCGAACGGCAGATAGGGTGGGAAATTTCATTCATTTTACTCACATGGCAACGATAATGTCACTGTTCAATACTTTACACCTATATATACTTCTGAGGCTTGTGTCATGAAATCATAAATTATTCATGTGAGAGGAAATAAATATAAACAAACATTGCAGGGAAAAAACAGTTCACTTTGTATTTCCAACGCACGGCGGTGCAGGTTGGTTACTCGCGACTGGAAGGCGGTCTGTCGTACACTGTGAATATCAAGCAACATCAAAAGCAACAGAGCTGCTGCCAAATTGAAGTGGATCAGAAATGGCCCACGATGCGGCCACAACAAAGCAGCCCAAATCTAAAGAGGAATCTAGAAGTTCTTGAAAATCACAGAAGCAGCCAGCATCTGTGCTGTGGAAGTCTGTACTAGCCGACCTAACGGTGATGAATGAACGGCAGGGAGAGGAAGTAGGTGTGTGTGTGTTCGGTTTGTGTTCTTCCAAATGATTATTGTAAGGAGGAGATAAACCGGAGTTAATATGTTGTGTCCAGAAACAACTGGTAGTCCCTACATACTGGTGCTGTCGCTAAATAACTATGATGACGCTCCCTCGTGTTAAAGGTTAAGTACACGCCTGCTGGAAAATGGAAGAGGATCCACTTAGGTCAGGGCTAACTCAATTTGATAATGGGGTCATGTGGTCCTTTTAGGTGACTAAGAGTAAATTGCTGTGCTCCGGCTTCTCCTCACAAGGAAAAAAAACACAGTTGCAAGACCTTTTAAAAGGAAATTGCATTCCTCGGCACCGCGACTCGTGTCAATGTGTACTCAGCACGCAAGTGAATTTCTGAAAGCTCGTTAGGGCCAGAACAAGGCTGGTATCATGCAAATAGAATGACAGCCCGGTTTGCCTTTGCTCATGTGAGCCTGCTGATTATCTTAATAACAGCAATCACCAGCATGTGGCTAACAGTTGGAGATAGTCGGGAGGCTTCTGACGCGTGATTATAATGATGCATGTTGTGAATTTAAGGGATAAACATCATAAGAAGACATTGGAGTAGGGAAAAGATGAAGCCAGGGTGTGCTAAAATAAAATAATGATCCTTAATACAAAATCAACCTTTACAGCAAACTCAGGAGAGAGATGATAGCTCTCTCTGGGCAGGAACACAGCGTAGTGGAAAAAACACAACTACAGTAGCATTTCATGTTGGATTAACTGAGCATTGCAGTCATTCAAGTAGGCGTGGAAATTGTTTTATAGTCATATGTCCATATATCGTGCGATCGCTGACCGACCTGATTGGTCTCAAACAACTAGGTGGTCCACGTAAACCGGATTTGGTGCTCATTCTCTCTGCCTACACCAAATCCCTGCATGTTTCCCAGCAATGTACTACCTCCACTTCCCCATTATGACTCCATTAATATCTCAAATGTGTTGATGTTCATTTAAGCGTTGTACATCTCAGTGTTGGAGTCTCTTGAACTGAGTCTGGTGTCAAGCCTGCGTGGGGATTTCTTCTGAAGTGTCAAATGTCTGCTTGTCTTTGCCAGAAATGGTTAAATCTGGGACAAAAATGTCATATCTGAAATTAAAATGCATCGTAATTGCTATGAAAGGCTCTAAACACTAAAAAGCAATTTGTCCCACTTTTAAACTGCAACTGAAATTCAGCTTGGAGCAATTCACAACTCGTCAGTTAATACCACTGAATGGCCTATTTCGAGTGGCATTTCCATGGAAGATGATAACGGTGCTTTACAAGGACTGACCAGCGGTTAAGTTTTGCTTTCAGAAAGAGCAGCATCACAGACTGCAATATCAATGCTGGGGCCTTTTCCCAGACAGCGACTGACAGAGCTGATACTCACGCAGGGAAGGGCTGTGTGCGTGGGGCGATGGTTCGCTGAGCGCCTGTCTGAATGACATCAGGGGGGGTCATCATCACATAGAACTGACCTGTGGAAGACATGGCACTCATCAGTAAGCCATGGGGAACTTGGCATAACAGACTGACGCTTGTTGCTCTGATTAAATATGTTAAAAGGGTGTTTTAATTATTAAACGTCTAATATTGATATCACATTTTGGTGTAATTTATTACCACACTGCAGCACTTCCTTTGCCCTCTGAGTTTGGGCTGAGCATCTCCAACTAAGGAGTATAAATGAAGCCAAAACTTTATCAATACATTTGTTCAACAAGCATGTAGCAATAAACATGTATGCTATATGTTTTACACAACCACAGTGCAATGGTTTGGCTGGGTGTCGGTATCAGTAATGGATGAGATCCAACAAAACAAAAAAGATTGTAAAAGAAAAGCTCACTGAAAACCCAGATATTCAGGAAAGGCTCCTTCACTGAAGAAACACGACTGAATGTACCGTGATGTTCTGCTGGAAAAGCTCTCCGTTTTCTTTCTTGCTTACATGAACTAAATAAATAACCGGCAGGGGAAATGTAAAATCCTGTCGTGTCATTTACTGCCGTGAAACATGTTGAGCGTTACTGACACAAACGTGTGTAAAACGGTTTGTGAGAGATATTACACGCTACATTACTTTATGACCAGCTCTGCTTTTCCCCATGTATGCCTCAGTGAGTAGATTAACTTCCTGTCTCTCAACTGATAATTCATTAATAACTTCTGGTATTTTTCAAGCAAAAATTTCAGCTTCTCAAATGACAGGATTTGCTGCTTTCTGGTCATGTATGACAGTACATTTAATAACTCCGTTGTTGTTCTGGACAAAACAAGCAATCCAACATCAGATCAGATCGGGTGAGAACTGGGTCTGAAGATACAGGTACACGCCTTTGTATGTCTCGACCCAGTGATTCATAATGAGGTCCCCCTTTAAACACTGTCCAGGCACCAGCATGCCAGAACAATCAAATGCTGTTTGTGTGTAACATTCTGCTCTCCGGGTCGATCGAACCCGGACCAGCCTCACTGACAGTCCACCATTCTCGCCTGGATCACCACCATGAAACCACACAACACTGAACACAGCCAGATGACGCCATACGGCAGCGTGGGTGGACATGTGACTGGAAGCCCACAGGAATTATGATCAGTGTAACTAACTTCATTTCAGCCTCTGCTAATGTTATATTGTGTGTTCAGCAGAAAAAGGGCATGTATTCCTATTTTCTTCCTCATCAGCCAAAGCTGTGGGGATCTCAGTCCTTCTTAAACCACTGAAAAAAGAGCTGCTGTTCTCTCATTTTCTCAATGCACTCCCGTTTGCTATGGGGCTAATACAGTCATTATTTCCAGTGCCACTGTGGTGGGCCTCAACCCAAATTAAGTGTGAGGAGTGACTCACCCCCCGCCTGTGTGAGTGTGGGGTCCGTGGCGGCCTGCACAGACACTGTCCCGTCGCTCACCGCACTAGCGGGGAAGTAAGCGAAGCGCGTCTCCCCTCCCACTGCCTCTCCTGCTGGGCTTCCTCCATTACTGAAAGGGTTTTGGATCACAGCCTGTGACAGATAAGAGAGAGAGAGACAGAGGGAGAGGCTTGAGCAAGTCACAATGGAGCAGTCACAGCAGGTAAATGCACACCTCAGTCTCTGTCAGACTCGATACTGGTATCACTTCTCGACCCCCAAGCAAGACGCAGTGCCGTTTGACAGCTGGGGAGGGAGAAGTAGTAGCAGTGATCTTGTTAGCAGAGATAACAGCAAGATCAGTAGAGCCATCAGTGTACGGCAAATGAAAACAAACGTCATCTGTTCTTGTGAGGATAATGTGGTGTTATTGACCCAAATCATATGATGAATTTGACGATGAACGCGTCCGCGGTGCCTAATTCCAAAACAATTCTGCAGCTGCAAATGTTTCATCTCCATGAGTAGCTCTGTGTCCAGCAGACGCCATGCTCGACTGTTTGGCTGGTTTCATGAGTAGAGGAATCAGCTACACCTGCAGCTTTAATCACAACAAAGGAATATGTCACCCAGTACGATATCCTTCACATATTCACACATGGAGACGTACCTGAGCCACGGCCTGAGGAGCCCCAGTGAAGGCGGCTGTGGAGACCACGCTCACTGCTCCGCCCCCATCGTCTCGTCCCTCAAGCTGCTGGTCGGTCACCTGAACAACACGGTACGTCACCTGCAGCGTGGAGAGAGAAACACGGTGACAGGGAAAGAATCAGTACAACCCATTTATTCATGTCATTTATAACCGTCCCTCTGCCAGGCGAGTCCAAATCACACCTGACCTGACTTGTAGATTTGTTTAGCATATCTATTCCTTCAGCTGAGACTAGTATCCTAATCTACTCGTGCATTGATCTCCCTTCAGGCACATTCTGGAGCTTAAGCATATTGCATCCGTCTCATTTTGCTTATGCCTCAGAATGTGCCTGATTCAATTTTAAAAACAAGTCAAGAAAATGAGCCTGTTTGTTTCAAGAATCAGTATTTGTAACCCTCCATCATGTGACTCTCCTCCTGACTGACATGTGACAGCGTTCCCATGCCAATCCCAGACCAGACTGGAATCACATGATCGCTCACACTAGCCTTGTTTACGCCAAAAGAGCCACATGGATCACTGACTTACTTCCCTTCCGGGGTAAATCATCCCAATAAGTATAATCAAACTTGGTTATTACGATTTGTTTATTTGCGTCACTGCACCATTGTCCATCACTGACCGTGGCCCGTGTTAACATGGCAAGCAGATACTTTTGACAGAGGTCACCAGTCAATCATGGGACTAGAAAAAAGAAAACCACACATTCATACCTTCGGGCATTTTAAACACTAATATCCTCCTGATTTGTCTCAGGAATAGAGGAGGGGGCAGAAAAACACATGACAACCTAACAAGAAGACGCAAACGTACACAGAAAGGACTGTTTGTGAGGGTTTTCTCACTGCGAGACGCGACAAACCCTAAAACAAGACTCAGAGCACATACGGTGAGCGAGGGTGAACCGTTGTTGGCTGACAATCACATTATCTACCACTGTCACGTTGCTCTATGCGACCAAATCCATTCAACCACATTCATCAATACGTGATGGGAAGCTCTGTCAGTCGCAAATTATGTCTCTGCACAAACAGCCTGCTGATGTTTATTCAAGCGGACATCTAAAGTAACTCTGGAGTCTGTTTCCTGTTGTGAGTGCTGAACAGATGCAATCTAACGCTAATACTCCAGACTCATACGCCATTAGGACAGTGGTGAAATGTAACCAAGTACACTTACTCCATTAATGTGCTGATGCACAACTTTGAGGCACTTGGACCTAACTGGTTCAAAGAGCTGCCGATGAATCGATTTCATCATTTGAGCTGAATTCATGGTTTAGGGCTGTTGTTTAAAAATGAAAATGGATTTTCAGGTAATGAAATGTATAATTACGGTAGAGGACTGCCACTGTGAGCTCCCGTCGCTCATAGTAAACACACCAGTTCTCTTCAGAAACAGGTCAAATATCAACATGACAGCACGCGCCAATAAGACAGAGAAAAGTCTCCTCGGCAACCTCCAGCAAAACATTGTCTGCTTTAAAGTTTTGTGGCAACTAAAATTGCCGCAGGGCATGTGCAATAACATTTGTTTAATCTTGTCTACAAAAGTGTTTTTTTCTTCAGGGCTACAATACATTTACTTCAAAGAAGTTTGGGGAAAGTTGATAAATCTCTTTTTTATCGTTTAAAATCATAAATCGGATGTGGTGCGAGATTCTATTTTAATATAAATCAACATATAAATCCTTATGTTATTATAGGTTAGACACCCAGCCGCAAAAGTAGTGACATTAGCTTTACCAGCAGCAGCATCAGTGATGATTATATATTAATGCATCACTAATTATAGTGCAGTTCTAAATTTCATTGATTATTTATAGGGACAAACCACAGTTACAATGTATGTAGAGACAGACAGGTAACCAGTCTATCACAGGGAGACATGTAGAGACACACAGGTAACCAGTCTATCACAGGGAGACATGTACACTGTTAGAAATTACCAGCATTTCACAATAATTAACAGTATTATTTTACAATAACTTGTTGTAATTTAGTTCCCCTGTAATATCCCAATGAATACCTGTAAAAACTACAGTATCTTGTATTTTTACAGCATCTAACTCTAATTTTACAGTAAAATCCTGCAATCAAAAAACCCCTGTTATATCACAACAAGGTCTGTAATATCACAGCAACACAGTAAAAAAATGCAAGGATTTCACAGCATTCAACAGTATTATTACAGTGAAATACTGTATTGAACTACCCTGGGAAGTCACATGACATAACCGAACTTGTTTGAACTGAAGACGCGGCGGTTTCCCTCTTCTCATCCCGGCTGAATGGAGAAGGTGAGCAGCACGCATAACTCTGTTTGCAGCACTTACACCTGTGTTGTTGTAATATGATAATAATATTTACTGCCCGAAATTGTTGAACGTTATCTCACAGCATTTGCTAATAGCAGTAGTAATAATACTAGCTAGCAAACGGCTGCTAGCACGATTAGCAAGGATTTGCTACGTGAGATAAGAACAATAAGACGAGAGAGAAATAAGAAGGAAAACGAACGGGAAAGGAAGTGAAAACGTTCGTGTTTAATGTCGCTACGTGTACTTTTCAATGTGTTATATGGTTAGACCATGTAGCCCAGGTTTGATTTGAAGCCGAACTGGTCAGTAGCGGGCCGTTGTTTCCACTCGGATGTCATTTCGTTCCGGACTGTTACCGGTACTGTTGTCGTCATGTTCGCTCGCGGGGCTGGTCTGCTCTGGGTGAGCGCGTGCGGCGGCGGTGTTTTGCTGTATATTCGCGTAACGTCGCCGTCACTATTCTCCTCTCATGAGTGGTCTTTCCGCACCGAAACACAGGGTTAACCGTGTTAGCCGAGGCTAACAATACACCCGCATCCTCCAGTTCAGCTTCATATCAAACCGGGGCTACGTGGCCGAACATAACGCACTGAAAAGTACACGTAGCGACATTAAGCACGAACTTTTTCACTTACTTTCCCGTTCGTTTATGACTATTCACTGCAGAGCAAAAGCGGTTTTGCCGAACGGTAGCCGATCTAAGCAGGCTAATGACTAGCTAGTCTATGGGGCATGTAGCGGCTCCCTGCATCGTTAGAGATATTCCACATAGACCAGCTCCTCTCCATGCATGGATAGGCTACTATTCTGCAAAAACGCTTTTGCTCTCGATCGAGTTTCAGCTAGGGATAATATTGCCGTACACAGGTGATGCAACTCCAAAAATCTCCATTACGTTTTATGTACAGATCATTTTTTTTTACAACATACTCATGATCATAATCTGCATTCAAACTGAAATGCATATTGTTGGTTGCCTTTGTGTAATTTCTCCTTTTTCTTTTTTTCTACGTCATCAGATGGCCAGGCTAACTATCCTGTTCAGTGTCCGGCTAAGAGTGAGGAGAAATAGATCAGGTAGGTGACTAGTTTAAATGCACCACAATGTTCCACTGTAAATTGGTTGGATGTGAGCATGTGTATGAGAATGTGTATAACTTTGTTCAGCACACAAAACAGTATACTAATGCCCCCTATTATTACTTCCAGTGTGGGGTGCCTGACTGCTACAGAAAACACACAGGACTGCAAATTCATATGTTTAGGCAGCATAGGTCCTACCTGCAGGCTGATGGGCCTATACCACCTGACCCACCAGCTCTACCACCTGACCCACCAGCTCTACCACCTGACCCACCAGCTCTACCACCTGACCCACCAGCTCTACCACCAGACCCACCAGCTCTACCACCCGACCCACCAGCTCTACCACCAGACCCACCAGCTCTACCACCTGACCTACCAGCTCTACCATCTGACCCATCAGCTCTACCACCTGACGCATCCTTGAAATGTAAAGATTTTTTATTCAAATATTTAAAATGTAAAATGAGTGATTACATTAGACGCCATGTATTACCTTGTATGATTTACTACCTCTGACAATGAACAATATTTATCCTTTAATGTTAAATCCATGCTATTGTGTGTTACTATGTTACAGCCATGTGCCACTTACACCACTGCTGTGGACATTAGTACTCCAGAACGCCCCAGCACCTCCTGCTTGTTCATTCAAGGTAATGTTACTTGGATCTAGTATTGACATTTCTAACTCAGTATTTTTTTTTAATTCTAGAAATCTACATCACCACAATAAATAATAATAATGATAACAAATTACATTTGTATAGCCCTTTGTATCTGAAGCAGATCTCAAAGTGCTCATCACACATGATGTTGTATCTATTCATTTTCAGGTAACATGATGAAGCCCTCTGGATGGCTGATATTCATCGAGGGACATGTCGTGATGGGCCCACACCCTTTGTTTTTACACGGAGTAGCTGCTTTCTTCAGCAGTCTTCAACCTCGAGTATCCTGCTGCTGGATCGTTGACGCTGGAGTTCATTCAAAGGTATTGTATATATATTTAACCTTGTAATTCACATTATAGTAGAGGCTTCCAACTCAATGATTGTCTTGAGGTCTAAATTGCTGACAATGGAGGTACCTGAGGCTAGCCTGGTGAGACCATCCTGATCTCGCGAACTCATCCATAAATCTATTTAAAACTGAAACTATCTTTGCTTATTAACAGGTGCTTCCTGGGCATCAATCCTGGAAGAGGCTCAAAGACCAAGGAGCAGACAACAATAAACCCTCATGTGAGCGCTCTTTTGAGGAAACCTATTGACTTGGCCATCATAGTGAGACAGGTAGTTGACTCGTAAGTTTCTGCACAATTTCTCTGCATTTTAAGATGGCTTTGGAAAGTTTGACTAGGAAGTTGAATTTCTTGTATTCTTGAATTTCTTGACATTTGCTGTATGTTGAAAAATATTTATTTGTAAATAAATATGCCATTGGGCTAACATTGACTTTACCTCAGAGTTGTTTGTTCTTTTACAACAATGCATTGTAATATCACAATACTGAAATCACAGTAAATTGCTGTAATCCTTACCGTGAAAGTCATGCAAAATTTATCCAATAATGTATTGTGAATTCACAGTAAAAGTACAGGGCCTTGTTGTAATGATGTACAGCAAAAGGTTGTAATTCCCCGGTAATGTACTGTAATATCACAGTAATTGCGTTGCCATAGAAGCTGTAAAGTTACAGTATACAGCTGTGCTTTTACAACAATGCATTGTAATATCACAATACAGAAATCACAGTAAATTGCTGTGACTTAATTCACAGTATATTGCTGTAATCCTTACTGTGAAAGTCATGCAAAATTTATCCAATAATTTATTGTGAATTCACAGCGTAAAATTTTGCAGTGTAGAGACAGACAGGTAACCAGTCTATCACAGGGAGACATGTAGAGACAGACAGGTAACCAGTCTATCACAGGGCTGACATGTAGAGACAGACAGGTAACCAGTCTATCACAGGGAGACATGTAGAGACAGACAGGTAACCAGTCTATCACAGGGAGACATGTAGAGACAGACAGGTAACCAGTCTATCACAGGGAGACATGTAGAGACAGACAGGTAACCAGTCTATCACAGGGAGACATGTAGAGACAGACAGGTAACCAGTCTATCACAGGGCCGACATGTAGAGACAGACAGGTAACCAGTCTATCACAGGGAGACATGTAGAGACAGACAGGTAACCAGTCTATCACAGGGAGACATGTAGAGACAGACAGGTAACCAGTCTATCACAGGGAGACATGTAGAGACAGACAGGTAACCAGTCTATCACAGGGAGACATGTAGAGACAGACAGGTAACCAGTCTATCACAGGGCCGACATGTAGAGACAGACAGGTAACCAGTCTATCACAGGGAGACATGTAGAGACAGACAGGTAACCAGTCTATCACAGGGAGACATGTAGAGACAGACAGGTAACCAGTCTATCACAGGGAGACATGTAGAGACAGACAGGTAACCAGTCTATCACAGGGAGACATGTAGAGACAGACAGGTAACCAGTCTATCACAGGGAGACATGTAGAGACAGACAGGTAACCAGTCTATCACAGGGAGACATGTAGAGTACAGACAGGTCTTATCACAGGGATGACATGTAGAGACAGAACAGGTAACTCAGTCTATCACAGTGGAGACTATGTAGAGACAGACAGGTAACCAATTTGTATCACAGGGAGAATTTCATGTAGAGACAGACAGGTAACCAGTCTATCACAGGGAGACATGTAGAGACAGACAGGTAACCAGTCTATCACAGGGAGACATGTAGAGACAGACAGGTCCTATCACAGGGAGACATGTAGAGAGGACAGGTAACCAGTCTATCACAGGGAGACATGTAGAGACAGACAGGTAACCAGTCTATCACAGGGAGACATGTAGAGACAGACAGGTAACCAGTCTATCACAGGGAGACATGTAGAGACAGACAGGTAACCAGTCTATCACAGGGAGACATGTAGAGACAGACAGGTAACCAGTCTATCACAGGGAGACATGTAGAGACAGACAGGTAACCAGTCTATCACAGGGAGACATGTAGAGACAGACAGGTAACCAGTCTATCACAGGGAGACATGTAGAGACAGACAGGTAACCAGTCTATCACAGGGAGACATGAGAGACAGACAGGTAACCAGTCTATCACAGGGCGACATGTAGAGACAGACAGGTACTTACAGGAGCTTGAACACGGTACTCTATCACAGGGAGACAGTAGAGACAGACAGGTAACCAGTCTATCACGGGGACAGTAGAGACAGACAGGTAACCTATCACAGGGAACATGTAGAGACAGACAGGTAACCTTATCACGGGAGACAGTAGAGACAGACAGGTAACCAGTCTATCACAGGGCGACATGTAGAGACAGACAGGTAACCAGTCTATCACAGGGAGACATGTAGAGACAGACAGGTACTATCACAGGGAGACATGTAGAGACGACAGGTAACCAGTCTATCACAGGGAGACATGTAGAGACAGACAGGTAACCAGTCTATCACAGGGAGACATGTAGAGACAGACAGGTAACCAGTCTATCACAGGGGACATGTAGAGACAGACAGGTAACCAGTCTATCACAGGGAGACATGTAGAGACAGACAGGTAACCAGTCTATCACAGGGAGACAGTAGAGACAGACAGGTAACCAGTCTATCACAGGGAGACAGTAGAGACAGACAGGTAACCAGTCTATCACAGGGGACATGTAGAGACAGACAGGTAACCAGTCTATCACAGGGAGACATGTAGAGACAGACAGGTAACCAGTCTATCACGGGAGACATGTAGAGACAGACAGGTCTATCACAGGGAGACATGTAGAGACGACAGGTAACCAGTCTATCACAGGGCAGACATGTAGAGACAGACAGGTAACCAGTCTATCACAGGGCGACATGTAGAGACAGACAGGTAACCAGTCTATCACAGGGAGACATGTAGAGACAGACAGGTAACCAGTTATCACAGGGAGACATGTAGAGACGACAGGTAACCAGTCTATCACAGGGAGACATGTAGAGACAGACAGGTAACCATCTATCACAGGGGACATGTAGAGACAGACAGGTAACCAGTCTATCACAGGGGACATGTAGGAAGACAGGAACATTATCCAGGAAATGTAGGAAACAGGTACAATACAGGGCGTGAGAGACAGGAACAGTTATCCGGGAGACGTAAACACAGGTAACTCTTCCAGGGAACTGTAAAAGACAGGTAACCGTCTTCACAGGAGCATGTAAACAACAGGAACCAGTAAAGGGACTTAAACAGAATGGTATCTACGGGAACATGAAATACAGTAACATTATCACAGGAATTTCATGTAGAGACAGACAGGTACCTATCACAGGGAGACATGTAGAGACGACAGGTAACCAGTCTATCACAGGGGACATGTAGAGACAGACAGGTAACCAGTCTATCACAGGGAGACATGTAGAGACAGACAGGTCTATCACAGGGAGACATGTAGAGACGGACAGGTAACCAGTCTATCACAGGGTCACATGTAGAGACAGACAGGTAACCAGTCTATCACAGGGAGACATGTAGAGACAGACAGGTAACCAGTCTATCACAGGGCCGACATGTAGAGACAGACAGGTAACCAGTCTATCACAGGGAGACATGTAGAGACAGACAGGTAACCAGTCTATCACAGGGAGACATGTAGAGACAGACAGGTAACCAGTCTATCACAGGGAGACATGTAGAGACAGACAGGTAACCAGTCTATCACAGGGAGACATGTAGAGACAGACAGGTAACCAGTCTATCACAGGGAGACAGTAGAGACAGACAGGTACCAGTCTATCACAGGGAGACAGTAGAGACAGACAGGTAACCAGTCTATCACAGGGAGACAGGTAGAGACAGACAGGTAACCAGTCTATCACAGGGAGACATGTAGAGACAGACAGGTACCTATCACAGGGAGACAGTAGAGACGACAGGTAACCAGTCTATCACAGGGAGACATGTAGAGACAGACAGGTACTATCACAGGGAGACATGTAGAGACAGACAGGTCTATCACAGGGAGACATGTAGAGACGGACAGGTAACCAGTCTATCACAGGGAGACATGTAGAGACAGACAGGTCTATCACAGGGAGACATGTAGAGACGGACAGGTAACCAGTCTATCACAGGGAGACATGTAGAGACAGACAGGTAACCAGTCTATCACAGGGAGACATGTAGAGACAGACAGGTAACCAGTCTATCACAGGGGACATGTAGAGACAGACAGGTAACCAGTCTATCACAGGGAGACATGTAGAGACAGACAGGTAACCAGTCTATCACAGGGAGACATGTAGAGACAGACAGGTAACCAGTCTATCACAGGGAGACATGTAGAGACAGACAGGTAACCAGTCTATCACAGGGAGACATGTAGAGACAGACAGGTCTATCACAGGGAGACATGTAGAGACAGACAGGTAACCAGTCTATCACAGGGAGACATGTAGAGACAGACAGGTAACCAGTCTATCACAGGGCCGACATGTAGAGACAGACAGGTAACCAGTCTATCACAGGGAGACATGTAGAGACAGACAGGTAACCAGTCTATCACAGGGAGACATGAGAGACAGACAGGTAACCAGTCTATCACAGGGAGACATGTAGAGACAGACAGGTAACCAGCTATCACAGGGAGACATGTAGAGACAGACAGGTAACCAGTCTATCACAGGGCGACATGTAGAGACAGACAGGTAACCAGTCTATCACAGGGAGACATGTAGAGACAGACAGGTACCAGTCTATCACAGGGAGACAGGTAGAGACAGACAGGTAACCGTCTATCACAGGGGACAGGTAGAGACAGACAGGTAACCAGTCTATCACAGGTGTAGAGACAGACAGTACCAGTACCAGGAATAGAACCGACGGAGCGGGGACGGGGGGGAGAGACCTGGAGACGGGGGAGGTACGGAGACGGAGGCGACAGTAAAGCATAACAGGTCTTCAACAGGAACCAGTAACAGGGAGGACAGTAACGGACAGGTAACCAGTCTATCACAGGGAGACAGTAGAGACAGACAGGTAACCAGTCTATCACAGGGAGACATGTAGAGACAGACAGGTAACCAGTCTATCACAGGGAGACATGTAGAGACAGACAGGTAACCAGTCTATCACAGGGAGACATGTAGAGACAGACAGGTAACCAGTACGACAGGAACCAGATCAGGGAGAGAAGACAGGGTAACCGTCTATCACAGGGCGACATGTAGAGACAGACAGGTAACCAGTCTATCACAGGGAGACATGAGAGACAGACAGGTAACCAGTCTATCACAGGGAGACATGAAGAGACAGGAACCAGTCTATCACAGGGAGACATGTAGAGACGACAGGTAACCAGCTATCACAGGGAGACATGTAGAGACAGACAGGTAACCAGTCTATCACAGGGGACATGTAGAGACAGACAGGTAACCAGTCTATCACAGGGAACATGTAGAGACAGACAGGTAACCAGTCTATCACAGGGAGACATGTAAGGACAGGAACCTATCACAGGGAGACATGTAGAGACAGACAGGTAACCAGTCTATCACAGGGAGACATGTAGAGTCAGACAGGTAACCAGTCTATCACAGGGAGACATGTAGAGACAGACAGGTAACCTGTCTATCACAGGGCTGACATGTAGAGACAGACAGGTAACCAGACTATCACAGGGAGACATGTAGAGACAGACAGGTAACCAGTCTATCACAGGGAGACATGTAGAGACAGACAGGTAACCAGTCTATCACAGGGAGACATGTAGAGACAGACAGGTAACCAGTCTATCACAGGGAGACATGTAGAGACAGACAGGTAACCTGTCTATCACAGGGCTGACATGTAGAGACAGACAGGTAACCAGTCTATCACATGTAGAGACAGACACTGACCCAGGAATAGAACCCAGGACCCTCTTGCTGTGAGGTGACGGTGCTACCCACTACACCACTGTCCAGCCCCCCCAAATAAACAGGTTAATAACCAACAGTAAGTCCGTTGCCTACCTGGCCCCCCTCAGTGCGGAACTGGTATTGGATGTTATGGTCACCGAATGCTGCAGCCTGCTGAACGCTGGCTATAGTGACCGCGGTCTGCTCTTCTCCTGTCCCGTCTGGGGAAACGTGGGCAGAAAACAGCCAGTTGTGAGGATGGAAACCACAATAAAATGCAGCCGCGGGACGCAATACGTGCTGCATGTTACGCATAACATTATATGCATGGCGCTATGACACGCCACACATCACTGCCGTGCGAGGTGCAGCAGAGCATCCTACCTTCAGATGTCTGGACGACCTCTTCTTCTTGCTTTTCTTGGCTGCGAACAGAAACACGGAGTTTTAACGCCACTAACTAACACTGATCAAACAAACACAATCCCTCATCCTCAACTTAACCTCAGCAGACGGAAAACTTGTAAAAAGAAAAAGAAGCCCGGCAACACACAGCCACAGCAGCCACGGCGGCTTATGACAGGTTGTTTGTGTTATAACACCTAGCTTAATATAAATTAGCTCTTGTGTTATTAGCTAGTGATAATCCTCATTATGTTTGTCCACAACTGTCCACTACGATACGTCAGCTATCTTAGCTTGGACAAAAGTCGACCACTTCCTCCTTCTATCCCAACGGCTGTTTATTATTTAAGATGTAAGTCCTTTTGACAACAGTTTTCTTTTTTAAGGTCAGGCCTTAGTTAGCGTCCTAAACTAGCTATCCTGGAATAGCATGTTCAGTTAGCTCGTCCCTGTTAGCCATTTTGCGTCCCGGTTACCTTGCGCTGTCCAGACTCTGTTCGAGCATATCCATCAGGGTTGGAGTAAAAAGTGATATTCAGTGTCACAGACGGAGATGGAAGTGGTGATCACGGGAACAAACACTCGGGTCATGTGAGAGAGACAGCCCAGGACACGTGAGGTACGGCTCGGTGTCGGAGTTAAAATGGAGGCCGCTGCTGTTTGCCGTTCGGATGACCCGAGTTGACTCCGCTCCGTCTGCCCGCGCCGGCGGAGGGTTCGCACGGCCACGGGGTTAACAACGGCGCTTTACCGTCACCAGCGACCCCTATACGGTCAAATACTACCGGCCGAATTCATGTCCGCGACGGTCCGCTTCACATGATGTCCGGAGAGTAATGTCAACACACACGGTAGATACGGAGGTTTAAGTTTTAACAAAGTGGCTCAAATCTCTGACCTGGAATGGAATAGGCATTATAGCGTCTATTATTGATCCCTAAAGAATCAACATGTTCCTTGCAAATACCATCCCATCTAGTTTTAACGTTAACGCCATTATTTGTTTATTTAAATAAATACAAACAATTCTGATTTATTTATTTATTTATTATTTAATTTACCACTCTTTAGTATAGACAGCATTGGTCATTATATCAGGAAACCATCATAAAATAAATCAATTATCGAAATAGGTTCTCAAAATAATTAGTAATTATTAAAAAAATAATAATAAATATGAACTCTTAATAACAACGATTTGCTTATCTCAAAATTATTGGTTAGCTTCTCAAAAATAATTAGCTACAATTTCAAAAACAAACTCAAAAACAATTATTTGCTTATCTCGAAATAATGACTTACTGTCTCAAAATAATGATTTAGTGGTCTGAGTCCAAACAAATTGGCTTCTATTTGTTCTAACTTTGAAGTTAACTTTTACTTTTGGTCAGCAGTGTTTGCTACTGTACAGTATAAGGTTAATAACATGCACTCACTTCACCCACACCGTCAGGTAGACCTAAAAGTAGCCTAATACAGCCCAAAGACACGCTGCCACGCCAGTTTTAGTTGAAAGCATTGAGAGGTGGTGATGGTATGTGATGTTGTTGAAATATATAACAAGATGTGTTTCTAAAATGTTGTCCACCCCATTGGTGAGGGCAGACTAAATATTAGAAACACAATGAAGTATAGTTCAACACCACCTCAACTTCATCCTCCACTTCTCCATTCATTTTAATCAACACCTCCCAAAC
The DNA here is from genome assembly GCA_029853015.1 of Chelidonichthys spinosus. Lineage (NCBI taxonomy): Eukaryota > Metazoa > Chordata > Actinopteri > Perciformes > Triglidae > Chelidonichthys > Chelidonichthys spinosus. Next base: position 680,118 of record CM056834.1, on the reverse strand, counting down.
ACAGTTTCAACAAACAGACAAGGTGAGATTATTTCGGGCTCTTTCATAAGAATGCATTTGTTTTATGTCCAGCAACTAGCTGCTATTATTATTAATATTTAGCTGCTGTCTTATGTCAATACTTTAAACGAGAAATTACAATAATTTGATATGAATGTTGGTCCATCTCCCTAAATTGAAATTATTTGTATTATTATAGTGGGAGAAAAGTGGACTGGTTTGAATTAAGCAAAGCAAGGACACGTATCGTCTGTAAGAAACTATTAAAATAAAATATATGACTTTTTTTCTACTCCGATATTAGAAGACACCGCATCGAACATGTTCATATGTATCTTGCCATGTATTCTAGTGTTAACGTGACCGTCATGCGTCACCCTACCGTTTCCGTGAACTTTGCCACACATAAAGCGGAACGATTATTCCATGCTTTTGTTTGCGACATGTTTAAGTGTAGCACCACATCGTTCACAGGTGATTCTGTTTGAGCAAATCGAACCATCTGACGATCGATATTGAGCATTCAAATAGAGTTAATACGTGTTTCCTCAAAATCCCCAACTAAGGTTTAGTTTATATTCACTCCTTTGAGATATTTAAATGTTTTTAATGTAACAACGGCTCCGAGCGCGTCTCAGCCAATCGGTGTGGAGAATGTTCGCTCTTGTCCGCTTCTGATTGGCTAGACTGGGAGGCGGTCCCCGTCTCTGGTACCACCCTAAAACAAGTCCGACTCCCGGCTCTCCTTGGGTGAAGGTTCAGCGGTGACACCGTCTCTTTAGCCGTCCACTTTACCGGAAACTTTACCGTTTCAGTGACGATGTCTGGCCGGGTTCTCGTGGGAGTTAAGCGCGTCATCGACTACGCCGTCAAGGTAACGTACTTTTACACGTTTCAAGTACGTTTCTCCTGCACTCACCCACTTGACTTTCTGTCTTGTGCTAGCTAGCGTTAGCCTGCTGCTGGCACCCACCGACTGTGGCTCGAGGCTGAGCAACACAACCGACACTTGACGTGTCTGTCAGTCTGCAGCCAAACTCACATGGTCACTTTACAGGATGCAGCGTGGTACAGTATTTATATTATTGTTAGTAACGCTGCAATACGTGTGGGTCAGTGTTAGTGACGTAAACAGAGTGAGGCTGTTTTCAAGTTATGTAACCTGATATGTGTTCCCTCACGTTAGATGTTAAATAAGCCGGTTAGACAATGCTGCACTGATGCAGCTGCACATTTAATCTAGTATTATCATATTATTCAGCGAGGTTACCGTCTACTATATCGATGAATTCATCATCTGTTTGCAGCTGTTTCCTGTAACAGCTGGATCATTCCTGCTCCGGCTGCCCTCAGAGGAACCTGTCCGGCCTCAATGACACATCTCTAGTTTCTTCTGCAGGATCACACACCACCAGTACTGGCCGTCCTACACCGACTTCCTGTCCATTTGGGGATTGATTTTATTGTTTGTTTTTAAAGTTTAAATGGACTGGTGCCACCTTATCGAGCAGAACTATTGCATCTCTACACTCCAGTTAGATTACTAAATCACATGATGTCCCCAGAATTAGACACAAAAACGGTGACGAGCCTTTTTACAGCGGCTGCCCTTATTCTCTGGAACAGCCTACCTTTCACATTAAAACTCTTGGAACTAATTGGGATCAAATCCCTCCAATTGGAAAGCATTCCCAGAAGAGTGGGAAGAGAGCTGTTCCACGTACTGTCCATCACCTCACAGTGTATAATACAGACCTTTTTCCCCCCAGAGGGTATATTTAATGCATGAATATTTTGCCAGCTACAGGGCTCCTGTTCTATCATTCAATATCTTGCCTTTTCACTTCTTGACATTCTGCTGGCTCACTCTCTCTCTCTGTCTCTCTCTGTTGATGAGACAGTTTGCCGTAGAATGCAGATTGTCTGGATTATTATATTATTGTCTGCCCTCAGATTCGCGTGAAGCCGGACAAGAGTGGCGTTGTGACGGATGGCGTGAAGCACTCGATGAATCCCTTCTGTGAGATCGCCGTGGAGGAGGCGGTCAAGATGAAGGAGAAGAAGCTCATAAAGGAGGTTGTGGCTGTCAGCTGTGGGCCACAGCAAGCTCAGGTGGGTGAGATGAGGCCACACTCTGCACCCTGCCTTGTTAATCATTGTCCTGGAGACGGACTGAACAGTCTTCTTAGTGGTTTCTCTCATTTAGAGGTTTCTACTGTTGTTTGGCTTTCGTTGTAGGATTGCATCCCTTTCTGGTTCGATCTGTTTTTGTAATCTAATATGATTAAGTTTATTCTGATTGTCTGCTTCGCATTGATTTGTATTACTTACCTAGGAGACCATCCGGACTGCACTGGCCATGGGAGCAGACCGTGGCATTCATGTGGAGGTGACTGGGAAAGACTATGAAACATTGGGACCGCTGCAGGTCTCTAAGATCATGGCTGCTTTGGCCAAGAAAGAGGAAGCTCAACTCATCATCCTTGGCAAACAGGTGCAAAATAAATAAATAAACCAGGATTAATTTTGCATGATGTTTGATGAACTTGCAGACAAGTTCATGCACTACGGAGAACTTCAGTTAATGTCTCATGTCACTTTACCTTTACTTTTTTATTAATTTGCAATACTCCCTTCCAATAATGTGTTACTTCATTTAATGTTTTAGCCCCGTATTTTATCTTGCTCTAAACATTCTCTTTTTGCTTTAAACTTGCATGATTATCCTGTTTTTGAAATGCATATTTAATGAGAATTGTTGTTGTAGAGCTTCACTGCCAACAGCTGCTGTGATTGTGTTGCATATGATGTTGAAACCAATGACTTGTGTTGCTCCCATAGGCCATCGATGACGACTGCAATCAGACCGGCCAGATGACCGCAGCCTTACTGGACTGGCCTCAGGTGAGTTCTCACTTTAACACAGTCGTCGTTCACAGGACCCAGCCAAGCTATCCCAAATGAACAACTGCCTGCTACGATCTAAAGATGGACTGAGATTACATACATTTCTATTTAAGTGTCAAACGTGTGACGTGGTAGTGCTGATATCTGACTGTGCAGCCTAACTTCTGATAGTGGAGACTAGTTCAATCTGCACAGAGCAGGTCAAAGGCAGCTTGGACAGTTGAGGTGAAGTACCACTGGCTGACCAATAGGTGGAGCACTTTGTTGACGTGTTGTCTCTCACTGCAGAGTTTGAGCAGTGTGTAAATCATTATCTGTTGTGTTAACCAGATCATTTCCAAAGTTACTTCATTTCCATGTCATTCTTACTTGCATATTATTAATGTTTTCCCACATTTTAAGTTTTTCTCATCAATACTTCATTGTTAAAACACATCTACCTATCTATTAAAGAGTAGTTGCACAGTCCGACCATCAGATGTGGCTGTCTCGTGAAATCGAGTCACACCACACCATTTTTGGGCTGCCATGGTAACGTTGGAAATGGTGCTGTAAATGTTTCCCTGGTTTCTAGATGGACTGTTCTCTGTATGTTCATTTCTCAGGGTACCTTTGCATCAGAGCTGTCATTGGACGGAGACAAGATGAAAGTGGTGAGAGAAATAGATGGTGGCCTGGAAACGATTAAGATCAACACACCAGCAGTGCTGACGGCAGACCTTCGACTCAACACCCCCAGATATGCCACCCTGCCGAACATCATGGTAGGTTTTCATGAATGAACTTGGAATTCAGCAAATAGTAAAAGTAAAGCGAATCTAGTAAATAATACGATATGATACAACAGTGACTAATCGTTGGATTGACGGGGCTTGGTTTAAAACAAATTGGACAGGATATCTACTGTACTCTTCTCCTGGGCTTTTCTCGTCTTCAGAAAGCCAAGAAGAAGAAGATAGCTAACGTGAAGCCTGCAGACTTAGGGGTGGACATCGCATCACGGCTGGAGGTGTTGAGGGTGGACGAGCCCCCGCAGAGGGAGGCGGGAGTGAAGGTGGAGACGGTGGAAGACCTGGTGGGCAAACTGAGAGAGGCAGGGACGGTATAGAGGCTTTAGGAGGGGAAGCAGGGCAGCACCGAACCGGGCAGAAGGGTGAGTATTTATATCTTAATTATCTTAATTCGGTCTGTGAAATTATATTCCCTAAGTAGACACTTTTAATGGCTTTTATTATTTTATAATGGTATTGCTTTTCTGTTGGTCTCTTTCTCTCTCTCTCTCTATGTGTGTGTGTGTGTGTGTGTGTGTGTGTGTGTGTGTGTATACATATATATATATATATATATATATATATATATATATATATATATATCTTTATTTAATTGATAACACTGCCTCTTACTTTTCCAGCTTGTGCACGCACACAGCAAACTTACCACTTGTGACAAATCATGTGTTTGGAATATTAATGTACATTCACACCAAACATGAAGATGATTTATCATGTATATAACCCGAGACTGTCGAGGGTACAAGCAACAAGGTCTCATTTGTATTATTATTATTATTATTATGCATTATTATTTGAAGAGTTGATGGATCAGCTACAGTGTAAGATTGGTCTTCCTCCGATCGAGCCAAACTCCATTCACTAAACAAGCATTTTAAAAGTTGTTTGGTCGTCGTCTTGCAGACCCGACAAGCGATGACTTGAGACTAAATGTTCATCATTATGTCGTTTTTCTGGCATCCCTATTATCCCAATGAAATCCCAACACTGTTTATTTAGGTTGATAGCGCTGCAGCGAACCAGCAGACGTGTCTTGCTTTACACATTTAGAGTAGTGCACTAGTGTTTCCAGTTCAGTGAAACCCAGCGGGCGTCTCTGGTTGAACTTATGACGAGGTGGAAATGTGCTTCCCGTTTGATGTGAACATGTACAGTATATTCGCCCTCTCTTCATTGTGAAGAAAAGAAAGAGACCTTATTAATTGCTTTGATAAAGACCATTTTTGTGGTGACTGGAACAAAGCCAATAAAATAATTGAATTGCATTTCTGGTCTTGAGCGGCATATCTACATCTCCATTCTCTTCTCTCCTTGCAGGAGTGTTCAGTGAATACTGGACAGTATTGCATAAGCATACCCAGAGGACTATCTTATGCATCTAATCCCTCTGTTGGACACTGACTCCTCAGGACATGCAGGGAGGAGGAGGACTGGGAAACGCTGTCCTGCAGCAGAGCCACACACCCCTGAAAGAGATCTTCCTTTCTTTTATGTGCATTTAACTTCTATTCATCTGTATCGTACATTACTCATCTGAGTTTAGACCGTCTTGCAATCATTGAAACCCAGAAACGACTGTCGCCATCATCCAGGCTGCTGTTTCCATGACACTGTACACGACCAGCTACGTGACACAGCTGCTCATCCTCTGTGTCTGTACTCACACGTGTTGAGAGGTGCCGTTTTTGTAAATGATATATGATGTAAATATGGACCCAAACATGTCAAGATGACTATCTGTGCTTCAAGATTAGCTCCTGCTGCTAATTTGTACAGTTTGTGTTATAGTAACTGGGTTTCAGGTACGCGTAGACTGTGATTCTCAGTATGAGCAATGGAACATGATCAAAAATCTGACTTTACCACAAGCGCCTCAATTCTCCGTTGATTGTACAGAACATTACCACGACAATAAAGCAGCCAGTCTTTTTCATATCTAAACACACCTTTGGACTGTTCTTTTGGTTCGACGTTAACACCTGGAAATGAGAGATTGTGGTGAGAAGGTGGGCATATATGGAAGTGTTTCACCGTGGTGGGTTTAAAGAAGCATTCACAACCATCTGTTTCTCCGACGCGTTTGCATTCTATTAGTTGTTTTTTTCATCATCTTAACTCCACATATTAAGTGGAAACTTCTCATTCATACCTTTTTTAATACGTTTCAGAAATATTCATGGACACAATACCCTCGACTGATGGGGATTTCTCATCCAGTGTGATATATCTTCCAACTAAAAGAAAACATAACTATGAAAATGGAGTAGTTTGTATTCCATTCCACCTCTTTTTGACAGACTGCTCATTCAGAACAAAGAGACAGCCTCTTCCCAGTTTATTTAGTCCTGGTTATTACCAAATCTATCATCTTAACACCATTTACTGGATTATTTCTCAGTGTCATGGTTGTATGACACTAATAAATTTAGAAAATGTCTTATGTGTTTAATTTACCTCGAGGCTGGAGCACATGATGTACCTCATGAAGTGGAGAAGGGTTACTTTCTCACATTAGTGACAACGAGCCCAGTACCGTATTTCATGTAATAGACACTAACGTATGGAAACGAACCCACTATAACGCGTTAACTATATACGTTACATTGTAATAACGGATTTTGTAATAAAACAAACAACGCCGCCACTGTCATGTGCAATTAGATGAGGGGCGTGGCCTCACGTGCACAATCAAGCCTTTGACTCGCCACAGGTGAGCCGCGCACGCGCCCTGCTGACATCTCCAGGGGCCGAGGACGCCGCTGCTTCAGTCCTGGGATTTTAACTTCATGATCGGATAAAGAGAAAAGGCTGCCTGGCTACAGTTGAAGTTACTTCTCCTTTTAATAATAAAATGATCTGCGCGGATGAATTCGGGAGTTTCCGCGCAGTTTCTTTGGCCGTTTTACTGACTTTTACTTTCCAAGGTAAGACCGTAAGTTTGTTCCTCCAACCTTTTTTCATGTGTAGGGTGTTTCTGCTTGTTGAAATAGGACCAGACAGGCGTCGCATGTCAACTTGCCATCAGCATTTATTGCGTTAAACTATAACAAGGATTTAGAGCAGATCCAAGGTGTTCAAACGGGGCTCCGCAGAGTTACTGCATGGGGTCCTGGAAATGATGATGTCCAAAAATACTCATGAATATGAATGCGACCTAAAATACGCAAATGTAAATGTTCCTATTCGTTTAATGTTATGTCGTGAAATTGTGATGTAGAAATACCAATATAGAATTAAAATATGTTCTGTAAATTATGAATCTGTCAAAGTATTATTTTGATGGCTTCGCCTTGTACACACACATCATTAAAGTACTTGTATGCATGGCCCTATAGGCTGCTTTACACATTATTATAGACCCGGTTTAATAAGCAACACAATCTGATATGCTATATAATAGGGGTCCCTATGAGTCAGGGGTCCTTTTCCTGGGAAACACTGAAGACCACACTGAAGACCTCTGATCAGAGACCTGAGCTGGTCTCTGTAGACTGATGACCTACCTTTCCAGGTGCTCGCTGCTCGCTGCTGGTTTCCCCTGCTGGTCCCACGCAGGTGGACGCTGTCGCCGGCACCACCGTGACCCTGGCCGTGACCTTCAGTGGGGCCCCTGACCCGGCAGTCTTCTGGTTCATGGGAGACGTCCCCATCGTCACATGGGCCATCAACTCCGCCGCCCCCCCAGACGTAGCCGGAGACCAGCGGGAGGTGCTGCGGATCGAGCCCAACGGATCCCTCACCTTTGTGAACGTACCAGTCGGGTTCACCAGTAACTACACCGTCGAAATGACGAAGTCTGGACTGGGGACGTCCTTGGCGACCTTCACTCTGCGAGTATTTGGTGAGTTCTGACTGTTTGGATGTGCTGACTGTTTATACAGCTGTTAGATTGTTGTGAGTTTGAATAATTGTGTCTCGGGGCCAGATGGAGTTGGTTGTTGGGTAAATTGGGAGAACATGGCTTTCAAAGCCTCTGGCTGTGTTCACAAAGGCTCCCTCATTTCCTGCAGTGAACAATCTTCACTTTACCAACCGAAACAAAATGCATGTCATTATGTTTTGGGCGGCACGGTGGTGCAGGTACAGTCCGTTTCCTGGATTTAATAAGCAGAATTAAAATAAACGGATGATGAATCAACCAGGTGTGTAATGGAGCCCATTCCTCTGATTTCATGTGTTTTTAGGTTTCGTATTAAATGTTGTGTAATTGTAACATGCCTGCTTTTGTTATCTTTAACCCTGTGCTGAACGTCACAACGCTATGATTCATGGGTAATTCAAGGATGTCTATTTTTCAATTCCAGTCTAAAGTAGTCCTCTTATTAGACACTGTCATGTGGTTTTGGTGCATTTTAGTGAGTCTACTAACCGAGCTGTTCCTCCATCCTTCCCCCCTTTTCTTTCACAGAAATCATCCAGAATGTGAATCTGAGCACGCGGCCTGATTTTGCCACAGAGGGATCCGAGGCGTTCACCCTGAGCTACAGCATGCTGCAGGGAGTGGTCGAGCACCAGACGTGGTTCTTCGATGGCGTGGAGATAACATCCGGCTCACGCTACGCTGTGGGGGGAAGGAGCCTCGTGATCCTGAAGCCAAACCGGCGTGACACCGGACGCTACGCCGTGTTGCTAACGAACCCTTTCAGCAGTGTGACGACTCGCATCAACGTCACCGTGCTGTGTAAGATTACAGCCTCATTAATATCCGTTTGTACCCCGTCATTTCCCATAACCCCCTTCTCCATCGGCCGCGTTGTTTGAACAGATGGACCAGATGAGCCCATGCTGGAGGCCAGTCCAGCTCGACCTTTCTACGTGTCCGGAGAGTCCCTGAACGTTTCCTGCCAGGCGGATGGCTTCCCACCGCCCACGGCCGAGTGGGCCTTTGGTGCTCAGACTCTCTCCGATTCCCGCCATGGAGTCTTAAATCTGACACGCGTGCAGACGAGTCAAGGTGGCGTTTACACATGCACGCTGCTCAACGAGCTGACCAAGGAAACGAGTCACAAGAGCATCCTGTTAAAGGTTTATGGTGCGTGGAAAGCTTGACTTTTCCCTTTTGTTGTAGTCTTACATGTTGTTATTTCATAATGTTGCCATCTAGTTTGAGTTAATGTTTTAATATCTTTATGCATACTCGATAAGATGCTGAGATTCTGTGAACGCGTGGTTCTGACTCTGACATGCTCGTCCACATGACGTGTAAATATGAACCCCAACATGAATGGATGCTCGGGTTCACTTTAACAGTATCTGATGATATCGTCTCACACAGAGAAGCCGCCGGGCGAGCCGATGTGCTCCGTGCAGTCGGTGAACGGCGTCAACCTGGAGTACCGCTGTCGGTGGCCGGGAGGCACCCCGGAGGCCCAGCTCTCCTTCCCGGCCCTGAGCAACAGCAGCAGTGGAGCCGGGAACTTCAGCCTGACCTTCACCGCCTTGGAAGACCTCAACGGGAAAACGGTGACATGCATGGCAGAGCACCCAGTGGAACGGAGTAAATGCAACGTTACTGCAAGTAAGTGACACGTTCATGTTCATGACATCCAACAGTTTATTTGTGTGCATTAGTCACCGTGGTAGCCGACCCCAAACAAAGAGCCGTCTCCTCCCAGGTAGTCCGGGGAAGTTCCTGCCAGCTGTGAGAACCACGGTGGACTCTGAGGGCAAAATAGTGGTGTCTATCCGCTGTGTGAGTGTGGCCTCGCCTCGGGCTGTGGTGTCATGGTCCAGCGGCAGCGAGGCGGTCGCCAGCAGCACCGACTACCAGATCAGTAGTGACGCCACGCAGCTCGACATTCGGCATTACAACGTCAGCAACTTCCTCCTCCGAAACTTCACCTGCACCTGCCGCAACCCGCTGGGCGTCCAGAGACGGCAGATTCACCTCACGGGTTCAGTATCTGTACATGTAGCCCCACGTTAACCCATGTGTTTGGGCTCTGGACTGTCAAACATAGCAAGCTGTTTGAATATGTCGCCGTGGGCAACCGTTGACTCGATTAATGAAGGGGGAAGATTAGCTGATTTAATGAAACAAGGACAGAAAGCGAATGAAAACTATGGTTTGCTGCACCTTACTATACTTCCTTTCAATGATGAACTAATACTTTTTATCTCATATACACACATACATATTTTGACTCCACCACATCCACACAGTTCAGAGATGACATTTTTTAAATACAAGGATTCTCTTTCCTTCAGCTTTCTAATTTGCATCAGCAGAGTGGAAGGAAACAATGGGCCCTCAGAGGGAGAGCTAAGTAATACCTGAGATTGCTCTTTCCCATTTTCAAACAAAGCTCTCCAGTCTTGTTATCTCCCCCCCTCCCTGGAGCCTCCGCCCTCGCTCACAGTCCCTCTCTCTCCAGGACCGGCGATCTCCGATTCCAGCTTGTTCCCGAATCCCAATGGAACCGTGGTCACATTGACCTGGGAGGTCCCGCCTTCCTCCGTTGTTACAGGTAAAGCAGAGCTGTGAAACATCACACACAAACCCACCGATCTTGTTCTTGAATTTGTGCATGTCAGCTGAATGCCGCAGTGGTGAAAACAGAAACTCAACACAGGATAGGGGTGTAAATATTGTGTAATGTGTGAAGCATCTCGCTGAGCAGCGCTGTTTTAAAAATATACAAGCAAGCTGTTCCTCAACAAACAGGCCTGTACGTAAATAAGTGAGTAAAAATAAATACATGCATGTGCTTTTGCTAAAGGGTTTGACATCCAAATGAAAGGACCAGACTTGAGCAAGAATCGGAACGGTACCCGAACCAGAGGTGACTCACACGGGTTTCGCACCGTCCAGCAGAAAGCCGGCGCCGCCAGGAGCGCCGACATCTTTGTCCTTGACCCCAGGCTGACCTACAGGTTCCGGATCGTCCCCAAAGCTCGTCTGACTGAAGGAGAGCCATCTGAGGTCCACAGAATTGGTCCAGGTAAGTTGGTGTTAAACGGTCTCACAGGGTGTTCCAGCGGTGTAATAATGGCTGGCTGTTGACCAGGTGAAGGGCTGAGTGGACCTGCCATCGCTGGCATTGCAGCTGGAATCCCCTGCAGCCTCCTCTTCCTGGCCCTGCTGGCCGGCTGCATCTACTTCTGTGTCTCCTGGAACAAGAACAAAAGTAGGTGCCTGCTTGGAAAACAAACCTCAAGTCATTAAAGTCCAGCTGAAACGGCTTTTCAAGACATATTTCTGAAAGAAACGGTTTGATGAGATTGTTGAAAAGATGATGAGCTCCGTTCAGAGCCGTAGAGCTGCAGCTTGATGGATGTCATGATATGATTGGTTAGTCCTTGGTGATGTCAGCACGCATCATATTAGTTTTTACAGCCAGGAAAAGGTATTTGATTTTGATAAAATATCTTGTTAGATCGATGCAGAGTTTCATCAGGGATGTGATCTAAGGAGCTTAAATGTCAGCTCGACTATAAACATGGTCACATCTTTTTTTTTCCTGTAGGTCGGCAGACGAGATATCCAGTGTCCCGAGCAGTTGAGAAGGTAAGAATCATCACTGACCAATGAATGTCATGGTTCCAGTCGAGGAGGCTTTTGTGATCTGTCCTGTAGAACTGTGTTTCATAAGTAGTAAAAGTATAAATGTGTTTTTTATTAGTAGTAAAAGTATAAATGTGTTTCATAAGTAGTAAAGGTATAAATGTGTTTTTTATTAGTAGTAAAAGTATAAATGTGTTTCATAAGTAGTAAAAGTATAAATGTGTTTCATAAGTAGTAAAGGTATAAATGTGTTTTTTATTAGTAGTAAAAGTATAAATGTGTTTCATAAGTAGTAAAAGTATAAATGTGTTTTATAAGTAGTAAAAGTATAAATGTGTTTTATAAGTAGTAAAAGTATAAATGTGTTTTTTATTAGTAGTAAAAGTATAAATGTGTTTTATAAGTAGTATTAGTAGAACTGTGTTTTATAAGTAGTAAAAGTATAAATGTGTTTTTTATTAGTAGTAAAAGTATAAATGTGTTTTATAAGTAGTAAAAGTATAAATTTGTTTCATAAGTAGTAAAAGTATAAATTTGTTTCATAAGTAGTAAAAGTATAAATGTGTTTCATAAGTAGTAAAAGTATAAATGTGTTTTATAAGTAGTAAAAGTATAAATGTGTTTTATAAGTAGTAAAAGTATAAATGTGTTTTATAAGTAGTAAAAGTATAAATTTGTTTCATAAGTAGTAAAAGTATAAATGTGTTTTATAAGTAGTATAAGTGTGTTTCATAAGTAGTAAAAGTATAAATGTGTTTTATAAGTAGTATAAGTGTGTTTCATAAGTAGTAAAAGTATAAATGTGTTTTATAAGTAGTATAAGTGTGTTTTATAAGTAGTAAAAGTATAAATGTGTTTTTTATTAGTAGTAAAAGTATAAATGTGTTTTAAGTAGTAAAAGTATAAATTTGTTTCATAAGTAGTAAAAGTATAAATGTGTTTTATAAGTAGTATAAGTGTGTTTTATAAGTAGTAAATGTATAAATGCGTTTTATAAGTAGTAAAAGTATAAATGCGTTTTATAATTAGTATAAGTATAAATGTGTTTTATAAGTAGTATAGGTATGTGTGTTTTATAAGTAGTAAAAGTATAAATGCGTTTTATAAGTAGTATAAGTATAAGTGCGTTTTATAAGTAGTATAAGTATAAATGTGTTTTATAAGAAGTATAAGTATAAGTGCGTTTTATAAGTAGTTAAAGTATAAATGTGTTTTATTAGTACAAGTATGTGTGTTTTATAAGTAGTATAAGTGTGTTTTATAAGTAGTATAAGTATAAATGTGTTTTATAAGTATAAGTGCTGGTTGCTGTAGCTTCTCTCTCGTCCCTCCAGGTAGTAACAACCCAAACAGAAACGCTGCCTCATAACCTGCTGAGCGGAGGGCTGAAGTCTCCACCGGACTACAACCGATTACACCTGGTCAGCTTTCTAATCAAACATCCAAGTGCAGCATTGTTTCTTTTTGTTATTATTGTTAATATTATTGAATTAACTGGCTCGTTTTTTTATTTCCAGACTCCATCTGAACGATCGATGGCCCTCCCGACGTTTGTCCCTCCACCACCTGTCAGAGTCGCTACGACCGTCTAAACGTCGCTTTTATGTTCATGTTGTACAGCATGCTTTGTTTTATTATAATGTATGAGATTTTTCTATATTCCTTTTAATATTATTATTATTTTAACTGAAATAAGGATCATGACAAATGTATTTCAGTGTGGATGGATATTTTGTACACTTTTCTCCATAATCTGCACCTTTTTAAAACATCATATTCTAACTGTATTTATTCATAATAAATCAAAGTAGAAGCCACGCCTGTGAAGAAATTCAGCTCAACTGTTTCCTTCCTATTCCATTTAATTTAGTTTCGGACAAAGTTTTTGTTCTGGACAAAACATGGCAGAATTTTTTTTCTTTTTTAAATGAAAGTATATCTGTAGATTTGATCGAATGTTAAAACATGTAGAACACCGGTAAGTCAAATGGGGTGAATTGCCATCGTGGGGATAATGATTTCCTTACATGAAAAGCTATCTCGCTCACAGTGATAGCAGAGAAATTAAAAAATAGAGGCTGATATAGAAATACAGGAATTATATAAAAACAAACTCACAAAGTTGCTAGATTTATTTAGGATTACCAAATGTAAGATAGTTTTATTGTGGGGATTCCTCTATGTTGAAGGGCCATTTTGAGGGTTTTAAGCATGTTTTCATGATCATCGTGACACACATGGTCCCGGGCCTACTGTTCTCTATCTGCTGTGTGCATTCAGAGCTGGCCATGCGTGGATGATACCCAGATGAAATATTGGTAAGCACGTCTGTTTTGTTTCCTCTAGACATGACAGGATACGCTCACGATAATCTTGATGCTGCGTGTCTGTTTCATCTGCTTTGATCAGTTCCAGTGATGGGCTGGTTGGTGACTGTGGAGAGCTGGTCTGCAGAGCCGGGTACCTGACTAGACCTGGACCCCCTCTTTGTTCATGGAGTCTGTATTCTAGGCTTCTTTACGGTACTGCTTTATGTTTTTATCTGCAGCTGCACACAAACGGATCTAGAGCTCGTATTAACTGGCCCTGGAGGTGGTAGCAATCAACTTGCTAAATATTCTTTCTACGTTCTTCAAATCCTGCAAGCCGAATGATGGTCCATTCCTGTTGAGCTATTCTTATACTAAAGTATTTTATATGTTATACAGAGCAGTGACTGAACCAGTGATGCCAGTCGAGCAGAAGCTCCCACAGGGAGGAGGTTGCCAGGTTTCGGCCCCTCACCTCCTCCCTTCCTCCCTTGTAGGAGACGCTGAGCTGAAGAAGTGGTGTTAAACACTCTGGAGGATCACGGTGAGTGACGCCTCCTCAACATCAGTGTTTGTTGCCTAAACGCAGGATCATGGAACGGTGGCATGCTTTAAGGTCAGGTGGCACACTGACACAGAGTGTGTGTGTGTGTGTGTGTATTTGTGTGTGTATGTGTGTATTTGTGTGTGTGTGTGTGTGTGTGTGTGTGTATTTGTGCAGCAGATGGTGCAGTACTTGGGAAATCACAGAATAGAAATTGTAAATATATGAAGATCTTAATATTCCTAATTTGAGTTGATGATGCTACATGATGCCCCCCCCCCCCCCCCCCCCCCCCACAGTAACATCACACTTCCTCTTCTCTTTTTCATCAGATGTCTACATTTCTCTGGAAAAAGAGGTTGAGTTTAGTGCGGTGTGTTGTTAGCAGCTGCCACTGATGATAAACCTGTTACTGCCTGTGAAGCAGTAATAAGTGTGAACTTCTCTTAACCACAGCGCACAAATTCCCATATTCACCATATTCTCTGTGTGAGAACTCATCACACATCAGTCGGCGCCCGAGGCCGGGCCGGCTGTGTGAGGACTCCCCTAAGTTAATAGGATTTGATCATCGCCTGTTTCCACATTCACACAAAGACCCAAACCATCCCGATCCACACGACGATTCAGCATGTGTTCCTGTTCTGATGCTGGCAAGGATTCGTCCAAAACCCAACAGCCTGACTCTCGCCCTTTAAGAACGTCGTAAAGAAAGGATGTGTGAACAATGCATTACAAATCATAATCAGCCACAAATAATCTTTTTCAAACCCATGATTATCCCTCATTTTCTATTCAATCTGTGGAGGAGTTTTTTGTACCAACATAGCTGATGACGCCAAACAGTAATTGTCTATGCCATGAAAACACTGGCCGATGACACGCTGCTGACACAATGAGGACGAGGACGTTCACATGGGTTAATGCATCTGAACACCGATCAGCTGTGTGCCGTTCAACTTATTGATCCACGAGGAAAATGAAGCTTTTAGCGTCATGCTTCAGGCAGCTCGCATATGTTTTGTCAAATAAGTCACATTCCTGTTGTAAATATAGACCAATTAGGCAGCAAAATATGGATTCCCTGCTTCACGTGTCCCCGAGGGCAGACCTCTGAATATTAACACGTGTAATCGGCTGTGCTCATATTACCGAAATAGCCTTAAATTAGCTGTGACTGTTATAATAGTTTGAGGGTTAATACTTATGTTGTTAACACTACAGCTGTGTGTGCTATACAGTTTAGAGCAGCCTTTTTACCCTCCGGACTTCCACGGTGCATATTCAGTGAACAGGTAAAGTGTGCCGCTTCTTTCTTTTCTTTTT
The DNA here is from genome assembly GCA_029853015.1 of Chelidonichthys spinosus. Lineage (NCBI taxonomy): Eukaryota > Metazoa > Chordata > Actinopteri > Perciformes > Triglidae > Chelidonichthys > Chelidonichthys spinosus. The sequence goes on along the minus strand of CM056834.1, from coordinate 664,737 downwards.
TTGAAAGCATCTCTGTGGTCATGTGTCTGCTCTCGGCGTGCATGTGACCCCGTGACCACACCCCGGCCGCCCTGAAAGAAAGTGTAGCTTCAGCATGTTCCATTGACCACCAAGTACTGCAAGCCTTTGCACATCCACAGTTCCAGAATGCCTCATAGAACAACAGACGAGGACTGTAGAGCAGCGGCCTCGCGTCCCAGACCCCCCCATCACCGTCATCTCACCCCCCCTCCAAACACTCCCATGTAGTTCAGTGTGAAAGCATCACGTGGCCTTTGCCCCAACGGCTCAAGTGCATTTGTTCTGTGCCGATTGTTTTCAAGGATTTTGCCTCCATCGACAGAAACGTGGAGGGGATAACTTTTTGGAATTCAGCCTAGGGCTTCCTCTTTACGATTCGCTCACTCCAGCCTTGCACTCTCTCTCACTCTTTCCCTGAGGAAAGGCTGACACTTAAGAGGGTTGATCTATCCGGCCGAATTCAGGTAAGCTGATCGCATCTTTTTGTGGACTGCTAATGTGAATAAGACGGTGAGACTTTGGAGCAAATCTAATAAAGTAGAATGGCATGTTTACTAATGAGTGTGTGTCACAGCTAGGCCCTGGAGGGTCTTCACCATGTGATGGCGAAAAGCTTTCAGGACGCTTAAATACTCTATTATTACAGCATTACATAGTATGTTTTTATTTAATACACGGTGCTTTTCTCAAGATGATAGCCGAACTTGAGATTGGTGATCCACCTGGTTCCTCCAACATGTTTCGGCCTCCAGATAAATCTAGGATGTTCAGAACCTCCACCTCTACCAATCACACAGAAGGTGAAGACTTGAGTTTAGCTCTTGTTTTGTTGTTTTCACAGTGAATCTTCCAGAAGATTTGACTGGAACCGATTGTGCTGTGAGAGGAGAGTCAACAGAGGGGAATGCTGCTGGTTTTTCAATTATAGAGCCAATGAGACACTTTCTGATACCTAACTGGAGAATATAAATGTGTTTTTCTCCAGAAAGCAACTAAGTACAGCTATTGAAGGACTATAAGTGCAAATCGGGGGAACTTGGGTCTCTTTCCAATTTCAAGTCCACCACATTTCAGAGGGAAACTTGTTCTTTTCATTCCGCCTCATATATTCGACCAGTTAAGAGTAGAATGCTGCTTACAAAGAAACCCATCCCTTATAATGATCTAATAATGTAATACTGTAATACACCAATCTGCTGTCAAGAGTATTAAATCAAGCTGAAAATGTTAGAATTTTACATTTTTAAATTAAATTAAATTTGGCTCATACTACGCACCATATTTAACCTGTATTCTTTCATTGAGGTATTGCACCTGTGTTGTGGTTGGTGTGACATTTACATTTACATTTAGGTCATTTAGCAGACACTTTTGTCCAAAGCGACTTACAATAAGTGCATTTGTCAAAAGAAGGAAACAAAGAAACCACGACGTATCATTGCGTATATAGTGTGTTAGGTCCTCATCTGAGTAAAGTAGTACTTCAAGAGCAACAGTGCTAAGATCAGAGTGCTATAGGTAAGGTTTTTTTTTTTGGGGGGGGGGGGGGGGGTGTCGAGGGAGGGTGTTAGTGGGTCATGCTATGTCGAGTCGAGGTGAAGTGACTCTACATGGTGTGAGGCTAGCAGCTGGGATCATTGTGGACGTGCTTCGTTGCCACAGCAAACCCCGTATGCCCTCTTATGCAAATCCCTCGAATGAGGAACTGCAAATGTTGCTACCTGCAGACCATCTTTGACCATCACAAATGGTCTCCAAGGGAGTCCCTCACGTCTTTGGGGGAACGTAGTGGTAACTTCATCACTGTTGCCTGGAGGTGGAGGTCTATCCTTCAGTCTATCCCCTTTATCCTCAGCCAACTGAACACTGAAACTAACGTTCTATAAAACTTCATGACTGACCCCGTCTTCTTTTTGAACAGTGCGTAAGCCTCAACCACCATCATAGTGTCACTCATGATGCACAGCTTCATGGGAGGGGGCCTATTCTGTGCCATCGTGGGGAACATCCTGTTGGTGGTCTCCACCGCCACGGACTACTGGATGCAGTACCGTCTGTCTGGCAGCTTCGCCCACCAGGGCCTGTGGAGGTACTGCATGTCTGGCAAGTGCTACATGCAGACCGACAGCATCGGTAAGTGGGCAGATATCTCCTCGGATCCCTTGTGTCTCCAGACTTCCTCTTCCTCTTACCGTATCATGTTGAACAATGTCTACAGCCATGCTAGCAGCTCTGTGAGGCTGTTTGAAGGCACAGTGGTGCTTTGAGCTAAATGTAATATCAGCATGCTGACATGGTCAAAATGACATTTACCACTTACTAGTATTTACCATGAAAACCAAGTGAGTCTTGTGTGTTAGCATGCTACAAGTCGCTAATTGGCCCTAAACACAAAGCACAGATGAGGCTAATAGGAATGTCATTAGTTTTTTGCAGTATTATGTTGTAAACTAAAGTTTGTTATCCTGGTGATGGAGATGGATGTAAGCTATACATTTCTATACATGGACTGACACCTGACATCCTGATTTAATAACTGAATGGTAATAAGTGACACACAACATCAAAGTTGTACTTCAGTGTGTTCTTTAGTAAAATCACCGTTTCATGCCTTCGACAGCGTGATGGCGTTAATGGTTGCTGCCGTGTGAGTCCAGCAGGGCACTCGAGTACTAGTGTACAAGTTCACCAGCGAAAGAATTAAATGTTGAGTTCAAGTTTAATGCAAGTTTTTAATAAAATGACACTGAAGCGTTGCACATATCTTCATCACATGCTGTTTTCTCCTCCTCAGCCTACTGGAATGCTACTCGTGCCTTCATGATCCTCTCCGCCATGTCCTGCTTCGCAGGCATCATCGCAGGAATCCTCTCCTTCGCCCACTTCTCTGCGTTTGAGAGGTTCAACCGCTCTTTTGCAGCCGGTATCATGTTCTTTGTCTCAAGTGAGTCGTGGATACACTCCATTCGGATTCATTCCAAATAACCAAATAACATCCCCATTTATGTTTGTTTCCTACATCACGTCTGCCACCGATGACATTTATTATTTAGGGGATTTGCATATCATGTAAATCTCAACACTAACAACACCAGACCTGCCATAGAAACTCAGCAGCATGGCGCTGCTTCCACCTGAGATGGCCTTTTCTTTTATGGATATTCATTTTAATATGTGTCGTCTCTCTGCCCACCATGCCAGCTCTCTTTGTTCTGCTTGCAATGGCCATTTACACTGGGGTGACTGTGAACTTCCTGGGGAAGCGCTTCGGTGACTGGCGCTTCTCTTGGTCCTACATCCTCGGCTGGGTGGCTCTGCTCATGACCTTCTTTGCAGGTTTGTTATATAAAAACACAGCAGCAGTTCGACAGACATGCTTACTATTCCAAAACTCTCACAACCGATCCAGGAAATCTTGCAACAAATCTTAAAATCCCACATACAATCCTGGCACATTTCACATTTTATGGTTAGTAACGTCTCATGAAAAGTCCCACTTTATATTTTCTATCCCCACATCAGTAACATTCTTTCACACCAGAAAACTCCAAAAATATGTCTTCTTATTCCTCTTCTTATTATTGTTGTGTATGGAAATGGCCTTTGCTGTCATTAAAGCCCTTTGACCTTTTGTGTTGCAGGTATATTCTACATGTGTGCTTACAGAATGCATGAGTGCAGAAGAGTGGCTGGCCCACGTTAAAGGAAGTAACGTGTCATGGGCGCAAAGGGTATCAATTCCCATTCAAAAAATAGAAACATTACTGTAAAATAATAAAATGTGGAATTCTAAATATGCACGAAACATGCCTTGTGTTGTTTTTTTTTTGTCATAACATAATCTACTTGTTTGGTATGGAACGCAGCACAGTCCCTTTGAGCTGAGTCTGAACTACTAAATATTTTTGACATTGTTTTGTACGTGAACTGTTAAAGCATGCTATAAAGCATTACACATTGATATAATATCCATAATGTACACTTATAAGTTCATATCGTATGGACGAGTCTTTACATTTAACTGGAGCTCGTGGGCTGCATTTGTAATTTTGAATCAACATGTACATGCTTCCTGAAAACAGACTTTTTGCTATTACAGTGGAACGCGGAGGAGGAAAAGTAGAAGATAATGGGATCGATGCAGGTGTTGAAGGTGCTGAGCAGCAAGGTGTAGTGCCTCCATTTGGGGCTGTCGCCCTGGAAGTAGCCCAGTATGTGAGAGAAGTTAAACGGCAGCACGCAAATGAGAAACACAAGTAAAGTCCCCAAGGCCATGCCGATGGCCTTCTGCTTCTGCACCAGGGATATCCTGGGGCGGTTGTACAGGATGAAGATGCAGCGCACGTAGCAGTAAATACAAACCAGAAGAGGTACGAGGCAGAGTACACAGAAGATCTCCAAACGGACTGGGAGGAGGATCGCCAACTGCTCCACAGTAAAATCCTCATAGCACACACTGGAGCTGTTGGTGGACAGGGATGGGTGGTGCTGGGCAATGAAGATAGGGCTGCAGTGCCCTGCTGAAACCAGCCAAATGACAGCACTCACGACCATCGCGTACATGGGTTTGAGCAGCTGTTGATAGGCGATGGGGTAAGCCACCCCGATGTAGCGCACCACGCTGACCGCCATCAGCAGCAGGGAGCTGGTGTAGATGGTGGAGAAGAACGTGAAGGAGGTGATGGAGCACAGGAAGCTGGGCAAAAGCCACTGCATGCCCGACGCCGCCTCGTGCATCTTGAAAGGGAGGATGAGCAGGAAGAGCAGGTCGGAGACGGTGAGGTTGAGCAGCAGGATGTCTGTTGGGAGCGGCTTGGAGTGGATCTTCACACTGAAGGCATAGAGAGCCAGGAGGTTGGCTGGCAGGCCGATGACAAAGGAGATGACGTAAACCGAGAGCATGACCTCACTCCTCACCATTGACTCCATTATGAGCCTAAAACCAATAAAAAACAGATGGTAAGCAATGACACATTATTTTTTACATCAGTGACGATGCTGATAAACTTGGTCTGATTTGGTCAATATAAGAAACATTCATCTGGATTCTTATACATAATGAACATATATACAAAATCATGCTTGAAAAACTACACAATCTTAAAGTCCCAGTAAAATTAATTAAATTAATTGAGATAATAGTCATTAGACATCTTCTAAATTCTTAATGTTGGTGCAGTTCGTGGTCTATTTACCGAGCAGTTGTTCCGTGCATCTGGTCAAACACATTACTGATTTGAAAGAAGTGAAATCAGCATCTGTCCTCAGTAATCTTCACACCTCCTGTGTTTGAAGGTGACTTCTATTTTATTCGTGGATTAACAAAGCTGCTGAGGAGATTTACATTTCTCGAATCCCACAGTCAGCTCTCAAACTCAGATTCCACCAACGCCAGAAGTGGAATTTCAATGGCAAAAAGGATCTGCAAAATAAGGTCTGATGAATAAACATATTTACTTACCCACAAATAGAAGTTTAAGGCTTTAAGAAAAAAACAACTCAAGCTCCGAGGTGTTTGCCTTGCCGTGCCTTTCATCAAAAACAACAGTTTATAACTCGTGAGTTCAAAGATGAGCTGATATAAAGTGCAATAACCTGGAAACAAGTCATGTGAACAAGGGCGTAACTTTGAGTTGAACACACACACACACACACACACACACACACACACACAGGGCCTGAAGTTAAATTCTTTGACCACCAGCCACTGTGGCAGGTTGGGTTTACCAGCCCAAATAGTTTGTGCCTAAAATAAAGGTGACCGACTCAGAAAATGCATAAGAATGGTTCTTTAACTTGTACAGAAGTGTTCCTTTTAGGACTCCTGGTCCTTAATTGCCTCTAACTTTAAGTATTTATCCCGATTACAAATGGGTTTGTAGTGTTTCCCACGGGATCTTTGGAGACTGTGGTGAGGGGGCTTGCGATCCTCTAGGGGGGTCCGGGAGAAAATTTTGAATAATTTAATTTTAATGCATCAATTTGGTGAATTCTGAGAAACAGAATATGACATATCAATTACTGACCGATTTCTTACAAACTGCTGGTTCTGATACAAATGTTGACATACTAAATGGGGTTGATGAGTTTAAGAATTCAAGAAAAGATGAGAACACAAATGACTAAAACACATATTATTATTATTATTATTATTATTATTATTATAATTATATAAGTAGGTGACTATTCCTCAGCCGTCCTTGGTGTTTTGGTTTTGACCTCGTTCACATACGTCACCACTCGCCCATCTCTGAGCGACAGCTGTCAATGAATGTGAACGTGTTCTACCCGGAAGTGGTCAGGACAGGCGATGCGATGTGGTCGATTGGAGATAAAATAATTTTAACTTTCTGCGATGCGAGTGAAGTGAGTATCAAGCAATTACCAATCACAATGTAGAATAGAGATGATTGACAGTTGACGTCAACAGAGAGTTCCACAGAGAGTTGTCGTTTGAAGTCGCCGCCGGCGGCAGTGAGTTTCTCTTTTGTTGCCAGCGAGTAGAATTCAGTGAGAAAGCGAGTGACGGGCGGGTAGTGACGTATGTGAACGGGGCTATACGGACGGGCGGGTAGTGACGTATGTGAACGGGGCTATACAGACGGGCGGGTAGTGACGTATGTGAACGGGGCTATACGCGCACGCACTGTCAAGCTCGCCGGCTGGGGGGGTAACTTTTGATCAGTAACATGATTTCGCATGCTTTCTTCAAACCACCACTGATGCTTCGTAGACGTACGGGGAGAGACCGGGAGAGACAGGAGAGAAGCACAGGTCCGGCAAGGTGGCCGAAACCAGATCTCAGAGCGGGAGGGGGCACAGACAAACGTCACTATTTTTTACTGGTAAATTGAGAAAATCTACCACACTGTTGTGATTATAATGCTTAACATTCAATATCAATAATTATGATATCATATTGGGTGGGTTGTGTTGGTTGGTTTGGATTATTGGCTGGGTTACAACCCCCCCATCCCCCCCATAAATTAGCCTATGCATGTGAAACTCCAGACTGACCCGCTGCTCGACACTTTCTATACTGAGCAATGAACACATCAATTGTTTAATATTTACTTAAATGCAAAACTGAAGCACATATCGACTTTCACATTGGGCATATTAATAAAGGACTTCCTCCCACTAGATCTCTGCAGGAATAAACCGACATAATTAAGTTTGGATTTCATCAAGCCATGAGCCTGCATTTATTCAAAGTTACGCCTACGCCACAAACTCAGGGAATAACTCACCGCATCAGATAAACTGATTATTCTTCCAAATACATTCAATTTAGGGCGTCCTTTTATAAGAGATCAAGTCCAGTGTGCACTGCAAAGCAATCTGAGACATTTGTGCTTCCAGCAACAGAAGCCAGGATAACAGCACTTGTTGCCTGACAGTCGATGTTCTCCGTCGCTTGGCAACAGCTTGAATATTGATTTCCTCCCTGTCACCCTTTTGTTATGTTAGCATTCGTTGTCGCAGCAACAAGAAATAAACCTGGATCTATTTATGAAACTAGTGATTGAGACCATAAACTTATGTTTACAATGTTTGACAATAAATCAAGTGAGAATCAGGGTCATTTTCTCATAGGTTGATATTTGCAACCAAAGGAGAGGCCCCCTGATGGTCAGCAGAGAGAATGCAGGTGTAAGGCACTTCCGTGTTGTAGCTTCACTTTTTCACGGAGGTAGCCGCCGGTGAAGACGGGTGGTTACTTCCTTTCAGTTGACGTCATTCCCATACATCACACGTGGTTTACAGCCGCGAAACTGTTGGAGCTCGGCTAACGAATGTGTCCGCACCCGAGATAACTTCCGGTCCGCCATTCCTACGACCAAACGGCATTTCTAGTTCGCTCCTCCAGGCTCCGTGTTATCCGGGACCAGCTAAAGTTAAGCTAGTTCTTTTTAAACCAGACAAAGTGAGTTTACAGCGTGTCCGTTTATTCAGTAAAAAGCGTGCATTACTTTCTTTCCATTTAGCTACTTAGCTAGCTAGCTAGCTAGGTGCTAGGGCGTCGCCACGGCAACCTTCATGTTGGACAGACGGACCTAGCCACGCCCACTAATGGCCTGCGAGGATGACGTTTTCCTGATTTAACAAACGAGATAGCGCGCCCGTTCACTTAATGGTGAGTACAGTTTATTCACTTTAATGGTGAGTACAGCTTATTTTTTAAACACGGGGTCTATTGATTGTTTTAGGTTTTGCCAACATTAGAAACGTCCGTTCTTGTTGACGCATGTGTGACGTCTCTCGTTTAGTTGTATATTGTATTTTGGTATCACTAGCTAGAGTTATTCCTGCCCCTAAACGTTGTTACTCAGCTAAACAATGCCCGTTTAGTGGAGATGTTAATGCAACCTCACAATCTTTTTTTAACAGATGATGATGAGTTGCATAGTTATGTATATTTAGATGTTTAGGCTTGATTGAAACTACATTATTAACCCTTGAAAGAGTAACTGGTTGATTGTAAACTCTCAACACGTGGTCCCTTTCGGCCTAGCAAGCAATAGCTGTTCTGGGTTGATTCAAAGGTAAATGTTCAGATTCATTTTTGTGAGAGAGGTGCTAATTAGTTTGCAGTGTTGTTTTATATAATGAGTCTTTCTTGTCGGGAATGAAACCATGACGATGTAAATCGTTACCAAACACACTACAGATATCACAAAAATTCTTATAGAAATTAAGCAATTTAAGCAAAAGTTACACACAAACAGATCTATTTGTGCATGAAATTTTGGTCGCAAAAATGAACTTGGGCATATTCACTGTCCAATCTCTTCTTTGCATCTTTACGAGTCCCGATGTTGTCGTACAGACTCTCCATCTCCAGAGCGTTTCTCACGTAATCCCTGCCTCCTTCCAGGCATCGCTCCTCCTCCTGATACGAGTTACTGGACAGTTTCCTCCCCTTGTTGGTCTTGTTCTTCCAGATCACGCTGGAGTAAACCACATCGCCGCCGTCCTGCTTCCTCTTCCCCGAGCATCTGCTGGCGACCCGTTGATGTCCTTGGACGTCGTTTCTCATCATAGTGTTGTTGACATAGATGTCCTCATCTGTTGCGATCGATGCCTGAAATCAACAAATTGAAAAGGTCAGTGGTACAGGTATTCTGTTAGACTACCCCTGTCTCGTACCCACATTAGGAAACAGTCTGTACCTGAGTTCCATTTTTGCTCGTCGGGAATTGACTCCTCCCAGCTGTGCTGGTGTTACCTTTGACCCAAGTCTTGGTCCAATCACAGCAGCCAGTTCTCCCAGACCTGTAACACAGGACACTGGAACACTCCATCTGAATTACATGGACATGTTCCTTTCCTACTTTGGTTGTCAGCCTGCTCGTGTACGAGTTGACAGAATGAAGATGCTCAGTGAGACAAACTCTAATTAGCACGTCTGGAATTGATTGAATTCTGTGTGACTTATAGAGATGTGACGATTTAGGATTTTATCTTAGATTGAGATTAAAAAAATGTTTTGTTCATGGTGTCCCAAGAGGTTACCTACTTGATAGCAAAGAGTAGAGCACCTGCGAGTGCTGCTGTTAGAAAAACAACTGTAGATATCTCCTCAGATCCCTTGTGTCTCCAGACTTCCTCTTCCTCTTACCGTACAATGACTTTCCTCCGTTTCAGGTGACCAAAACATGTTGAACAATGTCTACAGCCATGCTAGCAGCTCTGTGAGGCTGTTTGAAGGCACAGTGGTGCTTTGAGCTAAATGTAATATCAGCATGCTGACATGGTCAAAATGACATTTACCACTTACTAGTATTTACCATGAAAACCAAGTGAGTCTTGTGTGTTAGCATGCTACAAGTCGCTAATTGGCCCTAAACACAAAGCACAGATGAGGCTAATAGGAATGTCATTAGTTTTTTGCAGTATTATGTTGTAAACTAAAGTTTGTTATCCTGGTGATGGAGATGGATGTAAGCTATACATTTCTATACATGGACTGACACCTGACATCCTGATTTAATAACTGAATGGTAATAAGTGACACACAACATCAAAGTTGTACTTCAGTGTGTTCTTTAGTAAAATCACCGTTTCATGCCTTCGACAGCGTGATGGCGTTAATGGTTGCTGCCGTGTGAGTCCAGCAGGGCACTCGAGTACTAGTGTACAAGTTCACCAGCGAAAGAATTAAATGTTGAGTTCAAGTTTAATGCAAGTTTTTAATAAAATGACACTGAAGCGTTGCACATATCTTCATCACATGCTGTTTTCTCCTCCTCAGCCTACTGGAATGCTACTCGTGCCTTCATGATCCTCTCCGCCATGTCCTGCTTCGCAGGCATCATCGCAGGAATCCTCTCCTTCGCCCACTTCTCTGCGTTTGAGAGGTTCAACCGCTCTTTTGCAGCCGGTATCATGTTCTTTGTCTCAAGTGAGTCGTGGATACACTCCATTCGGATTCATTCCAAATAACCAAATAACATCCCCATTTATGTTTGTTTCCTACATCACGTCTGCCACCGATGACATTTATTATTTAGGGGATTTGCATATCATGTAAATCTCAACACTAACAACACCAGACCTGCCATAGAAACTCAGCAGCATGGCGCTGCTTCCACCTGAGATGGCCTTTTCTTTTATGGATATTCATTTTAATATGTGTCGTCTCTCTGCCCACCATGCCAGCTCTCTTTGTTCTGCTTGCAATGGCCATTTACACTGGGGTGACTGTGAACTTCCTGGGGAAGCGCTTCGGTGACTGGCGCTTCTCTTGGTCCTACATCCTCGGCTGGGTGGCTCTGCTCATGACCTTCTTTGCAGGTTTGTTATATAAAAACACAGCAGCAGTTCGACAGACATGCTTACTATTCCAAAACTCTCACAACCGATCCAGGAAATCTTGCAGCAAATCTTAAAATCCCACATACAATCCTGGCACATTTCACATTTTATGGTTAGTAACGTCTCATGAAAAGTCCCACTTTATATTTTCTATCCCCGCATCAGTAACATTCTTTCACACCAGAAAACTCCAAAAATATGTCTTCTTATTCCTCTTCTTATTATTGTTGTGTATGGAAATGGCCTTTGCTGTCATTAAAGCCCTTTGACCTTTTGTGTTGCAGGTATATTCTACATGTGTGCTTACAGAATGCATGAATGCAGAAGAGTGGCTGGCCCACGTTAAAGGAAGTAACGTGTCATGGGCGCAAAGGGTATCAATTCCCATTCAAAAAATAGAGACATTACTGTAAAATAATAAAATGTGGAATTCTAAATATGCACGAAACATGCCTTGTGTTGTTTTTTTTTTGTCATAACATAATCTACTTGTTTGGTATGGAACGCAGCACAGTCCCTTTGAGCTGAGTCTGAACTACTAAATATTTTTGACATTGTTTTGTACGTGAACTGTTAAAGCATGCTTTAAAGCATTACACATTGATATAATATCCATAATGTACACTTATAAGTTCATATCGTATGGACGAGTCTTTACATTTAACTGGAGCTCGTGGGCTGCATTTGTAATTTTGAATCAACATGTACATGCTTCCTGAAAACGGACTTTTTGCTATTACAGTGGAACGCGGAGGAGGAAAAGTAGAAGATAATGGGATCGATGCAGGTGTTGAAGGTGCTGAGCAGCAAGGTGTAGTATCTCCATTTGGGGCTGTCGCCCTGGAAGTAGCCCAGTATGTGAGAGAAGTTATACGGCAGCACGCAAATGAGAAACACAAGTAAAGTCCCCAAGGCCATGCCGATGGCCTTCTGCTTCTGCATCCGGGATATCCTGGGGCGGTTGTACAGGATGAAGATGCAGCGCACGTAGCAGTAAATACAAACCAGAAGAGGTACGAGGCAGAGTACACAGAAGAACTCCAAACGGACTGGGAGGAGGATCGCCAACTGCTCCACAGTAAAATCCTCATAGCACACACTGGAGCTGTTGGTGGACAGGGATGGGTGGTGCTCGGTAATGAAGACAATGCTGCAGTGCCCTGCTGAAACCAGCCAAATGACAGCACTCATGACCATCGCGTACATGGGTTTGAGCAGCTGGTGATAGGCGACGGGGTAAGCCACCCCGATGTAGCGCACCACGCTGACCGCCATCAGCAGCAGGGAGCTGGTGTAGATGGTGGAGAAGAACGTGAAGGAGGTGATGGAGCACAGGAAGCTGGGCAAAAGCCACTGCATGCCCGACGCCGCCTCGTGCATCTTGAAAGGGAGGATGAGCAGGAAGAGCAGGTCGGAGACGGTGAGGTTGAGCAGCAGGATGTCTGTTGGGAGCGGCTTGGAGTGGATCTTCACACTGAAGGCATAGAGAGCCAGGAGGTTGGCTGGCAGGCCGATGACAAAGGAGATGACGTAAACCGAGAGCATGACCTCACTCCTCACCATTGACTCCATTATGAGCCTAAAACCAATAAAAAACAGATGGTAAGCAATGACACATTATTTTTTACATCAGTGACGATGCTGATAAACTTGGTCTGATTTGGTCAATATAAGAAACATTCATCTGGATTCTTATACATAATGAACATATATACAAAATCATGCTTGAAAAACTACACAATCTTAAAGTCCCAGTAAAATTAATTAAATTAATTGAGATAATAGTCATTAGACATCTTCTAAATTCTTAATGTTGGTGCAGTTCGTGGTCTATTTACCGAGCAGTTGTTCCGTGCATCTGGTCAAACACATTACTGATTTGAAAGAAGTGAAATCAGCATCTGTCCTCAGTAATCTTCACACCTCCTGTGTTTGAAGGTGACTTCTATTTTATTCGTGGATTAACAAAGCTGCTGAGGAGATTTACATTTCTCGAATCCCACAGTCAGCTCTCAAACTCAGATTCCACCAACGCCAGAAGTGGAATTTCAATGGCAAAAAGGATCTGCAAAATAAGGTCTGATGAATAAACATATTTACTTACCCACAAATAGAAGTTTAAGGCTTTAAGAAAAAAACAACTCAAGCTCCGAGGTGTTTGCCTTGCCGTGCCTTTCATCAAAAACAACAGTTTATAACTCGTGAGTTCAAAGATGAGCTGATATAAAGTGCAATAACCCGGAAACGAGTCATGTGAAACTCCAGACTGACCCGCTGCTCGACACTTTCTATACTGAGCAATGAACACATCAATTGTTTAATATTTACTTAAATGCAAAACTGAAGCACATATCGACTTTCACATTGGGCATATTAATAAAGGACTTCCTCCCACTAGATCTCTGCAGGAATAAACCGACATAATTAAGTTTGGATTTCATCAAGCCATGAGCCTGCATTTATTCAAAGTTACGCCTACGCCACAAACTCAGGGAATAACTCACCGCATCAGATAAACTGATTATTCTTCCAAATACATTCAATTTAGGGCGTCCTTTTATAAGAGATCAAGTCCAGTGTGCACTGCAAAGCAATCTGAGACATTTGTGCTTCCAGCAACAGAAGCCAGGATAACAGCACTTGTTGCCTGACAGTCGATGTTCTCCGTCGCTTGGCAACAGCTTGAATATTGATTTCCTCCCTGTCACCCTTTTGTTATGTTAGCATCCGTTGTCGCAGCAACAAGAAATAAACCTGGATCTATTTATGAAACTAGTGATTGAGACCATAAACTTATGTTTACAATGTTTGACAATAAATCAAGTGAGAATCAGGGTCATTTTCTCATAGGTTGATATTTGCAACCAAAGGAGAGGCCCCCTGATGGTCAGCAGAGAGAATGCAGGTGTAAGGCACTTCCGTGTTGTAGCTTCACTTTTTCACGGAGGTAGCCGCCGGTGAAGACGGGTGGTTACTTCCTTTCAGTTGACGTCATTCCCATACATCACACGTGGTTTACAGCCGCGAACTGTTGGAGCTCGGCTAACGAATGTGTCCGCACCCGAGATAACTTCCGGTCCGCCATTCCTACGACCAAACGGCATTTCTAGTTCGCTCCTCCAGGCTCCGTGTTATCCGGGACCAGCTAAAGTTAAGCTAGTTCTTTTTAAACCAGACAAAGTGAGTTTACAGCGTGTCCGTTTATTCAGTAAAAAGCGTGCATTACTTTCTTTCCATTTAGCTACTTAGCTAGCTAGCTAGCTAGGTGCTAGGGCGTCGCCACGGCAACCTTCATGTTGGACAGACGGACCTAGCCACGCCCACTAATGGCCTGCGAGGATGACGTTTTCCTGATTTAACAAACGAGATAGCGCGCCCGTTCACTTAATGGTGAGTACAGTTTATTCACTTTAATGGTGAGTACAGCTTATTTTTTAAACACGGGGTCTATTGATTGTTTTAGGTTTTGCCAACATTAGAAACGTCCGTTCTTGTTGACGCATGTGTGACGTCTCTCGTTTAGTTGTATATTGTATTTTGGTATCACTAGCTAGAGTTATTCCTGCCCCTAAACGTTGTTACTCAGCTAAACAATGCCCGTTTAGTGGAGATGTTAATGCAACCTCACAATCTTTTTTGAACAGATGATGATGAGTTGCATAGTTATGTATATTTAGATGTTTAGGCTTGATTGAAACTACATTATTAACCCTTGAAAGAGTAACTGGTTGATTGTAAACTCTCAACACGTGGTCCCTTTCGGCCTAGCAAGCAATAGCTGTTCTGGGTTGATTCAAAGGTAAATGTTCAGATTCTTGTCTGCCAGAGTCAAACAAATATTGGAATAAACAGTGCATTTACACAGTGTAGAAGTAGAAATAGTAAAATGTCCATCTTTATTATTAGAATTGACAGGTAATTCTGCACCACCAGTCTACATCCACTGGAAGTACTGTGTTTTTTTGTCAGGCTCAGATTGTTGTTTGAATGTCTAACCACATCATGGAAAGGAGCCTGAAGAGGAAAGCCTTTATTTTCTTTACCTTTGCTTGGTCTGTTTGTTATTGTGCTGTGTGACTTGTTGGAAGACAACAGTGGAAACGTGAGTGACGGTAGAGGAATAGTGCCGGTGTTTGTTGTGTTAGAGTTAGTGTATTGTTGTCTAAGGATTTTCAATATCATGGCTGAATATTGAGCTGATATCCACGATGAGAATGCAAAACAAGATTTCTCCTCGAGTGAGACTTCGTTAGATGGAACCAATTAATGTGTTTTTCAAAAAAGTAATAATGGCAGAAAACCTAGTCAGATGGACTTAGTGGTTCTTGAGGCAAACATTGACATACAGCACATCATTTATGACTTTAAAGTTGACCTTTAATTTTAGCGCCCCCATCAGGATTGGAGTCATATTCCTTGAGCAGCATTTGCCCAAGAAATGTGTCTACAATGTATGAACTTTTCTAATGAAAACTAATATTTATTATTAATATTTATATATTTTTGGTTCTTTGAGAGAGAGATAAAGAGAATATTATTTGTATTTCATTTTGATGAATAACATCTCTTTGTCACTTTAATAATAGGTTATTGATTTGAAAGACAGTCCACGATGCTTAATTGAATCATTTTACACACAAACAGATCTATTTGTGCATGAAATTTTGGTCGCAAAAATGAACTTGGGCATATTCACTGTCCAATCTCTTCTTTGCATCTTTACGAGTCCCGATGTTGTCGTACAGACTTTCCATCTCCAGAGCGTTTCTCACGTAATCCCTGCCTCCTTCCAGGCATCGCTCCTCCTCCTGATACGAGTTACTGGACAGTTTCCTCCCCTTGTTGGTCTTGTTCTTCCAGATCACGCTGGAGTAAACCACATCGCCGCCGTCCTGCTTCCTCTTCCCCGAGCATCTGCTGGCGACCCGTTGATGTCCTTGGACGTCGTTTCTCATCATAGTGTTGTTGACATAGATGTCCTCATCTGTTGCGATCGATGCCTGAAATCAACAAATTGAAAAGGTCAGTGGTACAGGTATTCTGTTAGACTACCCCTGTCTCGTACCCACATTAGGAAACAGTCTGTACCTGAGTTCCATTTTTGCTCGTCGGGAATTGACTCCTCCCAGCTGTGCTGGTGTTACCTTTGACCCAAGTCTTGGTCCAATCACAGCAGCCAGTTCTCCCAGACCTGTAACACAGGACACTGGAACACTCCATCTGAATTACATGGACATGTTCCTTTCCTACTTTGGTTGTCAGCCTGCTCGTGTACGAGTTGACAGAATGAAGATGCTCAGTGAGACAAACTCTAATTAGCACGTCTGGAATTGATTGAATTCTGTGTGACTTATAGAGATGTGACGATTTAGGATTTTATCTTAGATTGAGATTAAAAAAATGTTTTGTTCATGGTGTCCCAAGAGGTTACCTACTTGATAGCAAAGAGTAGAGCACCTGCGAGTGCTGCTGTTAGAAAAACAACTGTTACGATGAAGGATATCACCGTAACTCGACATGAACGCTCTGAAAGAGAACAGAAGATTACTTGGGTTAGTCAAATGGGATGATATTTGGTACTTTTAGTGAAGGACGTTTGGACATACATGAAACTTGACGGGATGTTTTAAGGGCTGTACACACAACGTTGTTATAATGGCTCTGTTTTGAGGTTTTACATCATTTATTGCTAGATTATAGAAGCAGTTTTTCATTCATAGTGGTTGTTTTCGCCATTTGCTCTCCTTTTAAGATTCATCATTAAAAGAAAAGAAAGAATTAGACTGTGATGTTGTAAATGTTTGAAGCAGCAAAAAAACAAATAATTAAACAAAAAATAAATAACTTCCTTAATTCTAGAAGGTGAAACTAATGCATCTGCCCTATATTCAGCCAAACTTACAGGTACAAGGCAGGGGAGGATAAAAGGCAGGATAAAACCAAAAACACTAAATGGAGATATTATATACACTGTGCAGAATGTACTGTAGAGAAATAATTCAAAGTTATCCTGATGGATTATTCAATAAAACTTGTTTAAAACACAAAAGGCAGATTTTGACCTTGTGCAGGTGTTTGAGGCTCAAAGCCGTTGACGTTAAATCGCTGAGTAGCAGATCCCAGAGAGTTGGTGCTTCGGCAGAGCAAAGTGGAAAGATCCGTCTCCTGCGGCTGAGTCACGGTGATGATGCTCCTCAGACCCGTGTCATTCGGAGGCTCATTGCTTATTTCAAACCTGTCAGAGTGATTGGCAGGCAGTTCATCCAAATACCACTGTAATATGGGGGGAGGATTCCCCACGGTCTCACAGGAACAGTTGAGCTGAGCTGCAGCTTTGGTGCAATCAGATGAAGGAAGGATCTGTGGCGCAACTGTACAGAATGCACATTCAAGTCATGGAAGGGTTAGTGTGCAATAATATAAGGAAAGAAGTCTAGTGAAAATAATTACCATTTATTGGTGGAAGTATTCGGCTGTGTTTATATCCAGTTAAAGATAGTGTAAAGTATGTGTTGTGTGTGTCATGTTTGATGACTTTTTTATTTTGTTAAGTGTCTAAATTTCAAAATGAACTCACATGAAATATCGGCTGTTAATGTTGGACTGACAGCTGACTTGGTGCTGCCGTCTTGTGTGTTGTAGGTGGCCGTACAGGAGATATTCTTTCCATGATGGCGTCGGGAGGCAGTGAAGGTCACAACAGAGGTCTTGACTTTAGTTTTGTTACGGATCTCCTGCAGCGTCTCCAGACTGACCTCCAGGCCGGGGGTCCATGTCAGGGTTGGAGGATGAGACAGACAGGGAGCTGCAGCAGAGCAGGTCAGATTCACCGGGGTTCCCTCCTCCACCTTCAGTGTGGACGGAGTCAGAGTCGGTGTGGGAGGATCATCTGGACGGGAGGTACATGTTCAACATAAATACATGGTAATCTATCTCCGTTTTGTATGCTCTTTGCAAAATGCAACACAATCAAAACAAGGACAAAGCAGCTCTAGAAGGGAAATTAATGAAGTGTAAGTAAACAGCCGTGAAATCCTACCTTTGACTGAAATGGAGATTGTTGGAGGAAAAGTATATTTCAGTATTTTGCACTCTATTCTGAATTTATATGTATAGGTGTTATCAGGTTTCAGGGTTGTGGTGCAGTTCTTTTTCAACAAGTTTCCATTTATTTCAGGTTTTGCATTATCGGGTAGCCATTTTGCTCTACATGTTTCATCTAAGTTTGATTTTTGGTCGTCTCCTATGTCAAAGGAGCAGGGGATGGTCACACAGGATCCCCGAAGAACCTCCATTGAGTTTGGAAGGATGACCTTGAACTCTCCACACAGAGCACCTGAAACGCAAGAAACAAACCACAACAACAAGGTTACAACAGGGACGACATTTTGTTATCTTGGTAATTATTGGTCCATATATGAATGAACCCATACTCACCCTGTAGCAGACAGGCAGCCAGAAGGAACGTCAGAGCAGCCATCTTTGTTTGTCAGGAGAGAAGAAGCTCAAGTTTGAGAATGAAAGACGGAAGAGTACACGTTTCATCGAGACTGTCCTCCTCGAGAAAACGACCACATAGGTCGTGTGTCAAGCACCGCGAATTACGACCATATGTTACGTTTCAAAATAGCGCGCCCTCTAGCGGTCAAGTAAATATCGCCCCCCACCCCCCCGCGCGTGGACGATCGCCCCCCGTCAATCATCGGCAGAGACCCCCCCCCCCCCCCCCCCCCCCCGCACGTCGACCTAACCCTAACCCTACCCCTTAAACACAATTTACAGTACTTACCTTCATTAGTCCAATGAAGTTCCAGCCACTACTATCGTCGTTGCGGAAGAATCTCCGCAATACGCACGTTGAGGATTAATCCACGCAATATGCAATGCTCTTGTGTCACCAGTAGGAGTGCTCATCTAACGTACGCTCCCAGAGGTCGTATTTGAAGACTTGACACACGACCTTTTTGGTCGTATGAGTTGGAGGGCTTGTTGGTTTCATCTATTTAATTCCTTACTACCTTTAAAATAATAACTTTAAAAATCAAAATTGAACAATTAAATTAATAAGTAGTAATTTTCTTTTTAGATTTGAGACTTTTTAAATACAGGTGTGATCATGGTAATACTCATTCAAAGGTCAGTATTGGTGGGCTGTTTGACCCCACTGTGCACTAGAGATAACAAAAGTGTTGTTTTCTCTAAAATGGGGAAGAAACATTCACTGGTATGGAGAAAGAAAATGATGTTTATCACACATTTCATAATATGGTGATGAAGAACACGATAATGAAAAAGAGGAGAAACTGGTGCTAAAACGGAGAAAAAGTCCATGTACTCGTTAACTGTTTTATTTAGAATTACTCTTAATGAACTCATTATTAAAGTGCAGTGACAAACAATGTCCAGACATAACCACTCGTCTTAAAGCTTTACATTTCTAACAACTGACTTTTTACTCTTCTTTAAAGCTTGGATGGTAGATTTAACAGCTCAGGGAATCAAACATTTAACTCTATCAAAAGATCTTCAGCTGGAGTGAAAGTTCAATGACTTACGTTTTCATCGGCTCCGTTTTGCAGAGGGATAAAAGAGGATGTCACCTTGAAGAAGGCAAGTTCCCTACAAGTGAACTAGCCTTTCTTCTCACGTATTGAAAATGAGGAACTTGCACAATTAGTGCCGACATTTGCATTCGCACCAAAGAAATACAGCTCCATTCTGTTGAATGTCAACAGTAATCATTGGCCTTTAAATCATTTACTTTCTTATTGTAGTATGTATAAAAATGATAACAACAATAATAATTGCAAAATCAACCACCCTTTTTCTACTTCTGCTGCATGTTTTTCATGTGATCAGACCTCATTAATGTAAAAATATTTTTTGAAATGTGTTGAACACTTCCCTTTGCAACAAACTCGGTTCACATATTTGATAAAGGTGACAAAGCGCACACAAATGACCATTATCCTGATTACATTAAGTTGTTAGACATTCCATGTTTTAAAGGTTATCTGGACTTTATATAAACAAAAATATTTGTGTTAATATGTCCTCCGACTTAGTTAAGCTTGTGGTCATTTACACCCCGGGGGGTTCTACCTCCTCCTCTTATGAAAAAACTGTTAAACAACTCCCATAAGATACATCTAAACACATTATTTAGGATCTGGGAGGTGAAGTGCTGCTTACAAAGTACTCTCAATGCTGATTCAAGATACAAAACATATGAACAAGTATAAAAATCACTCGTCTCTGAGAACAAAAAGACAGAACAGAAGAAGACAACGTGTTTGTATGCTATTCTCATAAAAAAAAAAAGTGGGAAGTTATAAAAAATCAAGCTGATAAAACAATATTTAGAATGTTTTTTGTTTGAAGGACTCGGGTCTCCAGGACCCCGAGTAGAACATTAGGATTCATATATCAAATTTACGGGTCAAAGTCATGGTGCATGTTATGAAAGTATCTGCCCACAAATGCCTCTACTACATAACTTGTCTTCCTCCAATCAGATGCGTAGAAGTCTTCAGCAACTCCACGATATTCCTCTGGAGCTCCTTGGCTTTCTGTGCTTGCTGGCCTTTCTCCACCTCTTCTCCTGCCACCTGGAGCCCCCTCAGCACCGACTGCAGAGCATCTGCATTCTTCACCGAGTCCATCTGGTCCCTGTCTGCCCGGATCTCCTCCACCCAGTCCAGGTACGCCTGAAGTAACCCAGGGTCGTCCACGAAGTTTGCAATAATCCGGAGTCCCGGTCGAAGTCGCTCCAGCTCCCTCAGCCTCCTCCTGCCCACCTCCCCAATGTTGTTCCCAGCAATGCTGATGAAGGAGAAAAACATCAAGGTAAGACTTTCATATCCTTTGAAGGCATTCCCTCCAACTAGATGGCAGTGTTCCCACACATTCTAACACCCAGAACAGTGAGGAGCTCCGTGTGTCTTACGTCAGGGTCTTCAGAGAGGTGTTCTTGCTGAGGCACTTGACAATGTTTTCTGTTCCTCGCTCTGTGATGCCAGTGATGTCCAGATAGAGTTCCTCCACCGTGGTGTTGTGCTCCAGAGCGTTCCACAGCTCCAGAACTCCCTCTGGACCCAGGTTGTTGCCACACATACTGCGTACAAGAATGGCGTTACAGTTAAATAGATATAGTATAGTTTCTAATGAGCCAGAGGGGTCAGGGCATCTGCAGTTCTGGATGCATCTCAATCCCCTCAAGCAAAGCTAAGCTTGTTTTAGAACCTCTTGTATTGAATGTGCTTTAGACCATTACATTAGACCAAACCTTGTCATGCAGCCTGTCATTTAGGCCGCACCGTTGGTTGATTCTGCGAATAAATAATTGTAGGCCTTATTCTCCCTGCTGGTTTTCCATCATTCTCTATTGATCGGAAAAATATACTAAATTGCCTTCTGCTGTATTAAACTGTTAAACTCTTAAATTCTTATCATTTTTAAGTTTTATAATGTTAGCAATGACTTACAAGAGCTTCTTAATTTGGCACTCATTCGATTTCAGAACTGCAGATTCTAAAATCGCCGCTTGCTTATCCAGACAGTTGTATCTCAAACTGAAAAAGAATAGAAAAACATTAGGTCAGCATTGTTTTTGGCAGTCATTCCTTTTTCAAAAGTGTGTATTTTGGATCATGCATGCTCGGGACACAGCCAGGTTGTTAGTCTATAGACAAACATGCAGACACAGAGAAGACACAACAACCACACAGAACGGCATCGGCCAGCTGGTTTTCATTTACCAGTATATTGTAATTCAAATCTATTTTACAGATTACTAATCCAAATCAGTTACTCACTAGAGAGATTCACAGCGGTGTAGGATTGGCCCCAGTCTGTTTAGTCCTCTATTTCCGATGTTGGAGTAACCTACGTTGAGCTCCTGCAGCTTGTGTGGTGAGAACTGCAGCACGTAGTGCATCGCCGCACAGTCCACAACACTCAGCTTCATTTTAAACAGGTCCAGCTTCTTGATCTCTGGTGCTGCCATGCTGGTGGTCTCCTTCACGTGGAACTCCATCAGGCAGTGGAGAAGATTCAGGGCTGCCCAGTTCTTCAGATTTCTACCCTTGAATTGCTCTTTGAACCACGAACCCAGCCTGGCAGGGATGCCATCCCCTCGTTCCAGGGGGGAAAGGACGAGGCCGTCCAGCTGACCGGCCAGCCGAGCTCGGAGCATTCCCGTGAAGAAGCGTGTGAACATCTGGAGGCTCTCCACCTTGCTTGCCTCGAGGTCCATGTTTTGCAGAGGTGCAGCCGTGGTGGATGTTGGACGTAGCCCAAAGCACCAGAAGTCCAGAGCTTGGATGATCTCCTCCTGGCTGAAGAGATTGATTGCACAGTAGAGCGCAGCCAGATGTTCTTGAACAGTCAAGTGGAAGAAAGAAAACATCTCCACTGTTTCCTCTTTGAGAGGCTGGAGGATGTGACGGAGGAAGGTGCTCTGAAGATCGCAGGTGTGACAGCGTAGTTCTCCAGGTCTGCTCTGTCGAACATGATCTTTTTCTGGAGGAGATTTTCATACGCCAGTTTCCCCAGATTTGTCAGTTGTTGCTTTGCCAGGGAGAGAACCTCGGATCTTGGGGTGGCTCTCTCTGCACTCCCCCTCAGCGCATGGTGCTTGACTGCTGTAAACAGGTAGCAGAAATAAACCTCGCTGATTGTTCTGGGTGGGTTTAGCTCCAGAGACTTTGAGTCACCGACGTCTTGATCTCCTGAAGAGAAGAACTCAGCCATAGCGGTGCAGATGATGTAGCAATACAGAGGGATGAAGGACAGCACGAAAAGGTTGTCATTGTTCAAGATGTAATCGTAGACTCTTTGAGCAACGTTTCTCTCCTTGTAGAACTTGGTGGTATATTCCTTCACCTGGTCCTCCTCAAAGCCCAGCACCACGCAGCACCTCTGGAAGAGACGCTTGGGAGCCACGGTGGATGGTCTTGTTGTGAGAATGACCGACGCCTCTGGAAGAAGGCTTCCCTTGATCAAAGCCACCATCAGCTCTGACACTGGCACCTTCGAGCCAACGTCGATGTTCTTGTCAGGCCTGTTCCAGTCCAAGGAGAATTTGAACTCGTCTAATCCATCTAAGATGAAGAGCAAAGAGCTTGGCGAAGTGAAGAGGTCGGGTAGAACTGCCTTCAGGTACCGGAACCTTTCTCCAAGCAGCTC
Source organism: Chelidonichthys spinosus (assembly GCA_029853015.1). Classification (NCBI taxonomy): domain Eukaryota; kingdom Metazoa; phylum Chordata; class Actinopteri; order Perciformes; family Triglidae; genus Chelidonichthys; species Chelidonichthys spinosus. Next base: position 641,712 of record CM056834.1, on the reverse strand, counting down.
CAACAAGCTCAGCGGTGCTTCAATCAGGTTGAGCTCTCTGAAGCGCAGGTCAAAAACACAGGTGAATTCACGCATGTTCTTCCCGATCGCCCACTCGTAGACGAGCCTCTGGACCGCTACGCTCTTACCGATGCCAGCAATGCCTTTGACTTTAACCCTTTTGGGGGGCCGTCCCGAAGTCCCTTGCGGGCCCAATAAATGGCTCGGCCGGATGCGCTGGCAAGCCTGGTGGACATAGATGCGAGCTCGTCTGCTGGCCAGGTCAAAATACTCATGTTGGCTGGTGTCGGTTAAGTCGTCATCTTCTGTCACAAAAAGGTCGGTGTAGCGGATCTCGATGTGAGACGCTGAGTTGGAAGCCACGCCCTCGCCCTCCGAGTAGCACATCAGCTGCTCTGTGCGTTTCAGGAGGGTCGTTTTGTGGGCAGAAATTGGAACTGCAATGGAAGACAGGAAGATGAAATATATCGTCAGCAAACTTCAGTTCGCTCTTCAGTTTTCAGATCAGTGTTTTTGACCTTCAGTTCACCTTACATGGACATACCTCGAATGTTAGCCATCTTTAAACTCCTGGGATTCACTTCTTCTTTAGCTGCACAATGAAGATTATTAATGGATTTTTTTAAATGGGTACAAATCAATTCATGTATATACTCTATACATCTCATATATACTCTAAAATCAAGTTTTGATGAGATAATAAATACAGACCTTTAAGCTCAGTAGTCAGGGTAAATCCTTTGCTCTTTCCTTTGAACAGTTTAGCAATGGAGCCTTTAGACTTCTTCTCTGTGGATTCATAAATAATACATGTTATTTTTAATGATCGTAGTGTCATTTCAAGTATGTTTGGACACCGTGCCTTTGTTTTACAAATGTGAACTAGCACAAGGAACAAATGCCAACTTGCTGATAGCTAAAGTAAAATCCAAGGGATCACCAGAGTCGATAGGATTCATCCTCTTGGCACTGGGTGATAAAAAATAATGTTTATCCAGATATCTCAGTTTGGAGCAAAGTGGGGGATGGACAGACAGACACATGTTGCCGTTCCTAGAAAGCATGGCGGCTAAAAGCTTAACATCTGAGCTAAATACTCGTGTTGCATTTACACCCCTTCATTGCCAAGTCAGCAGAAATGACTTGGCAAGACATGAAAGCTGATTGTACCCTGTTAATAATCTTCTCCTCTGGTCTGTCAGTCTGCCAGTTCCTGCACTGTAAAACATTGCAAACTCTCTATATATTCACCTTTCCTTTCATTTTAAATGCACCTGTTTATGTAAATCCCTTACTGTCATCCCTAGTATATTAAAGCAAACTCAACCTTCAACGTTTACGGGCGCCGGCTTCCTGACGGGGTCGTCCCTGCAGTGTCTCTGCACCCAGACCTGCAGATCTTCACAGTAATAATCCTGCACATCCCTCAGCACCTGCAGGAACTTCTGGCTGTCCTCCTCGGTGGCACACACCATCTCCAGAGCCTGGGCCACGGCGTTGGAGGGTGAGCTGTCCAACAGAGACAGGTAGTGGGCCGGGGTCAGCACTGCAGCATCACGCAGCCAACGCAGCAAGGGTGCTGGGTGGTCCAGAGTCCACTTCAGGAGCAAGTCTCTCTGAGACCGGAGCAAGTGCTGAGCTGAGTTCATGGCTTCAGAAAAAAAACAAGTTACATTCACACAACTGCACTATGAAAAGTACAGTGAAGAGATCTGTGCAGATTCTGCCATGCATGCCGGTTAAGATGCTTACCTTAAAGAAACCTTGTATTGATACGTTCAGTGTCGCTTTCCCTCTCTTCCAGTTCAGGACGCGAGTGTTTCCTGCGTTCCGTCTGAAGGTGCAGGAGGCGGAGCCCAATGACTTACTATTGTCGGCAATTCAAACAACCTTCCAGAGGGTCCATAGTTCAGCGTTGGTCCCGGCCTCTGATTCATTGCTTTTTGTTTGATCTTGCAGAAACATGCCGATCCCGTCGAGTGACTTCCAACTAACACACAATGGGAAGAAAACGATTTTTAGATTGTGACTTTAAATGTATATTCTTTTACATATTGTTGTACTTATAAACACAACAGTTTCCTGCTGAAATGCTTTTTTGCTGTTGCTTCCATCCTCTCACATAATTGTCGTGACCTACTTACTTTGCAGGTTTTTATTGTCTGCTGAACAGCTATAAATCAGGCAGAGAAGTTACTCATTTATCAATTTTAATCAACTTTTGAATCTCTTTTCTTATTTTAATTTTACTTTTAGCCCGCTGTAAGACGGTCAGTTTCGATGGTCGGTGTTGACACAGGGCATCAGAAGTGAACGTATTTAGTGATCGGAGCTTTTGAGGAAATGGCCAGCAGCATGAGAGTGACTCACCCATCCAGTCATGTGTCTCACAGATACTTGGTGAGCTCTTTCTTTCCAAACAGTTCCTACTTCCACCACTTGAAAGAGGGTTTGAATCTTTGGACATTGCAAAGATTAAAAATTGATCTGCTCAAACTGTTTGAAAGGACAGTTTGAGTCATTAGCTCAGTGGTGTTTGATGAATGAATGTGAACATCATAGATGATCCTGGAGATCTAAGCGGAGGCATGGGTATGAGGTCATAGCTCCAGGACCACTCCAACTTCCCCCTCTTCTCTCCTCTTCCTCCTCTTCCTCCTCTGTGTGCTGGCAGAGCAGGGCTGCAGTCATGCAGGTGGACACGGTCTTTCTGGTGTGTCCTCTGATTTTTGGTGAGTAACTTAATCATTTATTATTATTTTTTTTCAAGAAATTGATTGAATTCTGTAAAAATGTGAGTTATTTATTATTTGACCTCGTTAACATTAAATTATCCCCTTATATCTATGTTATTACCACAATTATTACTGCAAGATACATTTTGAATTTGGAATTTTGTCCATGAATGTCTCCTGCAGAATATACATTACATTTTATTATTCTGTTTCTTATATAATTTCTACGACTTTAATGACCTCCATGAAGTTGATGACAGGGTGAAAATGCACATGCAATGTTTCCTGAAATAATCAAGATCATTTCGATTTCAAAGTTTTACTAAGCATTACTTTTTAAGTATAAAACTTGACCGTAGTAGATTTTCCAGCCAAAAGTTGCCCTCTTCCCTTTTTTCTAAATATACATCTGTTGCGACATTTTTCTGGGTCATGTAATGCATTTGCAGACGGAGCAGGAAAATACAGCAGTTCTAACCTCGTGTCACTTCAAATGTGTTCTTGATGATTTATTCTAGTCGATATCGAGGGGTTCATCGGTGAGCTGTCCTTCGGCAGCTTTGTGACATGTTTTAATTGGACACGCTCTGGAAGTTGTCTTTGGTTTCACAGCAGTCAAATGAAAACACCTGAGACACGAACATGAGGCACAATTATACGGCCGGCTGGCCACGTAACAAACCTGCTGTCTCTGTGATTCCAACCCGAGCTAACAACGAGGCTTGGTTGCATTAAATCCTGTGTATTGGTAATTATTTCCTGTTCTCCATCACAACAGCAACCTTGTGGAGGGTCCAGGCGGTCTCCCCCGTGCCCTCGGTCCCTGAACATGTCCAAGCAGTGGTGGGCTCCTGCGTGGTGATCCCCTGCTCCTTCACTCCTCCAGCTCCTCACCTAATCAGGGGGAGGAAGGGGAGGGTGGATGTCCGGCTGAGGTTCAGAGGCGGAGGCCACTTCTTCCCTCTCCGCAGCACCGCCTTTAACAGCGAGGACAGGGATCAAGTGAGCCGGGATTTCCAAGGCCGGACGTCCGTCTTTGGGCGCATCGCAGATGGAGACTGCTCTGTGAAGATCGAGAAGGTCAGCCGGGACGACTCCCGGGTGTTTGAGATCGCTCTGAAGAAAGGCGATGACCTCCTTTGGGGGAGGCCGAGGAGCTTTAATCTGGATGTTGGGGGTGAGTGTGGGAGTCACGTTACTGCTTCTTTATTGTCTTGTTTTTTATTATATATATATATATATATAATACAAACACACAGTGGAAACTGGGATGACATTTTTTTTTATTGCATATTGAGGGCCGAAGAATAATGTGTAGATATTTCTTCCCTTCAGGTCACCATCATTCCAAATATAGTAATAATCAAATTAACAAATAAATACAAATAAACAAGATTTACGTTGCATTATTCATGTATGGTTTATTTATATAAATAGACGAAATAACAATTGTGGATTCAAACGCCTTAAATAAACAACATTGAACAAAGTATCATAAATGGAGAAATTGATTAATAGTCGTGATAAATTTGGGATTAATAACCCACAATAATGGCTCTGGAATGGGATTATAGAACGGTAGATATTCTGATTTGTCTTTAATGAAATCCACATCAGTGGTAACACAACAGTAATCTATAATCTCATTGTTATTTTGTTATTATTATTATTATTATTAATCTGGAGATGTCCTCGCTGGCAGACACCCCTGAGGTTCCTGTCATCAGCGGGAAGTCGTCGGCCACAGAGGGTCAGCTGGTCACCCTGAACTGCTCCGTCAGGTATCACTGCCCCTCCACACCTCCAGCCCTGCAGTGGAGCTGGGAACGGGGAGCCCAGCTGAACAGCAGCCAGCATGGGGAGGTACAGATCCTCCACCCAGAGCCCCACAGGCTGATGCTACTGGCCCCTCTGTCCTTCACTGTGTCCCACCAGGTGAAGCCAAGGCTCAGGTGTGAAGTCGTCTACCCAGGAGCCAAAGCATTGGGCGTCTCAAAGGACCTGCATGTGACATGTAAGCCCAGCTTTGACTGTTACGTTTGTCTTTCTTGGCTCAGTTTTCACCCGAACCCTTTTTCTCCTTCTTTTCTGTTGCCCTACAGTTTCACCCAAAGATGTGATGGTTCAGGTCCAGTCCCTGATGGTGCACGATGGGGGCAATGCCTTGTTGGTCTGCGCATGCAAAGCGGACCCTCCGGTGTCCGAGTACCGCTGGTCTTACAGCCAACACGGCCGCACGGTGCACCTCCACCAGCGCACACACACCGTCCGGGTGTTCAACGTGAGCCGCGACATGAGGGTCCGCTGCTCAGCACAGAACCTGATTGGTCGAGGAGAGTCTCGGCCCACGCCGCTGAACGTACAATGTAATCCTACTTCCTGTGGGCCGACCTCCAATACGAACGTGGATTTGATGACTTAGCAAAGAGAAACAGTAACACCAGGCTCAAACAGAACTGATCTTCTGAATCTAACATTCTGCAAGAAACTGAATAAGTTTAATCCTCAGACCAGAGTTTCAATATGACATAAATAAAAAGTACAGTATGATTGAAGGAATAAGTTAAAGAGGGTTTCAACCATAGGTTCAATGTGCTCTTCTCTCCTCCAGACAAACCAGTCATCCTCCGGCTCTCCTCCGCCTGCGCTGTGGAAGATCTGGTGATGCAGTGTCGCTGTTCAGTCGACTCCAACCCCAAAGCGGCGGTCACCTGGAGCGTGAACGGCACCGATCCACCTCGGGATTACAACGTGTCGGTAACGTCTGAGCCGGGCTCGCTGACGGCCACTCTGAGGGGCCGCGTGGACAGACCTCAGACTGTGATCTGCTTTGCTTTCAATGCACTGGGAAACGACTCGCTGATGTTGCTGCAGGGGGGAGAAGGTGTGTTCAGAGTTCCTCCACTAATAAGACACCAGCTCTGTCTCTTGATGATGCTGAAACGCTGGTGCAACATGCCTGCAGCTTGGAAACTCAAGTAGAAGATAATGAGCTGAAAAACGCTGCAGAGAAAACCTGTGGTCATAATTGTATTGTACTACGAGTACAGCTTTTCATAATTTATATTTCTTCATATTGCAATGCTTGGTGAAGCTTTTCCAGATCTACTTTCAGAATATCAATAAAGCGATATGTGTTAATATGTATGAAAGGCCTAGAGATGAAGTATAATCCATATTGTGTTGTCTGTATTATAGTGTTCACAACACATGCTGATCCATCACTGCTGTTTCTGTCCACAAACAGAGACGGCACCTTTGTTATGGTTGGTGGTTCCTGCTGCGTCCGTCTGCCTCGTCATACTCCTCCTGTCTCTTCTTTGCTACTGCTGTCGAAGGAGAGCTGGGAAGTACGTGAGGAAATCAGCCCCTGAAATGTTCATGTGTCACATTTGCTTGTTGTCAGGTTTCACATGCCTGTCTGCTCCCTTCAGACCGGGTCTGAGTAAACGTCCAGCCGTGTACCCTGAAGGATTGGGAATTTACCAGGACCAGATGCCCCTATACATTAACTGCACAGAAGTGACTCATATCTACACCAACGGCAGCTACCAGCTCGTGTACCAGAACTGCACGCCGCTTTTTGTCCACACGAAGCAGGTCGGCCATGCCCCTTGTTGCATAAACAAAATGAGCTCAATCTCCAAAATCTGTAATTCCCTGATTTGGGGATGAACAACATCTGTCCTCGTTTTCAGATCCGTCCCATTGGCAGAAGAGGTGGGGAGAGACGAAGAGGAGGAGAGGGCTGTATAGACCGACGAGGGGAGAGTGCTGCTGTGGCCGATGCAGAGACGGCCATCTACCTGGAGATCCTCTGAGCTCACTGTGGAGACGTCCACCATTCACCTGCTACATTAAACTCATACATTAATCCTCTCACACTGATGGAAATGCATATTTTATGTAACTTTCAATTATTGTATATATTGTACATCCGTGTGGGGGATCTCTTGGATAGCTTAGTTTCTGTCTCTGTTTGCCTCTGACCTGCCTCTGCTCTTTTTTATTAAGGATTAAAGGGTTTGATAGTTTCTTCTTTTACCATTTCATCTTGTGTCTGTTCTACACCACATGCTTTGACATTGCCTTCCCAGTCTGCTGCTCCAGTTGCATGTCTAACAACAACTGCAGCTCAACCTGCAATGCAACATTTATTACACAAGTGAGGAAGTGTTTCACACGGCTAATGAGAGTGCATGTTGTCAGCAGATGTTATTTTGCAAGTGTCGAGAAGCACAACTGAAGCAAAAAGAGGAGAGAATAACGATACAGGGAATCCATCTACAGTTTTATCCATCCAAAAATAAAATGTATTAATACAGAAATGATTGCAGGTTTCACATCCAATTTACCTTTATGATATAACTTTTTAAGCAGATGTATGAAATTGTTTTGTTGGAGAGGGTATTTATGTGTTGACATTTGACTGAAGAAATGGGATTTTTGGCTGAAGTTATGCTTTGTTATGTAGTTTATGTGGAAAAGAACATGTATGTACACTGACCGAGGTGTAATAGCGTTTTTATTTTGATTTATTGTATAGTTTGGTGTTTTTTTTTCTCTCTCTCTCTCTTGTGCAGTGTAACACAGTTGCAGTTAAATCAGGGATGCAAGGACATTGAGACGTTATTCATAGATTATATTGATTATTATGGTTTTATTTTAAAACCATAATATATATATATATATATATATTCTAGTAATGGATTCTTATCCTGTCTTGTAATACTTATGTCACGAGGTTGCTGTACACATACTGACCGACGGGTGGCGATAAACCCCCCGACGACGCTGCCATTAAACTGCAGAAGAAGAACACAAAGGTCTCTGATTGGCTGCAAAGGGGAAATTGCGTCACGGCCGACACATCTGGCTTTTGGTGGGAATATGAGTTCGCCTCCACGCATATTTACCTTTAAATTAAAAGCATGAATCTGTGTCCTGTTTTGTGTCACGTGATGCCGAAGTGAGCGGCGATGTTTCACGTACGTAGCGGTCTGAACGGTTTTTGCGTAACAGCCCCGAATCCGCGTTAAAATCAGCAGGATCCGCAGAAAAAGTTCCCTCTGCCTATTGTTTGCTAGCATGCTAACACGTTAGCCCGGTCTGAACACGGTGATTCACTTCCGACCTCGAGGCTGGATTAAAGGACACTGGATGTGTGTTAATTAGTGACGATATCGTTTGGTGGTACGGCACGCTTCCGGTGGGTTACTCTCCTCCTCGCTAATTAACCAGTACGTAACCACCACCATGCCAGAGATCCAGCTGAAACACGTCGTGTCCTGCAGCACCGAGGACACCGTAAGTTCATCCTCACCAGCAGGATGCGTTGAAACGTCCTACTTTGTCTCTGATATCACGCTGTGAATGTATATATATATATATATATTTTTTTTTAATGTCTAAATGTGTGTCCTAACTTCCACCACAACGCTCACAGACCCACAAGGCAGACAACCTGCTGAGCAGCGACACCTACAGGAAGTGGAAGGCGGCGAGACCCGGGGAGAAGCAGACGTCCGTCATCCTGCAGGTACGTGATGACGTCACCGGTTGGTCCCTCAAACCCGGTGATCATACATCAAACTGCAGTCGTCCAAAGGAAATGAAAGCTGTCGTGTTTCCTGGAACTCCTGAAGTGTGGAGCTGTTTCAGCAAACGGCACGTTGTCGTGTCAGCGATGACAAATGACTTCAAGCTGCAGTTGTTTGTTTGGAGCAAGTTGGCTGTGAGGGGTTTAATCAAACTGCTGCTACTGCAAAGCTTTTAATGAATCTGTGTCTGTCTGCACTTCTTGTCTGAGACTTGAATACTTGATTATACTGTTTGACAGAATGTGTTGAAGGATATCTCTATTACTTTCCTTTTTATTTATATGTTTAAAAGGAAGCAGTGTTACATACATTATGCTTTGAGCACTTCTGACTTTGTTTCTGGTGTAAGCTCTGTTGATTTGGGCTGTTTGACTTCCTCTCAGTTCGAGAAGGAAGATCAGGTGCACAGCATCGACATCGGGAATGAAGGTTCAGCTTTCATCGAGGTGCTGGTGGGGAATTCTTCGGCTGTCAGAGACCAGGACTACGAGGTATCCTTGCAAACCAAACCAGGTGCAAAGCATATCGCCTCCTCATTATTATAAATACTCAACAACTTCATATTCCCCTTCTTCTTGTGTTGTCCATCGTTCTCTCTTGTAGGTTCTGCTGGTTATGTCTTCCTTCATGTCCCCCACGGAGAGCCGTAACGGCACCAACATGAACCGGGTGCGTTTCTTTGGGCCCAACCAGCTGCAGAAGAGCCCGGCACAGGAGAAGTGGGACAGGGTGAAGATCGTGTGTAGCCAGCCGTACAGCAAGGTGAGGAACCATGACATGATAAACCCACCCGACGCCTCCTGATCAACAGAATCCAGAAGTAAAACAGTTTAATTTCAGTGTGTTCTCACAGCAGCACTGCTTCACCACACAGCACGATGAGCCTCTGCTTGTATTGAAGCTGCACATGTAGATGTGGATGTTGTTTAGTCGTTCAGTTAAGAGAGCAACTTCTGTGAAAGAGAGTTTTTACTTTTCTACTTGTGGCGTTGAATCTAAGATGAACTTGTGTGTACTTTTAGAACATCGCATACGGGCTGGCCTTCGTTAAGTTTCATTCCCCGCCTGACAAAAACGATCCTCCAGCAGCTTCCCCGGTAAGTCCTGTTTTTAAAGTCTACCATGCCTATAGATATTGATATTTTCACTTGAGACCGTGAGCATATTGTTGACGAGGCATTCATAGCTGACAGCTGATATGAATCGTTTTCATTTACAAAAACAAACTTCTCATATGTTAAATAACACAAAAAGTCATACGAGGAATGTGTCTCAATGAAACTTCTGCAAAATGATTAACTGATCAACCATTTTATCTGACCTGATATTCGGTTAATACCAAAACAAATTAAGGTTCAACACCCAGTCCTGTTGTCATGCTTATAAGGCGACTAATAAGTCAACCAATGGGAGAAACCAGAGGGACAACAACCCGTACACAAATGACTTATCGCTTCGTGTGATCTCTTTTTTCTGAGCTTGTTACTGTAGATTAAAGATGCAGCTCCACTCTTTATTACCACCACTGTACTTTGTCTGGATGTCCAGAACTAAAGCACAGTTAACGCAGCACCTTTACAACTCTAGAAATAATGTGAACTGAAACTTTGTTTTTCCCACATGAAGAGAAAATGCCCTCGGGTCTCCTCGTTCGGTCTTAAACTCTTCCTTCTCTCCTGGCAGAAACTGACAAAGCTGGGACAGTTCCGTGTGAAGGAGGAGTCTCCTGCAGCTGTTAGCAGCCTTCAGCCTGGCAGTCTCTTCTTCAGCCGGGACAACGCACCAAAGTCCACCACTCCGCTCAAAGGTGAACCAGTTTATTTAAACGTACCCGCTGCCGGAGCCCAATAACAAGCTTGCATGCCCTTGTAACATTCAAGTCAAATCATGTGGAATAATAGAAGAAAGTCAAATGCCATGAGAGCAGTAATCAGGCTTCATGTAATGTCCTTTGTCCTTCAGCGTCTCCTCAGAACGAGAGGTTGAGTTACGCTGCTGCCGCCCTGCAGGCGGGCGGAGGCAGTGGCTCCCACTCGTCAGGCCCGGCGTCCTCCTCCAGCTCTGCCTCACCACAGGTACTAAACACCTCCGTCATCTGCTCCACTCACGGACAGGCAGCAATTACTGCTTCCCCTAATGGATCTGGATGGATCTGTAGCTTTGGAGCGTTTCAACTCCAACTACTGGAAAATGTCTTTTATTTTACAACCAAAATGTGTCAAATCCAGGGTTTGACTTCTTAACTGAGGGGATTTAAAGCAGAGAGGAAACTATAAGTAAAGGTCAACAGTTGAGCCGGCGGCTAGCAGCTTACAGTGCTCATAGCATGAACAGAGCAATGCTCCATGTCTTTACATAGAAAACGGTTATATAATATGATATTAATGTTCTGAATTTGGAATTTAGCACCTTTTTTGAAGATGTTTTACTTTTTGTTTTCACTCATCTGTGGAAAAGATTTCCTGATATGAATGCATCAGTGTGACTGGAAAGTAAAGAATAAACACAAATATCTAGAGGTGCACAGATTCATGTCTATGTATTTATTCCCAAAAGAGATTCCATTAATTTTGTTTCCAATCTTTTTCATAAAGGCTAATAATAAACACTTTTGAAGAATCACTGTTTTTGCAAACTGAAGGGACATTTTTTTCGGCTCCCCGATGATGAATAGAAATAATTGCCCCCTGAATTCAAGTAAAGGTTGTTTTGTTTTGTTGTCAGATTATAGTATATAGTTTTGGCATGAAGTGTTTCTGGTAATCTACCTTGTTCCCTCAGTATTCAACACGTCTCCTTCTGACTCCCAATGTTTCCTCATAGCCACCAGCAAAAAGAAAATTTGAGTTCAGCAAAGAGCGCCAGTCTGCCTCCGGCCCTCCGCCCTCCAAGAAAACGAGTCCAGCGGTCTCCCCCGAGAGCAGCGCTGCCCCCCCCAAACACAAGCCGAGCCCGGCCAGCACGCCGAGCCCCAGCACCGCCAAAGGTGAACATCTGAGCGTTCAGCTCCTTCCATCGCCAGCGAAGCTTTCTCTGACTTTGACTGTTCTCTGCAGCTTCCACGGCTCCGAGGTCTGCTGACAGGAAGCGGGAGAGCCAACCCAAACCCAAACAACCGGCGAGAGCCCAGCAGGTCCCGTTCAAAAAGATGCTGGAGGGGGTTGTGTTTGTCCTCAGCGGCTTCCAGAACCCCTTCAGGGCGGAGCTGAGGGAGAAGGCTCTGGACATGGGAGCCAAATACCGACCCGACTGGACCCCCGACGCCACCCACCTCATGTAAGTAGTCCTTAGTCACCATTCATCAACATGTATGGATCCTTTTCTTACTCTCTGCCTCCAGACTGATTGCAAAGCTTCATATTTAGATTCATAATATTTGACATGACTGGTTTGAGTCATGGGTCTATCAGCATTTGTAGTTTTAATTATCCTCATCGTAGTCTGACTTGTTGGGGTCAATATCATTTTATTGACAGTGTTGTTTAATGCACCTGTCTTTATTTCCTTTTGTCTTTTTAACTGAAAAACCCAATCAGAGTTTTTATATTTCCACCACATAAAAGATGCTGCAGCAATGGATGAAAAAGAGCTACAAATAAGTCCAAAGACATATATTTATAAACTGCATGTTGTTGGCAGATGACAAGATTCATTCATTAATTAAAGATTACTGTTTACATATTTGGGGTAATATGTAGGCGTTTCGTAGAAACATAACCACGTATATCATTGCTGTACTCAGCACTTTGATATTTATTCTTATAATTCTTTGATATTTTACATTATGGAAAATGGCTCATGTGCAATTTAAATGTGAATTGTTGTTAAAAAAGGACGGTCTCTTAAATTGTCCAGGTGATTATCATCGTTGAAACGGATTACATGATGATGTAACGGCTCTCACTAATTCAGTCTGATTGCATCCTGATCTCTGCTGTCGCCCTGACCTCATGTGTGTGTATTTGTGTGTCTGTCTCCAGCTGTGCCTTCGCTAACACCCCCAAGTACAGCCAGGTGAAATCAGCAGGGGGCATCATCGTACGGAAGGAGTGGGTGATGGACTGCCATAAGAGGAAACAGAACATCTCCTTCAAACGGTAAGAAACTGGAGGACTTTACTGGGATCGGGGTAGAGTCAGCCTGTACTTGTGCTCCTGTGGATAGCTGAAGATACGGGAACAGCTGGATGGATCCAGAGTCTCATGAAGAACATGTAATCATTTCTCTGAAGCCCCGTCTCCCCGTCGTTCAGTCTGCACAGCACTCACTCTGATTCGAAGCATCCAAAAATACCCGGCTCCATCGTGATGAGCAGCTGATGCCTGCTGGGATCCAGATTGAACCCAGCCAGCTCCAGCAGCTCACTAATTATAGGCCTCATTACGGGAGGAGCACGAGTCTGTGCCCCCTGAATAATGTAGGACAGAATATTCATCTTGGCCCATGGAAGGGCCAAATGAATGGGAATAGTGGTTTCCCTGTTTGGAACTTTGATGAGGATGAACCACTTCCCTCACTGCAGGATACTGGACGCGTTAGCCTCCGGCTCCTGTTGTATTCAGACGTACACTGAGCAATAAGCAGGATGGTGTTGGCAGATACAGCACCGCTGTCCAAGTATCAGCTCTCATAGGATCACCGTTCCGCGTGGAATCGGTTACAGTGGCAGCTTGGAGAGTGAGTCAGTGTCTTCTTAAATCTCTCCTAAAACACACCTTTATTGGAAAACATCCTGGTTTTATTTGAGCTTCCTGTTTATTTTATTCTTCCTTATTAATTTAATCTTGACGTTCATGTTTTTTTTTATCATTCACCTTGGTTTTTTCTTGTTGGCTCTATAAATAAAGTTTTATTATTGTGCCAGTTTTACTACATACCTGATGAACTGGAAGCAGAAAACTGAACTACCGTGACTGGCGTGGTTTCCAGCCGGCAGCAGGAACACCCACAGTGCTCCTGCCTTCTTAAGCAGTTTCATTTTAATTATTCACATCATTATTATTATTTTCATCATTGATTAATCTGCAAATTACTTTCTAGATGAATGATTCGGTCGATTATCGGTGGAATATGGCCTCACGTTTTCCTCAAAGCCAAATCATTAACGGTCTCATTTAGTCCATTGATGACAGACATATTAATATTTGAGAACATGGAACCATCAAATGTTTGTCATTTTTTAATGACTTAAACGATGACTTGATTCTCAAGTTGCAGATTAATATTCTCTCTTATGCGTTTATGAGCCTGACAAGGAAACAGCTTAAGGTGGGTCCACACCGGACCGACTGCCTGACTCGTGAAGTCGGGCTACTTAATATGGCCGACTCGAACAACGACATGGGCGGTTCACACCTACGGAACTACAGCCGACGCCATACGTTCCACGCTTGCGCGAGATGTTATGTCTCCAAAACAACAGGGGGCGCTAATCTGTATTGTGGGCCAGAAAACACGAAAACCGGAAGTAGGCGGTCCTCTCTAGACCACCTTCTTCGATTCCACTGGTTATCTGGTATGTGTACCATTGTCACTTCCGGGCTTCACTGATTCGCTAGTCAAGCTGCTAGCCTCCACCAATCAGAATGGTAAAAGAGTCACCGACTTGCATGGCGGATTACACATTTGAATCGGCTGAAATGAACGCCGACGTGGGCCGATTCGAGCGACCACACCAAGCAGACTCATGTCACGGACGCCGACTCTCTCAAAGACGCCGGTGTGGGCCCGCCTTTAACTTCCTGATGGTCAGCGTCAGCGCTGCCCCTGCTGTTGGAGCAGGGGAACTGCATGTGTGGAGTAGTCGGGCTGGCACAATGGGGAAATTGGGGATAATTGCGATAACGATTGTCTATTCCTGTTGGTTTCATGCCACACAGCGGCGCTGTTGTGTTTGACTTTGTAACTAGACCTACATCCATGTTGTTGATTCAATCACTGCTTATTGAAATGATGCAGTCAATGAATCACCACTAGTTTGCTGAGATAATATCTCCCTTCTTGCTCTGCGACGCGTGAAGAGCGCCGGCCCTTGAAGCCAGTTTTCATTGTGGCCAAACTGTGAAATAACAACTTCCCCATAGACTTACAGGGAAAGAGATGTCTTTAAATCAGCAGCTAACGTTCTTTTATGGAAATGAACTTCCCAATAGAACACTTGAATAGTCCTGATTTAAATCATTATTTCATACATTTTATTGGCTCCTGGTGCCAGAAGCAGTTGTCTTTCTGCATCCATGCTGAAGATTTATTTCAAACGGCTCCATCCAAACCTTTTCATGTGATTCTGTCTAATAAGAAAAGCTGGATGAAAACGACGACTCTGTCGTAATCTTCCCCAGGTGTCTAACGCACCGCTGCACACGTAGCGGATATAAATCAAAGACCATCAGCACGTCTGCATCACCGCTTCGCAATTACTGTCACATATGAGTCGAAATGCAAGAACAGCTCCTTCTCTGTTTCTTCCCCCGACATCGGAACCTTGTGCTGAACGAGACGGTTTAATTACATAGCTGACGGAAACGCACCTAATTCACTTTCTATGTAATGCTACTGCTATGATAGTGATGTCAAAACCCCCTTGGCAACGAACGATGAGGCAAGAAGAATCATGGTCAGCTCAAATGATTGTGATCAGGGTTAAATTCTAAAAGTGCCTTTGTTCTGTTCTTTGACTTTAACGGGAATAAATGTTCTGATTGTAAGTGGCTTTGGAGGAAACGTCTGCTCAATGCCCTCAGTGTAATGTAGATGTAAGACTTTACAAAGTGCAATGTATCCGAATGTTGCTGTCGATGTCCCCGCATGAAACATTTAATTTGTTTGCTGAAGGTTACTC
The DNA here is from genome assembly GCA_029853015.1 of Chelidonichthys spinosus. Taxonomy (NCBI): domain Eukaryota; kingdom Metazoa; phylum Chordata; class Actinopteri; order Perciformes; family Triglidae; genus Chelidonichthys; species Chelidonichthys spinosus. The sequence continues at coordinate 626,536 of CM056834.1, read as the reverse complement.
GATTATGCAAATTGACAGAAAAATGAATCAGCAACTATTTTGAGAATATTATTAATCTTTCAATCCTTTTTTTTTTTTTTCTCTCGAGCAAAGATGTCAAATATTCCGCCGTGTCCAGCTTCTCTAACGTGAGGATTTCCAGAATCAAATAAGTCATTGACAGATTGAACGATCGGGTTTGCGGCCACAATGGCCGCCATCACACGTGTTCTGATTCCATGAGGATGCTCAAAAACTTCACCGTCGTCATTCTCCGTCTGCTCGCCTTTCTCAGTCAACTCCTGATGGTGTGGAAGATCCCTCACCCCCACCCCCACCCTCACCCCCACCCCCACCCCCACCCTCACCCTCACCCCCACCCCCACCCTCACCCTCACCTCCACCCTCACCCTCACACCCACCCTCACCCCCACCCCCACCCTCGCCCTCACATCCACCCCCACCCCTCACCCTCACATCCCCACCCCACCCTCACCCTCCTCCACCCCCACCCTCACCCTCACCACCCACCCTCACCCCCACCCCACCCCCCGCCGCCACCCTCACCCTCACCCCACCCTCACCCCCACCCTCACCCTCACATCCACCCCCACCCTCACCCTCACCACTCCACCCCCACCCTCACCCTCACATCCACCCTCACCCTCACCCCCACCCCACCCCCACCCCACCCCCTCACCCCCACCCTCACCCCCACCCCCACCCTCACCCTCACATCCACCCCCACCCCTCACCCTCACCCTCACCATCCCTCACCCCCACCCTCACCCCCACCCCACCCCACCCCCACCCTCACCCTCACATCCACCCCCCACCCCTCACCCTCACCCCCACCCCCACCCTCACCCTCACATCCACCCTCACCCTCACCCCACCCCACACCCCCACCCTCACCCTCACCATCCACCCTCACCCTCACATCCCCCCCACCCCCACCCCGCACCCCACCCTCACCCCCACCCTCACCGTCACCCTCACCGTCACCCCACCCCCACCCTCACCCTCACTCCACCCCCACCCTCACCCTCGCCCCCACCCCCACCAGACTAATCCATCCCGACCAGCGCCACTCGTAGCGTGGAGTGCGGCGGCTTTGATGATGTCCTGTATTTAAAAGCTGCATCTGCGATGGTTAATTAAGGAGCCCACTTACTTTGATGCTAAGAGCCCCACGAATACGCTCACTCTCAAACGGTGCATCTTGCACACAAACGCGTCCATCTGAGCATCCGGACGCAGACGCCAGCTTCAGCTCCCACCATGCATATTAGTATTATTATTATTATATATTTAAATATTAAAGACATTCTGATGTCGGCTAAGAACCCCAGATATGCAGCGTTATTGTCCAATAAGGACCCAGATATGAGAGGAGAGCAGGAAGCACTCCAGCAGCTCTACTACGTCTCATCACAATCAGCTGAATAATAAACAGTTTGCATGTGGAGCCAAAATATCAGCACAAGCTCATTGACAGCAAATTAAACTTAATCAAGAAACGGTTCTTGTGTGTGTCGTGTGTTTAGAGCCAAACGTGTAGAAATCCACACATCTGTTTTCATTATCAATTACATAATGCAGAATATTTTCTTGATTTGTTTATAAATCAATCCAGTTTAATTTATGTTGCACTTTTCAAACAAATCCAAAGCGATTCAAAGTGCTTTGAAAAATGATTTATGCAAACAAACAGAATGTTAAGAGAAAAACAAGTTGGAAATGAAGCGATTAATGCACTGGATGCAAACTGAGGGAAGAAAATACCGAACAAAGTACAAGACTGTGTAAATAAATCATGATGAAACCGTCAAGTGTGAAATAAATATATCTATAAATAATAAGACAACATAAGACACTGTATAAAATCAGAGGAAATAATAAGCAATGATAATCAAATAACATCAAATTCATAAAATGCTACATAAAAAAAATCTATCTTCAGCTACTCTCAGATCCTCATTAGCATTCTAGCTAAAGGCAGCGTCAACAATGTTTTTATTCCAATTTGTGGAACATTAAAAAGAGAAGACGTTATTTTATGGTTCAGGTAGTCTGGAAGGTAGTCGGTGCAAGGCCGAGCAGCTCCTTAGTAACGGATGGAAGAACTGTTAAATTGACGTAACATGTGCTCCTTTTGGTCTTTTGGCCGGATTTGGAATGAATCGTAGGTGTTTTATTGTATTCCTCGGTCGACCAGAAGGTTGTAATCCTCCAGACTGCCGGATTTAAACGTGTGCTTCAGTCTCTCTGTGAAGGAATGATAAAATGCTGCTTTTGTCATTAAAGGTTAAATAATGTGAGTGATTGGTCTGGTGTGTTCAGGGGAGATGCAACAGAAAGCCGAGTGTCGTCAGCGTGGCTGTGCATCCTGACGAGCAGCGGGAGCTAAACGACAGTCTAGCTCTGTGTTTACAATGTTTCAGAGCCCGGCTTTAGAAAATAGAGTTGAATCCGTCGATCATCAACATTGTGGCTTATTAACGTTCTGTTCATTTATTATTGGATGAGTCATTTCAGCTGTAGATGAGTGCATTTCAACTTTTAAGCTCATCGTTAGTCGTAAACGATCATCAAAACACACAATGCAGTGGTTTATTAATGTTTCATGCCTGAAAGATAATTAACAAAAGCATTTCACCTCTAGCATAATATAGTTTTTATGCCTACAGATCAAACTTGTCAATAAACAACAGATTCTGTATTAATTGCCCACAGTGTCCTTTTTCCAGAGTTCTATGAAGGAATTAACATTAAAATGAAATAATTCCACCTTAACGGTGGCATTTCGACTCTGAACTTCACAGTTTCAAGCCGATAACCCGCTGTGACTTCAGAGTGGCCTGATGGAATATATATGATGGCTGGGTGGAAATGTCACATGTTCACTGAACCTCTCACTTGTTAACTCTCCCGACGTTGCTGACCTTTGCAGAGATCTTAACTCAGACAGGATCACGATCTCTCTGCTAAAAGAAGCTTCTTCTTTACATGATTGTTAAGTTGCCTCTGCTGGCGGTGGCCGACTATAACTTGATGTTGGTGTCCTGTTGTATGGTGAGCACAGCGGAGCTTTCTTCTGGACCAGTCATTCCTCACAGAGAGCGGTGGTGAAATAAGGAAAGGGAGAACTGCGCTACTAGTTTATGACTGGGCTGAAAGCTTCTTGAGGATTTCTCTTCCTCTGCTGTCGATAAGATTCGTCTTCCAGCCAGCAAACGTCAAAGTATTTCAAACACAGGTATTGGAAATGTTTTAAACATCAGGTCATTCATGTCTGATGGAAAATATCTCCTTCACTCTGAACCCTTTGTTCCACTGCTTCCTGACTTTGGCTCACGGATTGGCTGAGCTGATCCATAGTTATATATATCTGTATGTATATATTATATATGTCCGTTTCCCTCTGGCTTTGAATCAACCTCGTCTTTGTCCTCCAGGTATTTGATGGACGGAGCCGAATCCAGCTCGGAAAGCGAAATGGAAGTGGACGACCAGAGTGAAGAGGAAAATAATTCAAAGGTGCGTTTGTGCTTCAGTGAGTATCGGATGATCTCCAGAGAAATCTTAATGCTTTAGTTGAATGCTCTGTCCACGCTGTGCTTTCAGACTCAAGTGAAGCAGGAGAGACATGTGACCCCCAAGAAGACGCCTCAGAAGAGGAATGACGACGACGAGTATGAAGGCTCCACCGACGTGGACCAACCAGGTCAGAACTCATTCAGTAGAAAGTCTGGTTCATTTTAAGACTCGGTCAACGCCGGCCCCGCCACGTCTCTTTCATTTATTCTACTTCGGGACAAAAGTCCATTCTTCTGAGCCCCACGTTGTATTTCCAAGGATTTATCACCAAAGTTAATCTGAGACCGGCGGAGGGACGGGGATGAAGATGAAATAGAGCAAAAGGAACAAAATAATAGCCCAAATCAAAGAGGCGCTTTGAATTGGGAGTAGAAAAGGAGAAATCCTCCCGTCTGTTGAAGGTTAAAATAAGGCTTTTCTTTTCTACACATAAAGGTCACTTTGGTGTACTTTTGAAGCCACTTAAAAGTAAAAGGAATCACTTTGGGATACAAATAATCTGCAACGGTTGGAGTCTATAGGAACAAAAGTAAAAGTCTGGTCCCAAAGGGCCGAGGCAGAACGTGGGAGGAGACAGAGGTGTGTGTGTGTGATTGTGTATTTCTACTAGACTCCATTAGTAGAATGATACACTCCTAATGTTCTCACCACAACGTCGTACCTGAGACTCACGGGTCAATTCTCCACAATCATTGGACGGATTCCTCTCTGAACTCTGAAATGTGTTTCCAAAAAAAAGAAAATTGTATTTATGGTGCTTTTCATCGTTCTCAAAGTCACTGTAGAGTTAAAATAGAAACCAAACAGACACACACGTGCATTGATCTGGACATGTTTTCTTTGATTGATCTCTACACACATATATTATATGATTTGGTCCAGACATTCACGCCCCTGCAGCATAATGAGCCCCTCCTTTTCTCTCAGATGATAAAAGAGGTTAAACTGTGCTTTTCCCCATGCTCTGGTATGTTCTCAGCCTGCAGTGTGTCCAGCACTAACTAACCATGGAGAACATGATGAAAATCTATATGGATGCCGTCTGTGGGGGGGCACCATGCCATCGGTGTGAAGGGACTTGTGCATGATTCTCATTTCTATGTTAATGTGCAGCCAGAAGTAAAGTGGCGTCTTCAGTGAGGCGGCACACAAACACTGAGCCACCAAACGCTGAGATGAATTAGAGCCGCTTGTCTTCTGCCCTCGACAGCATGGTTTAGTAACGGGAAGCCAACGAGCTGCTCCTTTTTATCTGCCGGGGTGTGTGATAGAAACGTGGATTCATCCGCCTCTTTACGCTACGCTGAGTAAATATAACTGGATTTATTTAGTAGAAAAGATGATAGAAGAGTGAACTCTTTCCAAAAACACACAGATTTCATTTTCATACCTAGTTAATTTGTTTCGTAAAACAAGAATATTTCAACCATAAATATATGAAAAGTTAACATTATATAAGCCAGACCTGTTAACGTTTTCCCATTTTGACAAACTCCTCTCTGAATTTCCCAGGAGGCGGTGACGAGTCTGCCGTGGACACGGAGGACGAGCTGCAGAGGTAAGCAGAACAACGTCACGTGATTAAAGGTTTACATTCTCTGCTCATTCTGAAGTCATCCCGCTGTTCTTCCAACAGTTATTCCACACACAAATTCACAATCGCACAATAATCACAGACTTATCGTGAAGTAAATGTTGAGTGCACATCGTAATCAGCGTTAAGATGCTCTCTGATAAGCTGGCGGCAACCGTTGTTCAACTAAAAGACCTTCAATTACGGGCTGTAGCAACCAGGATGACAAAGCTCTGCACCGGGGGTCAGACAGGAGAGCAGGTTGTCCTCTGTCAGAGTGTCCATGAGCAAGGCACCGAAGCCCAGGTTGCTCCCGATGGACGGCCAGCGACTTGCATGGCGTCTCTGACATCCAGGCTGATGCTTGTGCATCCAGCATGACAGTGAAGTTTTCTTTTTCTAAGGATCTGGTTAAACATCAGAGGTGGGAATCATCGCTCACCTCATGATTCAGTGCATAACAATGCATCTGTCATTTGGATTTAAATATAATGAGTATTTTCCTCCAAATGGTTACTGTGCTACATTACTTATAGAACGTAGATTTTACTGCAGAATGGTCCAACAAAGCATGGTAATTTATCATGGAATGGATAATTTCTCCACCTCTATTGAACATGATTCTCTATCTACTAGTGTGGTCCGATGGCGTCGACAGACTGGCTTTGATTTCATTCTTTCTTCAACATTCACTCACTGGCTCCATCAGTGTGAGGTGGTTGTTGACCTGGCAGGGCAGGTGCTCAGACAAACAAAAGCCCAGAGGGTTGTTCTTTGGAAGGCATGAAGCTAGAAGCTGTAGCGCTCCTGTTCCTGTGACAGGGTGGAGAATGAGAGCCGGCAGAAGAAAGCAGCCGGGCAGACGGTGAAACAGGAGGATCCATACGGGGGCTCCACGGACGAAAACACCGACGCTGAGGCTGAAGAGGATCACCCGATCCCCGAGCTGCCAGGTACTCCCTCTTTGTTCTCTGTGGTCCCGTCTCCTTTGTCTGCTGCGTTCCTATCACAGGAAAGGTCACCGGAGGTCACACATCCTTATCACAAAGTCATCGGATGGTTTCTGCCCGTCAGGAACATACAAGCATCAGAGTGTTTTCTTTCTCCCGTTGTTCTAAAAGTACACCTCGATGGATACTATTACTCCTACATGTTGTCTTCTCCCGTTTCCTCCAGACTTCCTGAAAGGGAAGCACTTCTTCCTCTACGGGAAGTTCCCCAACAACGAGCGGCGCCTGCTGTTGCGATACATCGTGGCCTTTAACGGGTGAGAGACTCCCGGTAGTACAAGTACACGGTTTGATCCCTGGCTCCTCCGAGCTGAGTGCCTGGTGTCCCTGAGCAAGACGCCTCACCTTAATTGCTCCTGACGAGCTGGCTGTCGCCCTGCGTGGTTGACTCGGCCGTCGGTGTGTGAATGTGTGAGTGAATGTGTGTGAATGTGTGAAAGAATGGGTGAATGTCAGTCATTCCTGTAGACTGCTTTGGATAAAATATAAATGAGGCCCATTTAAGTACAACACGACTGCAGCGTTCATCGCTCTCCTCCGGTCTCTCATGATGTCGTCTTCTCTCCAGATCGATTGAGGACTACATGACTGAGAAGGTGCAGTTTGTGGTGACCAGCGAAGGGTGGCACGACTCCTTCGAAGACGTGAGTTCAGTCTGTGCTCGTTATGTTCTCCATCATTAATGCATTGATTTCTGTGTATGTCGATCTGAGTGGCGTTTGCATGCATGCTTCAGGAAACGCTCCTCAATCATAACAAAACAATCAAATGTCTGCAAAAAGCCAGACAGCACACAGACTTCTGATCCATTTCCATTCAAGCAGTCAGCACTCATTTTCAAGCTTTATTCAAATACAAGCATTGAAGCAGATTGGGAACTGATTGAGCATTCCAGCCTTACCAGTGAAAACACAGCAGTATTTGGACCAAGTGGCTTATATGATGTTAAAAACTGCAGGTCCAAATTGGTTTTCAGCCATTTGAATCCGCAGTATTAGCTTTTCTGTGGGCGTACAGGGATGCATCGCTGCCGGGGTCTGAACTCGTAAAAGTACTGGTATACAACCACACCGACACTTCCACGTCACCGGGACATCACCAGACACAACGAGCAGCTGAACGCCTCATAAGCCGTCCAGCTGCAGCAGGTTAAATCCATCATTTACCACCAGCTGCAGCAGGTTAAATCCATCAGTTACCACCAGCTGCAGGTTAAATACATCAGTTACCACCAGCTGCAGCAGGTTAAATCCATCAGTTACCACCAGCTGCAGGTTAAATCCATCAGTTACTACCAGCTGCAGGTTAAATCCATCAGTTACCACCAGCTGCAGCAGGTTAAATCCATCAGTTACCACCAGCTGCAGGTTAAATCCATCAGTTACTACCAGCTGCAGGTTAAATCCATCAGTTACCACCAGCTGCAGCAGGTTAAATCCATCATTTACCACCAGCTGCAGCAGGTTAAATCCATCATTTACCACCAGCTGCAGGTTAAATCCATCAGTTACCACCAGCTGCAGGTTAAATCCATCATTTACCACCAGCTGCAGGTTAAATCCATCAGTTACCACCAGCTGCAGGTTAAATACATCAGTTACCACCAGCTGCAGCAGGTTAAATCCATCAGTTACCACCAGCTGCAGGTTAAATCCATCAGTTACCACCAGCTGCAGGTTAAATACATCAGTTACCACCAGCTGCAGCAGGTTAAATCCATCAGTTACCACCAGCTGCAGGTTAAATACATCAGTTACCACCAGCTGCAGCAGGTTAAATCCATCAGTTACCACCAGCTGCAGGTTAAATACATCAGTTACCACCAGCTGCAGGTTAAATCCATCATTTACCACCAGCTGCAGCAGGTTAAATCCATCAGTTACCACCAGCTGCAGCAGGTTAAATCCATCAGTTACCACCAGCTGCAGGTTAAATCCATCAGTTACTACCAGCTGCAGGTTAAATCCATCAGTTACCACCAGCTGCAGCAGGTTAAATCCATCAGTTACCACCAGCTGCAGGTTAAATACATCAGTTACCACCAGCTGCAGGTTAAATCCATCAGTTACCACCAGCTGCAGCAGGTTAAATCCATCATTTACCACCAGCTGCAGCAGGTTAAATCCATCATTTACCACCAGCTGCAGGTTAAATCCATCAGTTACCACCAGCTGCAGGTTAAATCCATCATTTACCACCAGCTGCAGGTTAAATCCATCAGTTACCACCAGCTGCAGGTTAAATACATCAGTTACCACCAGCTGCAGCAGGTTAAATCCATCAGTTACCACCAGCTGCAGGTTAAATACATCAGTTACCACCAGCTGCAGCAGGTTAAATCCATCAGTTACCACCAGCTGCAGGTTAAATACATCAGTTACCACCAGCTGCAGGTTAAATCCATCAGTTACCACCAGCTGCAGCAGGTTAAATCCATCAGTTACCACCAGCTGCAGGTTAAATACATCAGTTACCACCAGCTGCAGCAGGTTAAATCCATCATTTACCACCAGCTGCAGGTTAAATCCATCAGTTACCACCAGCTGCAGCAGGTTAAATCCATCATTTACCACCAGCTGTAGCAGGTTAAATCCATCAGTTACCACCAGCTGCAGGTTAAATACATCAGTTACCACCAGCTGCAGCAGGTTAAATCCATCAGTTACCACCAGCTGCAGGTTAAATACATCAGTTACCACCAGCTGCAGCAGGTTAAATTCATCATTTACCACCAGCTGCAGCAGGTTAAATCCATCAGTTACCACCAGCTGCAGGTTAAATACATCAGTTACCACCAGCTGCAGCAGGTTAAATCCATCAGTTACCACCAGCTGCAGGTTAAATACATCAGTTACCACCAGCTGCAGCAGGTTAAATCCATCATTTACCACCAGCTGCAGCAGGTTAAATCCATCATTTACCACCAGCTGCAGGTTAAATCCATCAGTTACCACCAGCTGCAGGTTAAATCCATCATTTACCACCAGCTGCAGGTTAAATCCATCAGTTACCACCAGCTGCAGGTTAAATACATCAGTTACCACCAGCTGCAGCAGGTTAAATCCATCAGTTACCACCAGCTGCAGGTTAAATACATCAGTTACCACCAGCTGCAGGTTAAATCCATCAGTTACCACCAGCTGCAGCAGGTTAAATCCATCAGTTACCACCAGCTGCAGGTTAAATACATCAGTTACCACCAGCTGCAGCAGGTTAAATCCATCATTTACCACCAGCTGCAGGTTAAATCCATCAGTTACCACCAGCTGCAGCAGGTTAAATCCATCATTTACCACCAGCTGTAGCAGGTTAAATCCATCAGTTACCACCAGCTGCAGGTTAAATCCATCAGTTACTACCAGCTGCAGGTTAAATCCATCAGTTACCACCAGCTGCAGGTTAAATCCATCATTTACCACCAGCTGCAGCAGGTTAAATCCATCATTTACCACCAGCTGCAGCAGGTTAAATCCATCAGTTACCACCAGCTGCAGCAGGTTAAATCCATCAGTTACCACCAGCTGCAGGTTAAATACATCAGTTACCACCAGCTGCAGCAGGTTAAATCCATCAGTTACCACCAGCTGCAGCAGGTTAAATCCATCAGTTACCACCAGCTGCAGGTTAAATACATCAGTTACCACCAGCTGCAGCAGGTTAAATCCATCAGTTACCACCAGCTGCAGGTTAAATCCATCAGTTACTACCAGCTGCAGGTTAAATCCATCAGTTACCACCAGCTGCAGCAGGTTAAATCCATCAGTTACCACCAGCTGCAGGTTAAATCCATCAGTTACTACCAGCTGCAGGTTAAATCCATCAGTTACCACCAGCTGCAGCAGGTTAAATCCATCAGTTACCACCAGCTGCAGGTTAAATCCATCATTTACCACCAGCTGCAGCAGGTTAAATCCATCAGTTACCACCAGCTGCAGGTTAAATCCATCAGTTACTACCAGCTGCAGGTTAAATCCATCAGTTACCACCAGCTGCAGCAGGTTAAATCCATCAGTTACCACCAGCTGCAGGTTAAATCCATCATTTACCACCAGCTGCAGCAGGTTAAATCCATCAGTTACCACCAGCTGCAGGTTAAATCCATCAGTTACCACCAGCTGCAGCAGGTTAAATCCATCAGTTACCACCAGCTGCAGGTTAAATCCATCATTTACCACCAGCTGCAGGTTAAATCCATCAGTTACCACCAGCTGCAGGTTAAATCCATCAGTTACCACCAGCTGCAGGTTAAATCCATCAGTTACCACCAGCTGCAGGTTAAATCCATCAGTTACCACCAGCTGCATGTTAAATCCATCAGTTATCACCAGCTGCAGGTTAAATCCATCAGTTACCACCAGCTGCAGGTTAAATCCATCAGTTACCACCAGCTGCAGGTTAAATCCATCAGTTACCACCAGCTGCAGGTTAAATCCATCAGTTACCACCAGCTGCAGCAGGTTAAATCCATCAGTTACCACCAGCTGCAGGTTAAATCCATCAGTTACCACCAGCTGCAGGTTAAATCCATCAGTTACCACCAGCTGCAGGTTAAATCCATCAGTTACCACCAGCTGCAGCAGGTTAAATCCATCAGTTACCACCAGCTGCATGTTAAATCCATCAGTTATCACCAGCTGCAGGTTAAATCCATCAGTTACCACCAGCTGCAGCAGGTTAAATCCATCAGTTACCACCAGCTGCAGCAGGTTAAATCCATCAGTTACCACCAGCTGCATGTTAAATCCATCAGTTATCACCAGCTGCAGGTTAAATCCATCAGTTACCACCAGCTGCAGGTTAAATCCATCAGTTACCACCAGCTGCAGGTTAAATCCATCAGTTACCACCAGCTGCAGGGGAAGGTCCGTCCCCGGCTCATCCGTCCGGAGGTTTAGCACTCGCTGTGTTGTATTCACTATCAGAGATGCAACCGCTTCAGTCTCCTCCACGCAAGTCAGTTTAGCTGTTCTCTGGTTTCTGTCAGAGGAGGTTCACTGAAAAAGATCAGATCTGTAATACAATAAGTCATATTTAATCTTAGTCAGAAAGTGATAAACGTGTTCACACAGTCATGGTATTATTCCGTACTGTATCGGTACACAGATGTAGTACTTGTACTCCTCTCTCTCAGGCGCTGATGGACAACAGCAATCTGAACTTTGTGAAACCGTCGTGGATTTACGCCATCAATGACCGACAGAAGACACTGCCCTACCAGCCCTACACTGTCGTCCCCTGATCGATACGCTGTAGGTACACACCCAGGTGTACACACTTCAACTCCTGACCAATGGGGAAAGCCATACATTGTTTTCTTTTCCAGATGTGCCGCTTCGCTGACATCAGAGCAATAAACCTTTTATAGTTAATGAACCACTTTATAGTTGCTGTTCATGAAATGTTTTCGGTCCTGAGAAAATGTCTTTTTAAATGTTTTTTTAAATGAGGTTAATGTTAGGATATGGTTGAGAGTTATGTGAAGGTTGTTGGTTCTAGCCTGGCCGGACTGGAACACCATCAGGGTTCTGGCTTCTTGAACAAAGCACACGTTTGAGTTCCTGTCTGTGCTGCACTCTGTGCTGCACTCTGCTGCGCCGCTCACCTCGGCTTCCTCAGGCTCCGGCTGGAAATGAGTCATCACGCCGTCCGGCGGCGGCTGATAAGACCCGTGGAAGCCGGCGGACCGCTGTGAGTCATTTAAGGCTGCAGCCACCAAATGCAAAAAGAAACATCAGGACAGCTGGATGCTACAAAACCAGGGACTGTTTGTGCTTCTCCTTTTATTTGACTAAATGTTGTGAGTGGAATATTGATGGATTAGAGCTCCAGTTTGTGGTTTGATTTTATTTGTGTTTGGAGAATTAATATTGAAGAGATGGTCGTTGTTGTGAGGACATGAAACGGATCACTCGAGATTCTTTCACAACGATGAGATCCGGGTCTTCCTGTCTGCTTGCTTGATCCAAAGCAGCTTGTTTACGTCTCTATTTGAACTTATTTTCCTCTTCTTCTTATACAACTTAATTATTTTTTGTCTAAATAAAAAAACAGATTTGCAATTAAAGTTTTTTTTTTCCTCATTTGTATTCATCGCCCATGTCATCACTTAGCCGCTCTCCTTCCTCTGCCTTCCTGTGTTTGCAGCTCGAGAGGCACTCTCTCTTTCAGTCTCTCATCTCGAGCTGCTTTCTCCTTCTCTTCGTTTACTTCTCGTCTTGTTTCGCCGCCCGGAGCCGCCGGGTCTTCTGCTCTTCAGTGGAGGGCATTAAAAGGGAACGTGGACGTGAGATGTGGGAGAAGGGGGGGGGGGTTAGAGGGGAGAGAGAGGATGCAGGAACAAAGATGGAAAGCTTCTGAAGTGTTCTCATTGTCCTCCTCGTGTCGGCTAAATTCACATACGTACCTGAATCCTCACGCCAGGCGCTCAGTGCGAGGTCAAATCTGTTCCGTATGGAAGCAGGCCGTTTTTAGCAGCCAGCATAATCCTGTCATATTTAATTTGGATGCATATCTGTCACCGAGACGGCTGCTTCCAAAATGTCCCATTTGACAAGTTACCAGATCCACTAAGGTTCTGCTCGTTCATCAGATCCACCTTCCTCCACTCCAAATATGGTCACTTCCTTCGCTGATTGCAAAAAATCCAAGATGGTGACGGCCGATATGGTTTCTCAGTGAGACAAATTGGGTTTTCTCCGCAGTCGTCACCCACCAGTGTCGTGCCGGTACGTGGTGTGAGGAAGAGACGAAGTGAAAGGTTACTCACTCTGAACTTTAAGTGTGGTATTAATGAACAGACTGACTCAATGCATAACCTGCATGACTAAATGAGTTCAACCAAAGGTTGAAATGGATGGACGCTGGCCCTGGAGCTGGACGTTTTCTCTGCACAGCTCCTCCTGCATGTAAAGGAGGGGATTCAGGGATGTGGACGGTCAGACTGTCTGGATGGGAACCCTGTGGCTCTTTAAAAAGAGACGCTTTCATGCAAACGCAACATCTCTGATAATCTAAAGACTAACCTGTCTCCATTATGATGCAGAGGACGTTTACTCCTTTATGAAGTACTGCTGGTACATGATGTATCTGTTTCTTAGGGCTCACATGTGTATAGTTGAGGCTTAACCAAGGTGTTGTGAAGGACAGTATGAAGTATAAATCTCTGCCAGAAATGAAGTTACTCATCTCACACTGATGGATGACTGATGGATGACTTCCATCACAGAAAATGGAACAACTGACAATAAATGTCACAAGATTGCATCAGAGAAGTTCATGTCCACGTGCTTCATAAGTCACTTTGTTGAAGCGGCAATCTCAAAGTTTGGGGGGTTTATCTAAATAACTCTCCTCCCAACTGGTCCCGTCCTCCTCCTCCTCCTTTGTCCTCTTCACTCCTCACTCCTAATCCTCCTCCTCCTCCTCGAGCTCCACAGTTCACCGCCAGGAGAGGAGCGGGGACTTTAACGAGTACTCTGTGTGTGTGTGTGTGTGTGTGTGTGTGTGTCGTGTGTGTGTGTGCGTGCGTGTGTGTGTGTGTGTGTGTGCGTGTGTGTGTGTGTGGTGTGTGTGTGTGTGTGTGTGTGTATTTATTTATCTTCTGTGGTGAAACGTGTGTTTTAGGTTCCAGCTCAGCCAATAGCATAACGGGATTTCTGTCCCCCCCCCCCCCCCCCCTCTACTCTCCTCCCAACTGGTCCCGTCCTCCTCCTCCTCCTCCTTTCTCCTCCTCATTGCTCCTCTTCACTCCTCTCTTCTCCTCACTCCTCACTCCTCCTCGAGCTCCACCGGTCACCGCCAGGAGAGGAGCGGGGACTTTAACGAGTACCGTGTCTGAGCGCGTGTGTGTCTGTGTGTGTGTGTGTGTGTCTGTGTGTGTGTGTGTGTGTGTGTGTCTGTGTGTGTGTGTGTGTGTGTGTGTGTGTGTGTGTGTGTGTGTGTGTGTGTGTGTGTGTGTGTGTGAGTGAGGACCGTACACCGGCTGACCGAGGTCATGGTGGTAAATCGTGAGGTGAGACGCTGCAGCCTCCGTTGGCCGCCCGGTGCTGCCGGTCCCTGGTCGTTCCCTGGACTTACCGAAGTGGTCTCTGGTCGGTCCCTGGTCTTAGTTCCCTGGTCGGTCCCCGTTTGTTTCCGAGAGGACGGAGGACCTGAATGAGAGTCTCCAGGGAGAGTGAGTGATTTAAACGCTTTAAAGACAGGTTGATTTATTTAGAGGAAACTCTGTGTTTCTGTTGCTGCGACTTTTAAACGTTCACATTTGGGGGATTTGTTGCTTTTAAACGTTAACATTTGGGGGATTTGTTGCTTTTAAACGTTTACATTTGGGGGATTTGTTGCTTTTAAACGTTAACATTTGGGGGATTTGTTGCTTTTAAACGTTTACATTTGGGGGATTTGTTGTTTTTAAATGTTAACATTTGGGGGATTTGTTGCTTTTAAACGTTAACATTTGGGGGATTTGTTGCTTTTAAACGTTAACATTTGGGGGATTTGTTGTTTTTAAATGTTAACATTTGGGGGATTTGTTGTTTTTAAATGTTAACATTTGGGGGATTTGTTGCTTTTAAACGTTAACATTTGGGGGATTTGTTGTTTTTAAATGTTAACATTTGGGGGATTTGTTGTTTTTAAATGTTAACATTTGGGGGATTTGTTGCTTTTAAACGTTAACATTTGGGGGATTTGTTGTTTTTAAATGTTAACATTTGGGGGATTTGTTGTTTTTAAATGTTAACATTTGGGGGATTTGTTGCTTTTAAACGTTAACATTTGGGGGATTTGTTGCTTTTAAACGTTAACATTTGGGGGATTTGTTGCTTTTAAAGGTTAACATTTGGGGGATTTGTTGCTTTTAAACGTTAACATTTGGGGGATTTGTTGCTTTTAAACGTTAACATTTGGGGGATTTGTTGCTTTTAAACGTTAACATTTGGGGGATTTGTTGCTTTTAAACGTTAACATTTGGGGGATTTGTTGCTTTTAAACGTTAACATTTGGGGGATTTGTTGTTTTTAAACGTTCACATTTGGGGGATTTGTTGCTTTTAAACGTTAACATTTGGGGGATTTGTTGCTTTTAAAGGTTTACATTTGGGGGATTTGTTGTTTTTAAACGTTAACATTTGGGGGATTTGTTGCTTTTAAAGGTTTACATTTGGGGGATTTGTTGCTTTTAAACGTTAACATTTGGGGGATTTGTTGCTTTTAAAGGTTTACATTTGGGGGATTTGTTGTTTTTAAACGTTAACATTTGGGGGATTTGTTGCTTTTAAAGGTTTACATTTGGGGGATTTGTTGTTTTTAAAGGTTTACATTTGGGGGATTTGTTGTTTTTAAAGGTTTACATTTGGGGGATTTGTTGCTTTTAAACGTTATCATTTGGGGGATTTGTTGCTTTTAAACGTTTACATTTGGGGGATTTGTTGCTTTTAAAGGTTAACATTTGGGGGATTTGTTGCTTTTAAACGTTATCATTTGGGGGATTTGTTGCTTTTAAAGGTTAACATTTGGGGGATTTGTTGCTTTTAAAGGTTTACATTTTTGTTGTTAATTAGAACTTAATAAGGACAATAACAGGGAGACACAAATCCAAAAGTAAAACGAACAGTAGTTTTTAATCGACTCATTCTATAGACCTTGAAGAATATACAGACAACATATGAATTACCTGTACAGGTATATGGATTGAAATAAACCCACACTAGTTTGAATGTGGGGCTGCATTCATACACACATTACTATCATTAGACACTTTAAAAACTTCTGGGTGATTTTATTTCTCCCTTAAATTCCTCACCGTGGTCTGAAAAACATCCCCGTTAGACTTTAAAGTACTTTCCATGGTATTTATATCTTCTTCTCATGTGATGAGGCTCAGAAGTGTGGCTGGATGGAATCACGTTCACATTGAAGAAACAGACAACGAGGCTTCCTCTCAACATAATGAAGCTCAGTTACAGAAACAAGATGATAGACTGAAATGTGAGCCTTAAAAGAGGAATAATTCCACTTTTATTTGGCAGTGTGTGTGAATAAACCCTAATAATACCCACCGTCTTCACATTCTCACTGGTTCACATGTTACGGTGGCTCTGATTCTGTCTTTGCTGTCTCATATTAGTCTAATCTGTGTTTTCAGTCTGGGCATATCGGGCACACATCACTTGAATTGAGTTCCAAAAGCTGCACTCTCTCGTGTTTGAATAAAAGATGGAGACGATGCCAAAAACATAGCTTGTTAAATAAAAGATGCTTGTGTTCGGAGGTCTCGTGTGACTGCTGAGAGGATTCCCTGTTGATTCTGTTCATCCACCTGGCACATTATTTTACATAGAAGAGAAAACACTGATCATGCCGTAGTGCATCCTTCATTTCAGCCCTTTGAACACTTCTTTGGAAGATTTACGTGAAGCTTATATTTGATTAGTTTCCTTCAGTATTTACAGATGGTGTTAAAAAGATCCACCTGCCATTCCCACAATGTAATGATTTGATGAAGGACACCTTGATGTGGAGGACTTTCCTTCTCTTAAACACAAGTAGTCATTCCCTAGTAGTCGGTGTGGCTGATTGAGGGTATATTACCACATATACTCCAATAAAAACCAACATCTCATTCAGCAGCTGTAGTTCTGAATCGCTGCATTCCAAATCTCTTTCTTTCATACGGGAGAACACAAGCGGACCTGGAGGAGAGGACGCCGTCTCTACAGAACAGCTGTAGCTCCGTTTACAGCCCGGTGATGTTGTCCCTTTGGAAAAGTCACCGCTTGCTCGTTAACAACCCAATAAAGTGGGAACACGAGGATGTCGGGGTAGAAATGGGAGGGAGGAGAAGTGTGAGATGAGAGTGAATAATTTCTGCCCTGAACTCAGCAGAGAGCTGATTATATGCAGCCGAACATCCACATCAGTCCCAGCGGCCGCCACTCAGTCCTGCCTTCACTGAAGGAATGAAAGATTTATCCAGGTGGAGGAGGCGCTTTATGCAGTGGTGATGGGGGCAGACAAGGACGTGGACATAATAGACTTGTCAAATGTCTCCAGAAAGGAGGAGAAACAGGAGATTAGACCAGGGGGAGGAGGAGCTGGAGATCAGACCGGGGGAGGAGGAGCTGGAGATCAGACCGGGGGAGCTGGTGGGACCGGTACTGAAGGGGACAGGAGGAAGGAATGGGAGGTCATTTACTAAACATGAAATCAGACAGGAAACCATAGTTTTATTACCCAAATATAGATGATCAGCTTGTCTCCCACAGGGGAAATAGAGATGATTAAGTTTTAAAAACACATGTATCAATATCATAACCAGCTGCATGGGGTTTGGGTGTCTTCTTTTCATTTAGGACCTTTGTGTTCAGCATTATTTCTTTTTGTTGTTCTTCACAGACCTGTGTTTTCATTGGCAGACATGTTTATTCTGTCAGGCGTGATTATGGAGTTATGGGTTCTCCGACACAGACCAGACTTGTTTTATTATGCATTTCATTCCATGCATTTTTAAATTTGGGGGCCAGAATAACAAGTGCTGGGCCAGAGGCAGTGTGTGTGTGTGTGTGTGTGTGTGTGTCTTCAGACTTTGCTTTTCTCAAAATGAGTTGACCGTATATTAAGGCTCTAATGAGAACGCTGGTTCACACGTTGCAACATTTCCTAGCTCTTTGTTGCCCGTTGCTCGGACAAACCGATAATGATAATAACTGTGATGAATATGAAGTCATGTGGACACGCTCCCGTGGCTCAAAGTGGATATTTCATTTTTATCCGTTACTTTTAACTGCAATGTAAAAATGAAGTTTAAATGCGTTTGGTGGGTTGAAGAAGTTGTACTTAAAACCTTAAAACTTTAAAACTTTAAAAAAAAAAGTTTCATTCAACTTCATATGAAACTAATTGGACAAGTTTCCAGCTGCCAGCCCCGGGTTTTATCCGTTTGTACATTTTCATCTTTAAAACTTTGAGCTCATTACACAGAAGTTGCAGCGCTCATCCACGTTTCTCAACAACTTTCTTCAAATAAGTGACAGTTATTCTCATTGAAAGTATGAAATGCAATCAGAAAAATGTCCAAAGTACACTTAAAAGTGCCATCCTTATCAATCAGTTACTTGTCGGCGTCGTCATGACAGCAAAGCAACTCGTTACCTGCCGTTCTGAGGCCTAACGCGTCGCCACGGCGATGCGACCCCGTAGAATGTGACCTTCAGAGTGACACGTTAGAAAATCGATGGATGTGTCGCCTTGTGCTCAGGGACATTAAGACATGTCCGCTGCTCAGCGTTGGAGGCCATGTGTGAAATGAAGTGGACTCCTCGGGGCAGGGATCATTGCACCCTGTTCTCCAAAGGAACCAGTCATTAATGGCAGCCTTCCCCTCCAAATCAATAAACAATAAAATGATGTCACCGTAGCTGTAACAGCAGTCAAACGGGGTCAGAACTCATCTTGCCTTCGGAGGGAAAGATTTGTTTCACGAGGGCAATGACTTGTGCAGTAAATATTTAAAAGTTGGATTTCACATTAAAGCCGCCGTGTTATGAGAAAGTGAAGGGAAGCTTCAGCGTTTTAACTCGGTATCAAAACCATCTTTTAAGAAGACTAGAAAGCAGCTCGCTGCTCGGATCCAGAGGCTTTTATGGCCTGGAGTCTGGCATTTTGAGCGCCGGTTAACTTTCCTTCTGCATCAGATGAATGTCTGGACCTTCTATATCCTCAACCGTATCAGTTGTGCCATTGATGTTTGAATCAGACAGATTCTTATTATGTTGTTAGGAAAGTTGAAATTAATTTATTTGTTGAAAAAAGACCTGTGGCAAAAATCAGAAAACTGAAGTCATGAGAAATACATAATTTAACAAAATCCTGTTCTATTGAAGTAAAAAGCCCAGTGAGATGTGACCCGAAGTGGTGGGATAAGAGTTCACCGAGTCCTGTTATTGTCTGTAGATTCAGATTCAAGTTTTCTCATCGTTTTCTATGATGCATAGGTTACGTGGAGCACCATCCCCTACGCTCCGGCACGCCTGCTGCAGACTGACCTCTGACTGACCTCTGCCACAATGAAAAAGTCTCTATAACTCAAATCAATATCAACCGTGTGAAATCAATACATGTGCCACCAGGTGGCGTGAGCAGTCGAGTTCAGCAGGTGGGAGGTTGGCTATCCGTGTGTTTGGTCAGAGGGTCAGAGGGGAAAACGTGATATACTGTAGCATGTGAGGTAGTGATGGTGAGTATATATGTGATATAATATATAATACGACCTTGGGACTGACAGGAAAGTTCATACAGGAGAAATGCTAAAATCTGTTTCAACTTCCACGTGGCAGATAAATAATGTGAGCTTTATGGATGCTGTTGACCGGCCTGGTGGAGCGGAGGGAAAGAGTGAGATAAGAGAGAGGAAGAAGCGGGTTACTAGTGTGAGTTTTAAAGCACACATTTCAATAGGAGGGACCGGATCAGGTTCACTGCAGAGTCTGGAGGCAAAGAGATGATCCACAGAAATGTTTGGGAATGGATTAAAAGGATGCAGACGGTGTTTTCATACGTGTCCACCATGTCCCACACTTTGACATCTCCTGAAGGCCACCATAGTTTTGACACGCTTGGAAAGGGAGGGGTGAGGAGGGGACTCACCGCTAAATGTTAGACGCTGGTCCTTCAACTCTACCTCTGTCCACTGGGTTTCAGCACTTCGTCACCGGGCAGAAACGTGTCGTCAGCCTGGAGTTGTGAAGAAAAGATAATCCACTTCTCACCGGTCCAACCTGCCTTCTGCTCTTCTGGGGTTGTTTTACTCAAACTGAATTAAAGTCGGGTTGAGTCTTCTGGCATTAATGAGCTCCTCAGCCTCTCCAGAGGCAGAGCCGAAGCTGCAAAGTCACTGATGGATGTTATTGGTTGAAAACGGTTGGTGCTATAGCTGATGGAAGCATGTTGTTTTCTGCATTTATTGTTAAATAGATGCACAAAATGACTTCAAACAATGATTCAGCAAGAATGGAGTCTTGGGTTTGAGTAGACATGCAGACATCATTCATCGCATGCTGAGTAATAGATGGAAAAAGAGACCCCGTTGCCAATATAACCCTTCCTTTTCTATTCCTCTGCTGTCAAACTCAGCCTGTCTTTATTGGATTTATTATCTCGAGCAGAATGTGGCCCTGAAAGGTCATTCTTCTTCTCCTCTTTGTGCCCTCACGTTTCAGCCTGACCATGTCCACTGGAGCACGATCATGACTTCTCTCAACGAGTCAGACGAGACCTCCCCCGCCTCCTTCCCTCTCTCCTCCCTTGAGCACAATTTCTCCCACTTTGTCACCCTTGACCCTTCCTCCTCCCCCGCGTCCTCCTCCTCCTCCAACTGCAGCAGCTCGGCGTCGGACTCCTCGCCGCCGTACAACTTCTACGCGGTGCTGCTGGTGTTGCTGATCTTCTGCGTGGTGTTCGGCAACGTGCTGGTGTGCGTGGCGGTGTCACGGGAGCGCGCTCTGCAGACCACCACCAACTACCTCATCGTCTCGCTGGCCGTGTCCGACCTGCTGCTGGCCACGCTGGTCATGCCCTGGGGCGTCTACCTGGAGGTGTGTGAAGGAAAGGCCCATGTGGGTTAATGGTTAATAAATATACGGCATTGATGTCAAACATGTGTGTTTGGTTGAAGGTGGTGGGAGAGTGGCACTTCAGCCTCATCCACTGTGACATCCTGCTCACGCTGGACGTCATGATGTGCACCGCCAGCATCCTCAACCTCTGTGCCATCAGCATCGACAGGTGGGTTCTTCCTTTTATTTACTGAGCTCATGACACATCCACTCTCCTCGTCTTTATTGCATCCCTCTCTCCGGCTGAGGAAATGAACCTATTCTCACTTGATTTATCATCTCAGTACACATGAGATCATGGTGTCAATCTCTAATGTCAAGTCTTCTTCAATCCAGCATGGTCATTTGGTAAATTCTGGTTGTAGACCTAACCCTAACTACACCATAAAGCAGGGGATGCTTTAGGGCTGACTTTGTGATTGACAGGTCGCTACCATTGCAGTGAGTTACTAAGATGACTTCAACACTTAGCTGTTCACCTTGAATTTAACTTTATTAGCAGCTTCACACCAGAAGCCACATGGATCCAGAATCCAGTAAGGGTGCCGCTCTGCTGCTGCTGTTCATCAGATGAGGGGAGGTTTAGCTCAGGAGGTAGAGCGGGTTGGCTGGTAACCGCAAGATTGCCGGTTCGATCCCCGGCTCCTCCTAGCTGAGTGCCTGGTGTCCCTGAGCAAGACACCTCACCCCAATTGCTCCTGACGAGCTGGCTGTCGCCCTGCGTGGTTGACTCCGCCGTCGGTGTGTGAATGTGTGTATGAATGGGTGAATGTCAGTCATTACTGTAAAGCGCTTTGGAGAAAAGCGCTATATAAATGAGGCCATTTATATTTTTATTTTTATAGATCCACCCGTCGCTCCTCCACAGTCCAAATATGGTCACTTCCGTTAACAGCTTGTGTAAAATCCAAGCTGCTGAACTCCAGACTTTAAAACCCGGACTCCACCAACCAATGGGTGACCTCACAATGACCACGTCCACTTCTTCTATACATTCTATGCTCTATGAAGTTGATTGGAAATAATTGAATTGTGAATTTAATCTAGAACGAAGATCAAAATGACGGCAGAGAATCAATATGCATTACCTTTCCATCCGAACCGTGGTCTTGATTGCTGCCGGTCGGGTACAATGAAGGTACTGCAGCTTCCACCGCATCATTACCAGTGTCCTTTACGGTCTCCGGTTTGTCCTTCATGGATCAAGGAGACTGCCTGATGATGTGGCGTTCCAGCTGCTGCCCTCTTCATGGGTCTAGGAGGTCGTGACCCGGAGCCCAGCGGGCCGGCCGTCAGCCGTTTGCCCTCATTGCTCTGACACATTGAGATAAGTTTAGACTCGTGGGATTTGGTGCAATAACTCAGGATGGAGTCTAATTTCTTTGTCAAAGCGCTCAACACTAAAATCTACACTGCAGTTAAGTTGTCTGGGCTTCAGCCCGTAGATAGCATTTAGTTTTATTCCAGCATCTGGATCCTCTGTCTGTTCACCACACTTCAGATCCATATAATATCATACAACCAGGGAGAGTCATAATATAATGTATAATAATATCATACAACCAGGGAGAGTCATAATATAATGTATAATAATATCATACAACCAGGGAGAGTCATAATATATAATAATATCATACAACCAGGGAGAGTCATTATATAATATAAAATAATATCATACAACCAGGGAGAGTCATAATATATAATAATATCATACAACCAGGGAGAGTCATAATATATAATAATATCATACAACCAGGGAGAGTCATAATATAATATATAATAATATCATACAACCAGGGAGAGTCATAATATATAATAATATCATACAACCAGGGAGAGTCATTATATAATATATAATAATATCATACAACCAGGGAGAGTCATTATATAATATAAAATAATATCATACAACCAGGGAGAGTCATAATATATAATAATATCATACAACCAGGGAGAGTCATAATATAATATAAAATAATATCATACAACCAGGGAGAGTCATAATATATAATAATATCATACAACCAGGGAGAGTCATTATATAATATAAAATAATATCATACAACCAGGGAGAGTCATAATATAATGTATAATAATATCATACAACCAGGGAGAGTCATAATATAATGTATAATAATACCATACAACCAGGGAGAGTCATAATATAATATAAAATAATATCATACAACCAGGGAGAGTCATAATATATAATAATATCATACAACCAGGGAGAGTCATTATATAATATAAAATAATATCATACAACCAGGGAGAGTCATAATATAATATATAATAATATCATACAACCAGGGAGAGTCATTATATAATATAAAATAATATCATACAACCAGGGAGAGTCATAATATATAATAATATCATACAACCAGGGAGAGTCATTATATAATATAAAATAATATCATACAACCAGGGAGAGTCATAATATAATGTATAATAATATCATACAACCAGGGAGAGTCATTATATAATATATAATAATATCATACAACCAGGGAGAGTCATTATATAATATAAAATAATATCATACAACCAGGGAGAGTCATTATATAATATAAAATAATATCATACAACCAGGGAGAGTCATAATATAATATATAATAATATCATACAACCAGGGAGAGTCATTATATAATATATAATAATATCATACAACCAGGGAGAGTCATAATATAATATATAATAATATCATACAACCAGGCAGAGTCATTATATAATATATAATAATATCATACAACCAGGCAGAGTCATAATATAATATATAATAATATCATACAACCAGGCAGAGTCATTATATAATATATAATAATATCATACAACCAGGGAGAGTTTAACTTTAATTTTTCAAATATCGAACCTAACCGCAGCAGCAGTGTTGACAGCATGCTAAATACAGTCATTAATAACTTCATTATTATGGCCCTGTTCCATTTAGGTGAGCCAGGGTCCTGGTATTGTGCATGTTGGCTCACTAGACTGACTAAATAGAATGGGACCATTACACCTGTCTAAACGACCTATAGAGACTACTCACTGTGTCCTGGTCTCACTGTGTCCTGGTCTCACTGTGTCCTGGTCTCACTGTGTCCTGGTCTCACTGTGTCCTGGTCTCACTGTGTCCTGGTCTCACTGTGTCCTGGTCTCACTGAGTCCTGGTCTCACTGAGTCCTGGTCTCACTGAGTCCTGGTTTTGTTTGAAATGTGTATTTACTTGTGTACTTTGAGGACGAGGTGTCTGAGTTTACTTGAAAAAATGTGGAAAAGCATTAAAACTGTTGTTTACTCTGTATTGAAAAGAATGTTTGAGTGTGTGAGCAGCATGCTGATGTGTTTTGTGTGTGTGTGTGTGTGTGTGTGTGTGTGTGTGTGTGTGTGTGTGTGTGTGTGTGTGTGTACTGCAGATACACAGCTGTGGCCATGCCAATGCTCTACAACACCAGATACAGTTCCCGGAGGAGGGTGGGGGTGATGATCGCGGTGGTGTGGTTCCTCTCCTTTGCCATCTCCTGCCCTTTGCTGTTTGGACTCAACAACACTGGTAACATCTGCATGAACCATAACACTGGTAACATCTGCATGAACCATAACACTGGTAACATCTGCATGAACCATAACACTGGTAACATCTGCATGAACCATAACACTGGTAACATCTGCACGAACCACAACACTGGTAACATCTGCATGAACCACAACACTGGTAACATCTGCATGAACCACAACACTGGTAACATCTGCATGAACCACAACACTGCTAACATCTCCATGAACCACAACACTGCTAACATCTCCATGAACCATAACACTGGTAACATCTCCAAAATGGAACCACAACACTGCTATTACATCTGCATGAACCACAACACTGCTAACATCTCCATGAACCACAACACTGCTAACATCTCCATGAACCAGTAACACTGGTAACATCTGCATGAACCACAACACTACTAACATCTCCATGAACCACAACACTGGTAACATCTCCATGAACCACAACACTGCTAAGCATCTGCATGAACCACAACACTGGTAACATCTGCATGAACCACAACACGTGCGGTAACATCTCCATGAAGGTCACAACACTTGCTAACATCTGCACGAACCACAACACTGGTAACATCTGCACGAACCACAACACTGGTAACATCTGCATGAACCACAACACTACTAACATCTCCATGAACCACAACACTGCTAACATCTGCACGAACCACAACACTGGTAACATCTGCATGAACCACAACACTACTAACATCTCCATGAACCACAACACTGCTAACATCTGCACGAACCATCAACACTGGTAACATCTGCACGAACCACAACACTGGTAACATCTGCATGAACCACAACACTGGTAACATCTCATGAACCACAACACTGGTAACATCTGCATGAACCACAACACTGGCTAACATCTGCCATGAACCACAACACTGGTAACATCTCCATGAACCATAACACTGGTAACATCTCCATGAACCACAACACTGCTAACATCTGCATGAACCACAACACTGGTAACATCTGCATGAACCACAACACTGGTAACATCTGCATGAACCATAACACTGGTAACATCTGCATGAACCATAACACTGGTAACATCTGCATGAACCACAACACTGGTAACATCTGCATGAACCACAACACTACTAACATCTCCATGAACCACAACACTACTAACATCTCCATGAACCACAACACTGCTAACATCTCCATGAACCACAACACTGCTAACATCTGCCGATGGAACTCACAACACTGGTAACATCTCCATGAACCACAACACTGGTAACATCTCCATGAACCACAACACTGCTAACATCTGCACGAACCACAACACTGGTAACATCTGCATGAACCACAACACTGGTAACATCTGCATGAACCACAACACTGGTAACATCTGCATGAACCACAACACTGGTAACATCTCCATGAACCACAACACTGGTAACATCTGCATGAACCACAACACTGGTAACATCTCCATGAACCACAACACTGCTAACATCTCCATGAACCACAACACTGCTAACATCTCCATGAACCACAACACTGCTAACATCTCCATGAACCACAACACTGGTAACATCTGCATGAACCACAACACTGCTAACATCTCCATGAACCACAACACTGCTAACATCTGCACGAACCACAACACTGCTAACATCTGCACGAACCACAACACTGCTAGCATCTCCATGAACCACAACACTGCTAACATCTGCACGAACCACAACACTGCTAACATCTGCACGAACCACAACACTGCTAGCATCTCCATGAACCACAACACTACTAACATCTCCATGAACCACAACACTGCTAACATCTGCACGAACCACAACACTGCTAACATCTGCACGAACCACAACACTGCTAGCATCTCCATGAACCACAACACTACTAACATCTCCATGAACCACAACACTGGTAACATCTCCATGAACCATAACACTGGTAACATCTCCATGAACCACAACACTGCTAACATCTGCATGAACCACAACACTGCTAACATCTCCATGAACCACAACACTGCTAACATCTCCATGAACCATAACACTGGTAACATCTGCATGAACCACAACACTACTAACATCTCCATGAACCACAACACTGGTAACATCTCCATGAACCACAACACTGCTAACATCTGCATGAACCACAACACTGGTAACATCTGCATGAACCACAACACTGCTAACATCTCCATGAAGCACAACACTGCTAACATCTGCACGAACCACAACACTGGTAACATCTGCACGAACCACAACACTGGTAACATCTGCATGAACCACAACACTACTAACATCTCCATGAACCACAACACTGCTAACATCTGCACGAACCACAACACTGGTAACATCTGCATGAACCACAACACTACTAACATCTCCATGAACCACAACACTGCTAACATCTGCACGAACCACAACACTGGTAACATCTGCACGAACCACAACACTGGTAACATCTGCACGAACCACAACACTGGTAACATCTCCATGAACCACAACACTGCTAACATCTGCACGAACCACAACACTGGTAACATCTGCATGAACCACAACACTGGTAACATCTCCATGAACCACAACACTGGTAACATCTCCATGAACCACAACACTGCTAACATCTGCACGAACCACAACACTGGTAACATCTGCATGAACCACAACACTGGTAACATCTGCATGAACCACAACACTGGTAACATCTGCATGAACCACAACACTGGTAACATCTCCATGAACCACAACACTGGTAACATCTGCATGAACCACAACACTGGTAACATCTCCATGAACCACAACACTGCTAACATCTCCATGAACCACAACACTGCTAACATCTCCATGAACCACAACACTGCTAACATCTCCATGAACCACAACACTGGTAACATCTGCATGAACCACAACACTGCTAACATCTCCATGAACCACAACACTGCTAACATCTGCACGAACCACAACACTGCTAACATCTGCACGAACCACAACACTGCTAGCATCTCCATGAACCACAACACTGCTAACATCTGCACGAACCACAACACTGCTAACATCTGCACGAACCACAACACTGCTAGCATCTCCATGAACCACAACACTACTAACATCTCCATGAACCACAACACTGCTAACATCTGCACGAACCACAACACTGCTAACATCTGCACGAACCACAACACTGCTAGCATCTCCATGAACCACAACACTACTAACATCTCCATGAACCACAACACTGCTAACATCTGCACGAACCACAACACTGCTAACATCTCCATGAACCACAACACTGCTAACATCTCCATGAACCACAACACTGCTAACATCTCCATGAACCACAACACTGCTAACATCTCCATGAACCACAACACTGGTAACATCTGCATGAACCACAACACTGGTAACATCTCCATGAACCACAACACTGGTAACATCTGCATGAACCACAACACTGGTAACATCTCCATGAACCACAACACTACTAACATCTCCATGAACCACAACACTGGTAACATCTGCACGAACCACAACACTGCTAGCATCTCCCCAGCGCAGGTTAAAGCACAGAACGCCTCCTCTTTGAATGACTTTGGAAGTGAAACATCGGGTCCTTCATGCTTGGTTTAGCCTGCAGCTGTTGAGGGACGTTTTCTTAATTTAGCAGTATTCATTGAAGCTCCTTTTGTTCTCCGAGGTGTAATTTAACTCACTTTACAGCAGCGTACACACTTCGTATGCACACACAGTCTCTGCAGGATCCTGATCCATCTGTCCCTGAATTTGATGATCAATCTTTGATGAGATAGAAAAAGACACCTGAACGTGCGCTCTGTCAGCAGATTTCATACTATCATGTGGATAAGTACAGATTAATAGACCATTCAGCCTTCTTCCTGTGTGTCGGTCCCATCGAGTGTGTGACGTCTGCACCACGAATAAAAGTGGGAACGCATAATCCTCGATCGGCTTGTTGTCTCACAAAAGGAGCAGTGAAGATGCTGGGCTTCCGACCTGCGCATTAATGAAGGCAGCTGCCCCCACTGAACTCAAATCAAGCCACTTGAGAATAAATGGAAAACAAGAAGTCATGTGAGAGTGGAGAGCCTCAGTCGTGGGTCTTGATAATATGGAAATAACCTTTCAGTTGTTAATAGAAAACAATCTTTGGTCCATTTAGTCCCTTTTCTGGAGCTTTAGAACATATCACATGGTCAACAACGTCAATCCATCCGCTGATGAAGACCACGTAGTAGAAAAGCTCCTTCATGGACCTTGGGCTGAGATCATTTTATCAACTGCACTTTTCAATGTCATGAATGAACTTTAAATCTTGACTCTACATAGCATGACCCACTAGCACCCTCCCTCGACACCCCCCCCCCCCCCCAAAAAAAAAACAAAAACAAAAACAAAAACAAAAAACAAAAACAAAAAAAAACAAAAAAACAAAACAAAAACAAAAAAACCTTACCTATAGCACTCTGATCTTAGCACTGTTGCTCTTGAAGTACTACTTTACTCAGATGAGGACCTAACACTTGTTCTATTTTTAGCTCTTACTTTATCGGCAATGATACGTCGTGGTTTCTTTGTTTCCTTCTTTTGACAAATGTACTTATTGTGAGTCGCTTTGGACAAAAGCGTCTGCTAAATGACCTAAATGTAAATGTAAATGTAAATCTCTGAATTGTATCTTTTTGTGGAAGCAGGGAGGCTGGCCCTGGTGAAAAGACAACAATCCACCTCTAAAGCTCACTAATCACATGTTGTAGTTAAATCTCAATCACAAACCAACGAAGCCGCTTCCTCATATTTCCAGTCTTATTGAATAACTGGCTCCATAACAAAGAGAGTGGGACTGATCGTCCTCCTCTTACTCTCGGCCAGAATGTCCTATTTCTAAAGAATGGCAGCACCATTGGGTTTTCTCTGAAGGATATTCCTTCTCTGTGTGCATTAGCCAACCGGGAGGGCACCACATGCAGCTTTGCCGACCCGGCCTTCGTGGTGTACTCGTCCGTGGCCTCCTTCTACGTCCCCTTCATCGTCACGCTGCTGGTGTATGCGCAGATCTGCCTGGTGCTGCGCAAGCGAGGCAGACGCACCGCCCCGCCGCGCAGACACGGCCTGACCACGCACGGCGGCGCCGAGGAAGCTCATCGCCACAGGAAGGTAGAGTCGTTATCATTCTTAACACGTTCTTTTCAGAATCACAGGTTTCCTCTTCCAGCCTGCAGACATCGATTGTACCATGAAAAAGCTCAACTTTCGTTCTGTTCAAAGTTTCAACTCACAAGTTTCCAAATCTGCTTTTCATTGAGTGGCTTTTTCCATCATTGTACTTTAAAACCTCGGACACTCACCGTCAAACATCTGTTCCAGCTCCTCGTTGAGCCCTCAGGATGTTAACACTGAATGAGATGTTCAAACTCCAGACCTGTCTGGGAAGGTCTTGTGTTCATTCTGTCTGGACTTTCAGATTACTGCTGCGGTTTTGAGAAATGTTTTTCTGCACAAATTGTCTTTGTAATTACTGAATGGGGTGTATTGACTGGTCTTTTAACTGCTGTGTATATCCATCACACACTGAAATCAATGAGTGTTCAAAATGTAAGATGGTTATATTTAATCACAGATGTATTGATTTAAAAACAAGACGTTTGCCAGCGTATTTTGATCCCTTTTTATTTTGCTTTTATTTTCGGCACCAGTTGAACTTTTCTTCTAGAATGCGTTTGATTGGCTTCCCTTTCAGAATAAGTGCACCCAGCCGGAGGATGTGAAGTTGTGCACCCTGATCCTGAGGCCCGCCACCGCCGGCCCACAGCGCAAGAAGGTGGTGAGTCTGTTTGCATCACTTCCTGTCTTCCTCAACCAATCTGCTGCCTCTGATGCTCCTGAATCTTAATGTCCCATAATGTGCTCCTTCCTCTGCCTCTTTCATCCTTCTAATCGAGCACCCACACCTCTGTTTGTACCCTCCCTCACCTCCTCCTCCCTCACCTCCTCCTCCTCCCTCCCTGTGTGCCAGACCCTGGTGAAGGAGGCGGTGGTTCACCCCCTCGAAGCAGGAGACGGGGCAGTTCCTGCCGCAGACCGAGCAAAGCCTGGCTCCTCCACCTGCTCCCCAAGCCGCCTCCCACCCGGGACGGGCCCGGATCTCCCTGGCCATCTCGGTCGGTCCTGCTCCGGTCCATCCCTCCACCATCACGCATTCGTCCCTGATGCCCCGCCCCCCGACCCTCGACGACGGCATGCGGGGCCGCGAGGGATGGAGGGAGCGCAGCGGAGGGCGGGAGAGATGGGGGGTCACCAAGGAGAGGGTGAGGGGGAGGCTGTCGCAGCAGAAGGAGCGCAAGGCCACCAAGATGCTCGCCATTGTGCTCGGTGAGCAGAGTGTGTGTGTGTGTGTGTGTGTGTGTGTGTGTGTGTGCTGCCTCCTGTTGTGTACACAAACATAATTACTATGTAAGCCTATTATACAATGTATAATTGTAATATTATATTACAGTGTGATATAATCTGGGGGTGTTCCATATAATTCTATGCGTATTGAATAATTTTGTATTTAACTGTGATTTGTGACCCCTCACCTCACCAACATATGATTCCTTAATTTCAAAGTAGAGCTCAAGCTTAAGTTTGAATTTAAAAAAGCATGTAATTTGGATATAATGAAACAAATCTGGTTATAGAATAACTTTCCATTCTTTTATATTCTTTCGTAAAAAAAGAAAATCGTTCAAACTTGAAAATAAAATGCCTTTTTCAGGGCATCAAATCTATCATGTAATTATAGATGCCGTTGCCGTTATTTATGGCTTTCCACTTGGATTGCAGTTTGTTTTCCTGCCTGCCTCGTCTGCTTTGGGATTAATGGGACTTGCTGCTGCAGCGCTGCTATCAGGATGGATGAAGCTCTCTATGTTGTTCCAAGCAGTTTCACAGAAGTACGGATGCAGCAGTGGGGGATATCTAATGAATTATGTGCTATGAACATCCTCTCATCCGCTTCCTGTCCCGGTTGTCCAGGTGTGTTCATCATCTGCTGGCTGCCGTTCTTCCTCACCCACGTGCTGAAGGCCCACTGCAGCAGCTGCTGCATCTCGCCCACGCTGTACAGCGCCGTCACCTGGCTGGGGTACCTCAACAGCGCCGTCAACCCCGTCATCTACACCACCTTCAACATCGAGTTCCGCAAAGCCTTCATCAAGATCCTGCACTGCTGAGAGGCCTGAGACCAGGCAACTGGCGAGATGAAGAAATGAAGACAAGCCGGACATTGTTTTTTAGAGGGAATGAAAGTGGATGTTTTGATGTGAGCGTGAGACGAATGGTCCGAGCTTCATGGGAAATGAAAGATGAACGTTACACAGCGATCACGGCAGACTGAGGGAATGAAAGGATGGACAGATCCTAAACAGACGAGTGAAAGACTAGAACTCAAACAAGGCTGGAGATATTGATGGAAGAGAGACGTGCAGTGTCAGGAGAATTCGCTGATATTTCCACCCTGAAAGAAACCGAGACGTGACCGTGTTTACAATAGTTGGTGTGCGTCACTGTTGTGTTTTCTTGTAGTCTTGAACAAAGGAATCGTTGTCTGTGTGTATGTGCTCGTCTTTCTCAGGACTGAACCAGTCCCGTACTAAAGTAGCTTTTTCTTTGTTTTAGTCTTGGATTATTATTCATACTTGCAAAACCACTGAAGGAGCGTCAAGGCAGAATTATTAATTTGGTGACCATTCGACAGAGTGAAGACAGCTTTCATCTAATTTAATGTGAAATAAATGTACATTTTAGTGTTGTAAATAATCATTTTACTGGTATAAAAGAGTGATATACAAACACCAATATGAATGTTTTACTAATAATAAACATTTTCTTTCATTGATTTTATTTTTTAACTTAACCCAAGATGCTCAGTATACAACATGTGTCCATAAATAAAATGAAATAAGAAGAGCTGAGTAGCTTATTAATAATCATAGGATTTTTAAGTGTGTTTATTCACATGCAGAGGAAGTAAAAAGCACCACGTTAGTATTCAGACAGAACTCATGTTCACACTGAGGATTTAGATGAGCCTCTTTTTGTTTGAAGCCTTCCATCAACATGGAGAACGGTCTGGGCCTTTCCCTCTTTTTGTCTCTTCCAGGAGATTATGTGCCGGTTTGGTGTGTGCGTGATTCTTTGTGTTTGTCTGTCCGTCTACGACTAATTTCACATACTGCTGGAGGTATCAGTAATATTTCCTGTGCACATTTATTTTTTAAAATGTTTTTTTTTTTTTTTTTTTAATAATACCGTAATTTCCTTTTAACCGGCTGGTCGGAGCCGTGAGTGAAGAGCTGCTTGGGTCTGGATTCCTGTTTCCACTGTTGATTATCAGTTGTTGCTCACCTTGGACCCTGAGGTAAGACAACTTTGCTGTCTACGTGTCTATCATATGACAAAGTGACTTCAACAGAATGTCCCTGCTGCACAATGCTGCCTGACTGAGGTCAACAAGGAGTCTGACACCAATATAGGGAGTGTTTAGCAGCGTGACTGTAGGAAAATACAAGCCCAGTGACTTTTCACGCAGCTAAATAAACCCAGAACATTTCACCAAACGGAGAACGATGACATCTCATAGGAGAAGAGTCGTTTGCTGTTCGTTTGGACACTAATGTACAATACTCTGGAGGAGAGTAGACTCCCACACTCATACACACAATGACCCCTCTTCAGATTCATAATAGGAGTATGATTACTGGCTACACACTATGAGAAATTCAACTCCTTGACTGTGAATGTGTGTCTGTCCGTGCCGCCATTACATCCACCGCTGCAGGAGCAACTCATTGGTGTGGTGTGCATTACCCTCTGTTGTTAAACTCTGACCCAAGCTCACAATTTTCCCCATGCATATTTCATAGACGCCGATGACAGAGTGCACGTATCCGTTACGGCCTGCCGTGCCCCTGGCCAGAGGAGGAAGATTAAGCCGGAGAGGGAAGAAGAGTCGACTGGAAGGTAGACGATGAAGAGGTCGACACAATGAAAGGATTAAGTCGTAACTGAAGAGAGGGAAGAGGCGACTAACTGCATCTGAAGATGACGGCTTCACCGTGACAGAGCACATATCTGTTGGCTTAAAGATGTTCCTGAGCAGGCGTCGAGTCGCGATTGCATTTCCTCCCCACTTTGGTCCAAAACGCTGCTTCAGAGACGCACTCGGATGATCAGTCCCAGGCATACAAATGGAGCTGAAAGCTGCACTGCTTTCATCCAGGTGAGAGCACTTGAACACACACGTCTGGAGTACGCTGACGCGATGATGATAGGTTATTCATTTCGTGCAGTTGTTGGTAATCAATGGAGGACAAACAGCTTTCATAATGACTTCTACAAGATGACATTTTGTGGCCTTATTTTGCATTTCCTCATGAGTATTTTCTATCAAAAACATATGCTTTTGAATGGCTGGAACATTATTCAATGCTTATGACTGGTCTCCTTTGTTTCTTTTGCAGGACTTAACTGAGGTCTCAGGGTTTCCTTCCATCTCCAGGTCCCTCCCCTCATGTCAGCCATGTCTGAAATCAAGCAGATCAGATCCAAACCAAACTAATCTGAAGACGAACCCACACCTTTGAGCAGACCTTTAACAGCATTATGGACGTGCAGGTCCAAGCCGGCGGCACTGAGACTTCTAACGCAGAGCTGATGGTTGCGTCACTCTATCCGTCCCTTGAGCGCTGGTCATCACCGTCGGTTCAGAGCCCAACCGGTGTTGATGTATTGAGCGTATCGTCTCTGGTCCCTTCTACGGTCCTCTCGCTGATGCCTCACTTTAAACTCCCAGCTAGTGGACACGTATACCCAGAGTCTTTCTACAACGTAACACCAGAGCCTCAACTACCGGGACCTTCATCTTCTCCAGATCAGACATCTTCCCCACTTCCTCATCGTGACGATCCGCAGGACGTTCAGCTGAGGAAACCGTCCGATGGAGGCCCACTGGAGGAGGGATCAGTCGGTCTCATGCTGCTCCAACGTCTCCCGGATGAAGAGCAAGGTATTGTTGGTCCAATGCTTTCAACCAACA
The DNA here is from genome assembly GCA_029853015.1 of Chelidonichthys spinosus. Classification (NCBI taxonomy): domain Eukaryota; kingdom Metazoa; phylum Chordata; class Actinopteri; order Perciformes; family Triglidae; genus Chelidonichthys; species Chelidonichthys spinosus. The sequence goes on along the minus strand of CM056834.1, from coordinate 592,125 downwards.
CTCTCAAACCACTGCTAATTAAAAACAAACTACACGAAGCCAAAGATTTGGGAACGCCCAAATATCAACCCACATGTTCTGTCAGTGGGAATGAATCCTGTGTATAAATTATTCAACATGAATTAATCTTAAATACTGCACAGATTCTATCTACTTTTTGTCTTTTTAAGTGATGACATAAAAGGTCATTTAGAGTCTCTAATGAACAATAACGATTTCATGAAGAATACAGTCAGTTCTTTAAAGGGGTTGGAGACATTCATGCTTCATTTCCTGTCGAGATGCTGTTGATACCATGTCCCCTCCTTCACGTCGACATATTACACACTGGATCTCCTGCCGGCGTTTCCCCCTAACAGATAAATCATGGCCACTGTCCTTGTTTAGGATTATTTCCAATGTGCAGGTTTATTACAGGATATTTCAGCTTCTCCCGTGAAAGCAGCTTTGACCCTTTCCTTCCACAAAATAACAGCCATGAGTGCCCCTCCCGTTCCCCGTTCTAGAGTGGTTTCTTATCAACTCTGAGGCAGGATGGATACCCTGGCATCTCTCGGAGTTTCACCAAAACACACAGTGCTATAGGAAGCTGTTTGTTGCCTCAGTAATAACACCATAATGTGGCAGAAGGCCATTTTACTGCTGCTCAGCCCCACGGCCTCTGACATTATTGATCCAGCTGATTGGATTGCTTCACATCTAAGAAAACATAATGGATTCTCTACAGGTGACGATGTTTTTATCACCTCCTGAGGTCTGCTCTGTGACATGTACGGATTATCCTCCTCAGGTGCGTTAGCGTTTTAATTAGCGATGCCATGTCAGCCGTGTAGACAGCTTTGCTCTGCCTTATGATATCTAATGATCCCCCCCCCCCCCCCCCCCACACACACACACACACACACACACAACACAAAGTGTTAACACTATCTGGCTCGATATAAGCATTCATTGATCCAAGCTATGAATTATTTAGAGTGGTTATTTAGAGTGGTTATAACTGATGTTTACTCCAATCTGCAGCTGCCCCCCCCTCCCCCCTCAGAGAAAAAGCTTTAAAAAAAATTTGAAAATCTAACACTCTGCAAGATTAGCTGGTAAATATAGTGGAGCGTTTAAGAGCACCAGGAGTTGGTGGAGACCAAACACGGAGCTACAAGAAGAATGAATGTTGGACTCATGTTCACCAGGAGACCCAAACATGACTCCAGATGAAAGATAATGTTGCCTTGTATCTACTGAATACATAAATACACAAATGTTCAATTCAAATTCACTTCAATAACATTAACCAATACTTTAGTGTCTATCATCATATCACACGCTAGTAGAAATGTGTCTGAGGTTAAAGGCTCACAGACAAACACACACCCGACACATGAAATTTAAATATATATAAAATACTGTATTAAAAGTTTTATTTTGCTGAACTGTTTGCAGACTCAGTGCCTCGAGTCTGTTCATCTCATCAGCTGCTCCTGATTGTGAGCTTCCTGATCGTCATCAAGCTGCTCATCATCTCTGCTCTCTTAGGTAACTTACCTTCCTCATTTCAGAGATGTTGGATCATTTGTATTCTGTGATTTCATTCTGTTCTATTCTAGTGCATGGAGGGTGTAAAGTCACTGTTTTCTTGTGAAATCAGTGAAGTTCCTGGTGTTCCCGTCCGAGTGGGAGGAGTCGTCGCCTCTCTGTGGTGTGAAGGGGAACTGCAGTGTCCCAACTCAGCTGCCTCTTGTGTCGAAGAACCAGACAGACAACAACATCACTGCAGGTAACAACGAAGAAGATAGAAGAAAGTAAATATATTCCTTCTCTGCGTATCTATCTTTGGAAAGTTATTGCACATCCATCAGCTGTGGCTCTACATGTAACAGTCTGATCATTTCACTGGAATATTACCATAATCATCTCTCTTTTTCTCCACTTTGCATCCATCTCTTCTTCTTCATCATCTTCTCACCCAGACTGCCCCGTTCTGGTCGGTGACGGTCGGCGTATCGTTGGCGGCACGTTGGCGACCAAGGGCACGTGGGTGTGGCAGGTCAGCATGCACTGGAGAGGGAAGCACGTCTGTGGAGGTGCCGTCATCTCCCCTCGCTGGGTCATCACCGCAGCCCACTGCTTTGTTGAGTAAGAGGTGGACACGGGGAAGGAAAGCAGTAGACACCATGGTGCTCCAGCCTGACTGCATGTCCTCAAACAGGGGAGGGCTCATTAGTCCAAGCCCGTTAATGTCCCATGTTCTGAGCTAATCAAGTCAAGAGCAGGAAAGGGGGGTAAATCAACTCCCCTGTGCATTTTGTACATTTTGCACCCAGAACAGTCGAGTTTCTTCAACCCTTGAACATTTGATTTGGGATTTAAGGCAATCAATGCACAAACATTTGGAGCACTTCAAACTCTAAGCAGATCATTAAACTACGTAGTGCTCATTGTTGGTACTACACAAAGCACTTATACAAAGTAATTGCAATCATATTAAGGGATATATATTCAAGGACTATTAAGGTTATTTTGTTCCTGCTAAAAACCTACAATGTGTTTAAACACACAGTCTCTTTGACACTTATATGTTATCCTATGTAATCAAATAGACATTTAAAGCTAAAATAGTGCATGCTTGACAGAAATTACAATAGTTTTTTGGACCCAGCACAAGAGAGATGTGTGTTTTATTCCAATATTACAGCATACAAGGGTGGATTTTAGATATGTATATGCAAACAGCATCCTAATGACACGTGACTGAGGCCACATAACTGCAAGCGTCTGACTGCTGCTCCCCAGGAACAACATGCTGGAGGCGTCCGACTGGCTGGCGGTGGTGGACACGGTCAGCATCGCTGCCGGCTCTCAGGGGACGCGGTACAGAGCGCTGCAGGTCCTCTACCACCCGCTCTTCAACAGACACAACAACGACTATGACGTGGGCCTGCTGCGCACCATCACCGACCTGGACATGACCGGTATGAGGAGGTGGCTCCGTCTGTCTGCAGGGCCCGGCAAAAACACATCACAGCCCTGATTATGCTTCAATACGGCCGGCTAATTAACCTTTAAATAGAAGAATCATGATGTAATTACTCTTCACAAGTATAGAAACCGCATTGTGTTCAACACTTGGAGGTTTACTGGAGGCACATATCTTTAGGTGGGGCCTGAACATGAGATGTCCTGGTGGGTGGTGTAACATGTGTTAAATTACACATTTAAACTTCATGAAACTACTTTTATACAGATGTGGTCTTTAAATACATTTCACATATTCACCTGGTTAAATACACCTGATGATCTTTATACATCCAGTATGCAATCTCTATACTTGTATACTTGTCTCTTTGCATTTCACTTCACAAAGTAGGAAACCATCAATGTCACATGCTCGTCAGGAAAGCAAAGGTGCAGAGGAACTTGACAACCTCGCCGCGATCACGCGTCTCATAACCTTTATGTCTTCATATCTTTGCCTATAAATGTGTGATTATGCATGCTGTTTGCAGGTCGGGTGCGGCCGGTCTGTTTACCCGGGCCGAGCGACTCCTTTCCTCCCGGAGCGGCCTGTTGGATCACAGGCTGGGGATATATTCATGAAGGAGGTGTCCCACACTCACCCTCTCTTCATGCTTTGTTGGGTTCTATAATTTATGATTGAATAATTGACCCCTATTATCACCCTATTAACCACTTTCTTGACTTTTCTTTCTGCTCTGTCAGGCTTCGTGTTGGACGAGCTGAGGCAGGCTCAGGTCAAAGTAATAGCTCAACCTGTCTGCTCCCACCCGAGCGTCTACGGCACGTACCTCACTCCTCGGATGATTTGTGCCGGCGCCATGAACGGAGGAGTGGACTCCTGCCAGGTACACACCCAGCGATATGAAACCTGATTTATGAAGAACATCCTTCACTTAATAATAGCCCAGGTTGAACTTCCATCATTGTCTGGCAGTTGTATTTATAGTGTCAGATCACAGTTAAAGTTATCTCAAGGCACTTTACACATCAAACAGGACTAGAACAAGCTTTCATAGTCAATATATCACCAGGAAGCGTTACAGTGCTACAGAAATCTGGACCAGGCCAGGCTCCTGGTTCCATCTGCATTTGGTGTTGGTATGTTAACAGTAATAGTAGAAATATTAACAGTAGTTGTCCAGTCAGTGACGAGCAGCTCCATCAGCATAACCAAGGGCTGGTCCGAGGCAAACCTGAGCCAGCCCTAACTATAAGTGTCCTAAGCTTAAATGTGTGAACGGGGTCCGCCTCCCCAACCAAAACCAGACAAGGTTTTCTGGAGACACTAAGAACGACAAGCATTCTGACAGCCTAGTGCTCTGGTAGGATAGCAGGGTTTAACGATTAACCGTTAATTGTTCACAACATGGTGCGTTATGTTAAATCAATGAGTCGGTCCTGGTTTTAGGGGGACAGCGGTGGACCCCTGGTGTGTCAGACAGCCAGCGGGGACTGGAGGCTGGCAGGGGTGGTGAGCTGGGGAGAGGGTTGTGGACGGCGAAATAAACCGGGCGTCTACAGTCGAGTAACCCAGCTGATCCACTGGGTTAGAAGACATATAGAGGTACAGTATGATGTGATGTCCATCGCTGTATCAATGAGTCACCAGTCACGCTCTCACATTTTAAATGGGAATTATATTGGCCTGAAAAAGAATCATTAACAAGCTGTGCCCAAAAATGTATTGTTTTATTTTTGAACCATGAACTCTGGATGTGCTGCCAATATCCACTGTTCAGCCCAATCAGACTGTATGGAAGTGGACTTTGTATTGTGATGCCACCCTTTGGTTTGAGGACTAGTGGCTTTGAAGCCTTGAAACTGGGCTGTAACCTGCTGTCTTGTTGTCTTTTTATTGGCAGAAGGTACACAAATATAGTTATATTTAATAGATTTTTCCTTCGTGGAAATATATAAAAACATAATGAAGGTTGTTGCTGACGTTTTCACTTTTCTATTGTTGCTGCAGGACAAACCTGGATCGGAGGAGACCCCGACAGCCATGATCAACACCACACAAGAACCAAAACTTTTAACTAAGACCGATAAAGAATAAAACGGCCTGCATCTGCTTGTTAATCAAGCAATAATAATGAAAAAAGAATAAACGTATTATATTATTATGGTATTTCCCTATCAAAGATATTTTTGTCACAATTAATGAACAAATCCAAGGAATCCTTCCCAAAATGGTCCACATATGTCACGTGTTTACTAAGACAATATTGGCTTTGGCCACTAAAACACAGTTTCAGGTTTAAGATACACTAAACAGCCATCAGTCAAGAAAATAGGCTTCTTTTCTTAATTTTACTTCATACTTTTATACGTACATTCTGAAAGTTAATAAAAATGTTCAACTCTGGTATTGTTGTTGTTGTGTCAGGTGACAACATCCTTTACTTTTCCCGCTTAGAATGTCAACAGTGTGCGTGCGCATGCATGCGTTTCTGCGCGCTCGTGCTCAACAACATACTGGTAATGAACGACCATGGTGGAGGTTGACCTTCTGGACTGGGCTGGCCCACATGTTTGCTCAGTAACTTTACAGCCGCGGTGAAAGTGGGTCAGCACCGCCTCCAGGACGAACCGATAACAGCGCTGGTTTACATGTTAGTCTCCGGTTCATCCGAGGACAGAGTTGAGCTTTCAAACGCTCCGAAATGTGAACGTTTCCCGGGAGAAATTTGACACCAACGTCATCTTCCGTAATCTCACGTGATTCCACCGGCTCACGTCCGCAGCCTCTCTGATTACTGAACACTGCAAACTACCCGCAAAGCGCCACGATGTGCTCGGTAGTGAGTAAGGGGAGAGCCGTCCAGCGGGCTCTGGCTCTCCCGCGCCGCCTCGGAGCGAACACCGAGGGCTCGAGTTACTCCGCGGCCGACAGCAGGCGCTTCTGCCCCGGCACAAGTAGCGGCGTCGGCCCGCTGCGAGCTCCAAACAGACCGCTCTGCTCCGGGATGAGGCTGACCGGAAGACCGCTCTTCAGACAGGTAGCTTCACGGACACACACGTCGCTTCAGTTCAGCTGAGTGTGTGTGTTGTGTGTGTGCGCGTGTGTGTGCTGTGTGTGTGTGTGCGCGCGTGTGTGTGTGTGTGTGTGTGTTTCCGGCGTCAGATGAGGAAGTGAGCTAACCTGAGTTAGCTTAATGAACGTGTGGGGCGTACCCACCAAACGCGATGAAACTTCATCGCGCGACAAGATTACATGTAAAGTCAATGCAAAGACGCGATTAGACGCTTCATCGCGCCGGGCGACGCGATGGACGCGATAGCGCGGCGCGATGGACGCGATGGACGCGAAAAATCGCTTCATCGCGCCATCGCTCGAGTTGAAATAATTGAACTTTTGCGGCGAATTCGCGTGAAGACGCGCCGCGACAGCCTATCAGCGCTGAGATCGTCACCGACGTGCTGACGTACGGACGTCCTGGTGTTCCCTCGCTTTTTGCCACAATATTTATATATTATATTATATTATATATTGCCCATAATCAAAGTTGGGGGCGCACGCACGCGCACACGCGCACCACACACACACGCGCACAACACACGCACGCGCGACACACACACACACACACCACACACACACACACACACACACACATACACAACATACAATATCAATCCCAGCTCTTTCACACACAGAGATCTTTTTTTTTTTTGCGATTGTTTATCACTGGGGCTTATGGCCGGCTATGAAGCACCAGTTCTGGGCAGAGCAGCAGCTAAACCTCCCGGTCCTGTACCCTGGTTAGCAGGTCTTCAAACTGGGCAACAGTCAGCCTGAAGTACCGCTGGAACCGGCCGTCGTCCAGGCGCAGCTCCTGCAGGAGACGGTGGAACTCGCCGAGCTCACGCCGCCTCCGTAGGGTAGCATGCACCCAGAACCGACGTCGGCGCCTAGCCCGCAGACGAAGCTGGGAACTTCTCCAGAGTAGATACAGTGCAGCGATGGTGGTTATCTCAGCCATGATCGACGAGAGAATGAAATGGCGGAAGAAATGTTGTTGTTGTTTGGGCGGGCTCGTCGCGCGACGCGATGCCGCGATGAGGCGTTTTTTGGCATATTGGACCGGCGTCAAAACTGGAGCGTCTAGCGCGACGCGATTTCATTTGTCGCGCGATTAAATCGCGTTCATCGCGTTTGGTGGGTACGCGGCTAACGCGTACCCACGTTTGGTGGGTTTGGTGGGTACGGGTACGCGGCGTTTGGTGGGTACGCGGATGTGTTTAAATGGAGTTCCTGCATTCATGTGTCCATTCATCCGCCCAGCGTTGGGGTTTAATGCTGCGACCTGCTGGGTGGAGGTAACTGTGATGTGATGGTTCTAACGTGGTGTCACTGCTGTGACGTCTGCGTTTCCATGGCAACGAGCCAAATAAAAAAAATAAAAGTTTTTAGTAATGAATTTATTGTGATGGAAATACAGTTATTACATGTATATTAAGTGGTGGGATGGAGTTAAGCACATATACTGTTAGTACAGCGTCAAAGTACATTATTTATATACGTATTCTGATGAATATCCTCCATTTGACTATATATTCCTTCACTCTCGCCTGTTTTATTTCTCTTTTTCTCTGGTTCAGCTGTTTGAGTCGGAGAGCAGCACCTACACCTACCTGCTGGCAGACACAGAGACCAAGGAGGCGGTCCTCATCGATCCTGTACTGGAGACTGTTGACAGGGACCTGAAGCTCATACATGAACTGGGGCTCAGTCTGAAAGTGGCAGGTATCTTAACGTTGGTTGGGCTAAGTGATATGGTATTATTCCATCTTTATCATCGTCCAATAGAAAGGCGGGGTCATGCCTCGTCCTGTGTGACCTATGGGACTTTATTGTGAGGAATGATTTGATTAATTACCCTACAGGTTATTCAAGCATAGTTTGGCCAAGGTCCTAAGGCTGGGCAATATGTCTGGAATCAATTCTACAGTATTAATAATATATTTCTAACATTGCTTTATGGAATACATTATTGAAAAAGTATGCACGATTCCATATAAAATAATGACATGGATGTTGATAAAACTATTCCCCCAACGTTTCTACTCGATATGACTGATTCCAAACCCTGTGGTGAAACATACTATGTTCTATTCTGACAGTCAACACCCACTGCCATGCAGACCACATCACAGGCACGGGGCTGATGAAGAAAAGACTGGCTGGGCTGAAGAGTGCCATCTCCAGACTGAGCGGAGCCTCTGCAGACATCTTGCTATCAGAGGGAGACAAGATCGCCTTTGGAAAACACGTAAGAGGACATTATCACTCGGTTCATTGCATACAATCGATCCATGAATGCATCAATTTAGAAAAAAATAAATAAATCAGGGTTAGTCGTGTTTGTATCAATAGTAAGTTAATAGTGGAGTATGAATTGAGATGTCATTTTTCCATGAGTTGAAGTGTGTCTCTTCACCCTGCAGTATCTGGCAGTGAGGGAGACACCGGGACACACTGATGGATGTGTTGCACTGGTGTCCGACGATGAGAGCATGGCTTTCACTGGAGACGCTCTGCTCATCAGAGGCTGTGGCAGGACGGACTTCCAGCAGGGTCAGCATACACTTTTACTTTGTCCCGTGGTCTCACACTATATCACATCGGTTGTTTTTGGACACACTGGCCTAAAGAGACAGCATTTTTTGTAACACTGCTAGAGGAACACAAGAGGGCAGTAATGTGTCCGTTTTCTTTTGTGCAACTGTTTTTAATCTTTGGAAGATGTTGTCTCTCTAATTCAGGCTGCGCTGAGAAGCTCTATGCGTCCGTCCATCAGAAGATCTTTACTCTGCCCGACCGCTGCCTCGTCTACCCGGCACATGACTACTTAGGTTGGCTGAATGAACGCACACCTCGATGTTTATGTCACATCCTTACTTTATCGGCAATGATACATTGTGGTTTCTTTGTTTCCTTCTTTTGACAAATGTACTTATTGTAAGTCGCTTTGGACAAAAGCGTCTGCTAAATGACCTAAATGTAAATGTATGGAGACCATGAAGTGGTTTTAAGCACCAGCAGATTGTTAAAAAGCCATTTCCAGTATATTCCTGCATGTGTTCCTAGAAACACAAGTGTGTGCAAGCTGTTAGGACATGCCTCTCATAATGAAAGCAGTATGGTGTAATGGTGCATAGAAGTCCTGTATTTTAAAACCTTAAAAGCATCAAACTTTACTCGTTTACCAAAAAGAAAGGCCTCATGCAGAATGGCCATGTTAATAGTAATGTCATTTGATTAAAAGTGTTGATGCAGCTGTTAAAGGAGAGGATACCTTTAACTACTTTATATAGTGCTAACCTATGATAATATATCAGAATGAATGAGTTGACTTATATTTTGTATTAACTAAAAGTCTGTGTATCAGGTCAGACGGTGTCGACGGTCGGTGAGGAGCGGAAGTTCAACCCACGCTTGACCAAGAGCCTGGAAGAGTTTGTGAACATCATGAAGAACCTGAATCTCCCCAAGCCGAAGAAATTAGGTACCAAAAAACAATGTCTCCCCCCATGCTCTGTTTGGAAACATAACTGTAAGCCTCGTTGTAACGCCTCAGTGCACAGACTCAGAAATAATTGGAATATCTTCCTTGTGACGCACTTCTATTCCTGAGAACTGTTCTCTTCTTACTTTGCAGATATTTCAGTGCCTGCTAATCTGGTTTGTGGAGTTCACCAAGTCTGAATGTCCGGCTCAAGGGAGGATTTCTTTTCTCTTTTTCTTTTATTTGACAGAGGGGGGAGAGCGAGAGTATGACATCAGTGCATATGGCCTCCGCTGAAAGCTTTTGGCTCCTGAGGAAATCAAATAATCAAATCAACTACATATAGAATATGAATAATCTGTCGGCCAAGTATGTGTAGACATAGAAGGCATTTGACTGTTTTTTTAACTTAACAAAGTGATTAGCATTTCCGTGTTTGCCCACCATAAAGTGCTTTATTGTGCACATTTATGTAAATATAAAGATGTATATTTGAATGGCTGTCGCCCTGTGAAGCTTACTGACGTCATTGTGATAATGCTTCATATAAAAATGCAATCGCTTTCTATTTTTAACTATTACAAATGAGTGCTAAAGATCTGTACATGAGGGGGAGAATCACTAGTGATATATATGAATATATATTTTGATTGAATTAAAATGTGATTACTCTAACAGCTCAGCTGTGTTTTTATGAATCAGGGAGGAAATTCACCAGGAGGAGAAGCTCAGACAGGAATGTTCCATTGAAGGTTTGGTTTAGTATTCATGAGTGCTTAACTGGGACAATTGAGTCCTTCCACATGGCCTTTCCAGCGAGTCCGGACTCCTTTAGGCAAGGCCTCCACACTTACACCACTCAAACCGGAGCCAGCCACAATTCTTTTTTGCATAGCAGGAAGACGAAAACTACACCATTTGCATCCAGGATCTCTGAGGGCCGAGTTTCCACTGACAACGCGTCGTCATTGCCATGCGATTGTGCTCTCGTCTCACCCTTTTAGATGTTTGCAGGACAGGAGTGTCTCCTGAAATGTGTATCATTATCTCACTAAGATATGGAGCATCCACGCCAAGCCTGGAGGTTTCCAGATGTTGCTCTCAGCGTGTTTTCACAGCTCGTCATCCAGTAAGTCAGGTTTGCTTGGGAGTGTCGGCCACATGCCTCTGCCTGAGAAACGTGAAACACGTGGTGATGTTGGACTGATCACGATCTTTTAAGGGGGAAGCATCAAAATGTTTCTATCTCAATATTACCAGGATTTAAAGGAGCGTTCCACTGGTTGTACACAGTACTTGTCTTTGGGGAATACCACAGTTAGAACTAGGGGTTTGGATGAAGTTAGGATGTGGTGTTCACCGACCACAGAGGGTCTCTAACATTTTGGGGATCTTGTTGTATATCAGAAGTGGACGTAGTCATGCTGACGTCTCCCGTTGGTTTGTGGACTATGGTTTTGAAGCCTTCAAGTTAATTTTTTCAATCAGTGAAGGAAGAGACCATATATGGACTGTGAAGGAGTGACGGGTGGATCTGACGAACACAAGCAGCAGAGCGGCACCACAAGCAGAACCTTACTGGATCTGTATCCGTCTGGCTTCTGGTGTGAAGCTGTTAGCAAAGTAATTCTCTATGATTCAAGGTCCTCATTAAAGGTAAATGCTAAAGTCATCTTAGTAGCTAACTGCATTGGTAGTGACCTGTCAAAGGTAGCCTGAATCCTCCACTGCTTTATGGTCTGTTTGAGTCTAAAAGGACCATAATTGACTGATTGAACATCATGCTGGATTGAAGACTAGACATTAGACATTGAGACCACAATCTTGTAATAAATCAAGTGAAAGATGGGTCATTTTCTCATAGACTTCCATGCAATCACTTATTTTTAAAAGCAGAGTAGTCGCCCCCTGATGGCCAGCAGACAGAATGCAAGTCAGAAGAAAATCACATGCATGAGTTGTTTGCTGGAGGTCACTGATGCTGACCTTAAGGAGCAGATGTGTCAGCCCTGATGTGACCAATCAGCATCACTTAGTTACTTTGTGTGATGAAAAACCTCACATTAACACTAGCTTGTTATCAGATTGATAGTCAGAGATGAGCAGCCTGCTGTATTTATCCACTTCCTTTCAGCTACACCAGGTTATTGTTATTGATAGTTATTTGGGTCATTAGATGGATCTCTGCCTGCAAGCTTTGAAACAACTCAAAAGATGCAACTTTGTTAGGAATAAAAGATGAAGGCTTGTTTAGGAATGAAAGAAAGTCAGTGGGTGTTTCCTGGTCACACGCACACACACACACACACACACACACACACACACACACACACACACACACACACACCCTACCAGCTGCCTGTCAGCACTTGAGACAAAAAACATGATTTCGATATCCTCTGCCTCACCTAGTGTGTGTGTGTGTGCGCGCGCGTGTGTGTGCGCACGTGTGTGTGTGTGTGTGTGAGACTGTTGTCGCCATCAAACTGAAGATATGTTGCTTTCCACATAAAACGTTGCTTTTCTCTCGATCCTGTTGTTTTTTGTTTTTTTGCTGTCAGGGAATCAAAAGCTGCCAGCTGTCCTTTCACCCAGTCTGTGTCGCCCATCTGCCGGTCCTCTTTCAGGCTCTCCCTCGGCCTACTCACACCGCCGCCATCCTGAACCTGCTGGTCCTCTTTCAGGCTCTCCCTCGGCCCACTAACACCGCCGCCATCCTGAACCTGCTGGTCCTCTTTCAGGCTCTCCCTCGGCCCACTAACACCGCCGCCATCCTGAACCTGCTGGTCCTCTTTCAGGCTCTCCCTCGGCCCACTAACACCGCCGCCATCCTGAACCTGCTGGTCCTCTTTCAGGCTCTCCCTCGGCCTACTCACACCGCCGCCATCCTGAACCTGCTGGTCCTCTTTCAGGCTCTCCCTCGGCCCACTAACACCGCCGCCATCCTGAACCTGCTGGTCCTCTTTCAGGCTCTCCCTCGGCCCACTAACACCGCCGCCATCCTGAACCTGCTGGTCCTCTTTCAGGCTCTCCCTCGGCCCACTAACACCGCCGCCATCCTGAACCTGCTGGTCCTCTTTCAGGCTCTCCCTCGGCCCACTAACACCGCCACCATCCTGAACCTGCTGGTCCTCTTTCAGGCTCTTCCTCAGGCCCACTAACACCGCCACCATCCTGAACCTGCTGGTCCTCTTTCAGGCTCTCCCTCGGCCCACTAACACCGCCGCCATCCTGAACCTGCTGGTCCTCTTTCAGGCTCTCCCCCGGCCTACTCACACCACCGCCATCCTGAACCTGCTGCCCATTCTGTCCCTCACACCGTCCACATGTCACCGGAGAGAATCTATTACACTATCAGCTCATTCAGAGGGAGAGCTCTAAAGAGGCCCGTCGGGGTGATAAAACCCTCAAGAGTGAAGAGCGCATTCTCCCCGTGCCACAGGGACCCTAAAGGAAGTCCTCCTATAGGGTCTTTAAGTGGATCTCTGAGTCCAGACGCCACTTCAAAATGTTTGAATGGCAATGGTATATTTTGAAGATTTACTGACATTTGCTACAGGAGTTCACGCGGTACTTAGTGGTAGTTTACAGTGGCGGAGTAATGCTTCATGGTATTTTAATCCCTGGGATCTGTAGGGACTAACGCTGTTACTCTTATTATGCATCCGTACAGGATTTCTAACAGTCACACGGCCTTGATGGTCATGGAATCTCTCATCCTATTGTGTTTATGTTACCACTAATATCCTGCAGGGCTTTGTTGAAGTAGCATTACAGAACTTTCTAATCCATTGGTATGATCAGGGTTTTCTTTAAGGACTCAGTGAGACTTGAATGTCACAGTATTAGTAAGTGTTGGTCATTCACTCATTTTGTTTTCCCGTTTGCACACCGAGAAGAAGCAACGCTTGCATTTTTAGCTTTTTCTAAAGACGAGGTTGTCCTTTTGATTGGACTTCCCCTCACATCGAAGGATAAGTTCATCTTCACAAACCAACACCGCTTCTATTTTTCAAGCGTGAACGAATCGCCAGAAGCAAAACGCTAATGTTTGGCCGTAAATGAACCGCATGGCGGTCACACAACGAGGCTGTAAAGGAGAGTTGTGTAGCCTCATTTCACCACTTGTTAGTAACAGCCTTTATACGACATGTAAAAAGAAAAGCATAATTCACTGATTAATTTGATATCATGTCATCTTCAGCGTGTGTTAACCACAGACCTGTTTCAGGCATGGAACCAAGGACTCCTCTGGGTTTCAGGACTCCTTCAGTAAGTACGTTTACTCAAGTTCTTCATGTGTTCTGCTGTACTTCTACTTCTACTACACTTCAGTTACAGAAACATTTCACATTTGACTAGATTCTGATTAATAATTCAAAAACAGCCAGTGTGATGTTTTTGTTGGTTGTTTTAAGTCACTTTATTGATTCACAAACTTTTCAGCAGTAGTTGGAATTACCCTAATAATGGTGGTCCACCGGAAGGGGCGGGACTTGGCGTCTATCGGTACCTAATCATAATTAATAATGGATGTATATTCTACATGTGTGATGCTGACTACTACTGTACTAGTGTACTTTTACTACATTTAGTATATTGTTGACATTCACACGTATTATTTTATTACTCAGCACCACGTCGTGAACCCATTCCCACGGCAGCCTGTCATGGAGTATTTACGTGGTCTTAGTTCAGGTTCTGGCGGAGCGCCTGGACGAGCTCCGCGATGAGGAAGCGTCAGAGCCCGGAATAGAAACCCCGTCCGGGACTTCAGGGACTCTACTGTTCGTTGCAGCAGCACGCGGGGCTTTTATTTGTTTTATTTTGTATTTATTTACTTTTATTAGTCGCCCCGCCCCCTCCTGCCCACGCGCGCCCTGCGTCCAGCCCTCGCGCGTGCTTTCGGTTCGTTGTCACCTGTTGACGCCAGCAGCAGCAGCAGCAGCAGCGGCGGCTCCGTCACGCTCGGGTCCGGATGTCGGACCCAACCAGGTGAAGGAACTTCAGAACCGTCGACGTGACGTGAACGCGGTGAACGTGACGGGTTTCTCTGGCTTCGCCAGGAAGTAATGAGTTCGGACGTGTGAGCCTCGGCGTGTTTCCAGGTAAGAGCCGCTCCGGTCACCCAGTATCACTCTGTTGTTCTGCGCTCGGCTAACCTTCACGTACGGTTCGTGAATGAATTTATTCCACTTATTTAAATCCCAAACGTGTTGCCTGCAGCTCATTCTCTGGCTGTAAAAGTGAACCACTTTATTGATTCAATGGTAAACGACTTTATTGATTACATTTGAACCCCTTCGGTCCAAATACAGACAGAAGAATTAACGTTATCACTCCACGGTGACTTTCTCCACTGTTTCTGTGCCAAACCTGGTCCCATGATCAGACTCAGGCTGCCTGAGGGGCGGATCAAATACAAACTCAATATTATGGAGTAATAAATCAATACATTGATATTCATACATTATATTAATAATGTCAGTCTTTGTCTTTACAAACACTTATAGCTGCATTTCCTGATTTAATTTGAGCTGCCAGTTAATTATTTTCATCTTTGTATTTCATCATTCACCGTGGTATTTTATTTTATGTGATGGCATCATTTTGGGTATTATTCTAGCAGCGCTGACCTATTAGGCCCATGTTGAATTCATAACGATACATCTGGGATAGGCCCATAATTAATATCACTTTTGTTATCTGTGTGTGGATCCAACCTCACAGCAAACAAACCTGGTGAACCAGCTGTGATCTGGGGGGGGGGGGGTTCCACTGACCCTGAGATATCCGGCTGTCCTTCCATCAGCATCGGCCGGTAAACAGCGTGGGTGGAAGCGTAGATGGAGGGATGACCGTGAGAGGAGATTGCCTTCGGGTGGGAGGGTTTGCTGTCTGGGGAGTTCTGCCTTTTAGTTATTGTCAGACACACACACACACACACACACACGCACACACACACACACACACACACACACACACACCACACACACACACACACACACACCACACACACACACACACACACACACGCCTTGTTTTGACTGGCTTCGGACAAATCTGTGTCTGAGCCCTGTGTCATTAATGGATCACTCTTTTCTTGCATCACAATTCCCAGATTTGTGATTCAGACTCAAATGAATGTCTGTCTCTGCAGATGAAGCAGGAGTCACAGACGGAGTCCCAGACAGTTGCATCATGGGAGTTTTTCACAGTATACTGTCAACTCTGCATTTATTATTTCCATCTGTGATATCCTGTAAAGTGAATCCCTCACGTGAGCCTGAACGTGGATGCATGTGAGGCCAAAGGGAAGCTTTTCTCACACTTCTCTGTGATGTTCAATGCATTTCAGTGGAGCCTTTTTTCATAGCAGATGTTTCCCCTCCTCATAGATGTTCTCCCATCAGGGAGTCCCAGAGCTCATAGTCTTAAAGTCTCTGTTTTAAAGACTAAACAAAAAGATATTTGTGGTTTTAGAGGAGAGCAACAAACCATTACAACAGAGAAGATGGAGCCAACAAATGTCTGTTTTTCTTATTTATTGCCCTCGATGAATTGGCCTTCTATTTATAAATAAACACATTTTTTTGTGGGGAAGCACTGGAAGTTTCTTTTTTCTTTTCTTTTTTTAAAAAAAGAACTTTGATCTGGTTGCAGATTGATTTATGGATGCATGTGTGATGTTGTGTTTTCTGGGGTGAAAAAGTTATTGGATTTAGATTATTAAATTAAGAAAGAATGTATTTTTCTGGCATTTATTGTTTAACAGGTGCACAACACGACGGGGATGTGATCTAAAGGGTCATTCAGCCAGACTTTAAACGGTTTATTTCCCATCATGTGACCCCTGAACTTGTTGGATAAAGGTTGAGGTGAGAAGCTGAAGTGGGCAGAGATGCTGATTTGCACCCTTTAGTGCAGAGGCAGCATTCATTCTCCCTCCTCGTAGGGATGGATATGTTTCTTCTTGTGTGGCTGCCACGGTGTTTGGAGAGCATGTAATAGAAAGTTGGCTGTTTGTTTGAGAAGCATGGTGTCGGTATATCCTGACCTGTACGAGTCATAAAGCTGCCACTGTGGTCACGATACGCCGTCATGTGAAAGCAGAAAAGTACAGCGAGCCCAGAAAGAAGTCCAAAGCTTCACAATGCATGGGCGTATGTTGTCATGTGACACGGAGCTTCACGAGCAGCATTCACTCGCTCCCCCCCCACCGGTTTTTCCTGCTGATGTCGTCAAACCTGTAGTTTGAAGACATCTTCCCGGCGCCGAGCCAGCGGAGCGACACGCAGCAGGTCAGAGGTCACTGCTGTGGAATTAGTACAAGAACGCTCCCAGAAATATGTTTGATCTGTTTTAAGGAAGCAGATCCAGGGCAACGTTTCAAACACATAGAGGTTGATGGAACACACACACACACACACACACACACACACAGAAAAACGACTGCTTTGTGGAAACGTCGTGTGGATGCTGATGTGATGATGTCAGGTCATGTGTTTTGAGCAGAGAGCTTTAAAGACTGGAGGTTTGGTCTGTTTGACTCAAGTCTGTAATTGTGGCCAATAATTCTGTTTATGTGACTTCCTACTCGTCGTCCGCGTGGCTTCGTACCTGGTTTTGGTCGCATGCCTTCTGCAGATGAAGATGCATTTCGTCATCTGCGTTGTTGGGTTAGGGTTTGCCCCGCCCCCCCCCGGTCGGGAGCATTCCACTGGGTTTAAAGGCAATGCATCACTTGAATACTTTGCAGTGAAAGTATGTTCGTGGTGAATATGATTTCACAACTTGCTAATCCTCTGAAAATATTTGAGTCCGGAAACCCAATTCAATAGTATTTATAGTGTCCTATCACAACAGAAGTCTTAGGACACTTAACACATGAGCAGGACTAGAATATGCTCATTAATTTTAGAGTAAATACTATTTAAAGTCCCAACATCACCCAGGAGCGTGAAAAAAACGCCTTAATAGGCTTTTAGGCAGAAATCTGGTGCAGCCCAGGCCCTTGGGTTGTAGTAGTAGTAGTAGTAGTAGTAGTAGTAGTAGTAGTAGTAGTAGTAGTAGCAGCAGCAGTAGTAGTAGTAGTAGTAGTAGTAGTAGCAGCAGTAGTGGTGGTACCAAGACCTGGCAACAAGACCTCCGGGTTAATGATGTTGAGAGCTTCCTGCCGTCGGGAGAGGATCTGCTGAGGTCACAGGAACATCTATTTCATTGCGATTCTTCAACAACATTTTTGTTGGCCCTTAAATCTTGTAGACAGACGCGTCGGTTCATAAATCTAACCAAAAAAACTCCCTGTCACTTTATTTTCAAATGTTCTTGCCTTCCAACGTGAAATTAAAATGGATTTGTATATGGATCTACAAACTGGTTAACAACGGTGCTCCGTGAGATCATGTCACACTCACATTGCTCACATGTTATTTAACTCATTAGGTTACATTTTTTTTAATTAAAATTAAAAATTAAAAAAATATATTTCACTTCATTTTGACTATTTTGGTCCATTGCACAAAATTCAAATAAAAATCCATTTGAATTTCAGGTTGTGAGGCATATAAATGGGGGGATACCTTTGTAAAGCTAGGTGTTGTTATCCCACATCAGTTTTACCAGATAACACATAAAGTGATCGGCTGTGTTTAATATTTAATAGACAACAAAGTGGAGTTTGTGGCAAGTTGATCTGTCCCATATTGAGCAAAGTCATGCAAACATCACCTGACTTCTGTTGACACTGATTAGTCCCGGTCGGTGCTGCACACATTTAGACGTGGGCCGACATGAACGTCTCGTCCAAACATGATTTAAACTCTCTTTTTATTGAAAAACAATATGAGATGATAGATGATCTCCCTGCATAGATAAACTCAGGATACTAAAGAACTCCACTTATATGTGATGGACTCACTTTAGTTCGAACTGTGAGCTGTTGACTTCCCGGGCTCTGATTGGACGTTGCCCCCTTGCTGCCCTGGTATTGATGCTCAGTGATGTCATCGGCGCCCACGCCCACGCCAAACATGCCACCGTCTCAGCTCTTTGTCCCGTGTGTCGCTGCTGGAATATCTGCTGTGAGTGTTGACTTTGTGGTTTTGTGTTCAGCCTCACTTTTCCTTCCAGATCCTTTCAGCCGGCTGTTCCTTTCATCATTTAGGAGCTCCATTATATCACGTTCTCTGCAGATCTGCTCCCTCCTCTTCCTCCCTGCAAACAAGTCATCAGATATGATCGTTTATTACTTTGTTTAAACTGTAATAATCTTATTAACTTCCCATGAAGACGTTCTCGCCTTGTTCCACCTCCAACCTGTCTTTCATCACTCCAACTAAACTGACAGTTTATCAATATATCTCTTCCTCACAGCCTTTATGTCACAAACGTATCAATTAAAGAGGAAAACGGCACATTTCTCAGATTGCTGGTATATAAAGCATCCTCCAACATGTTGGAACGAAGGATCTGAATCTGCACCCGCGATGCATGCTGGGTAATTATCGGCGCCTGCTTTCCACAAGAAAGAAATTCTGGTTCTGATCGATTTTCATAGTTTTCTTTGATGTGAAGTTGAAAACATTTCTACGAATCCAACATTTTGTACCGATGATAATTTTTTACAGAAAACAGGCGATTTGCTTTTTTAAAATGCTGTCACGCTGAAGGAAAGTATAAAGATATTTCCATATCACCTTTTATTTCTGATATGAGTGAGAATCCATGTCACATGATCATTACTGTACGTTCTTCCAGCGTTAGACACCTCAGCTGCTGGTGTTACACACAACATGGCAGCTAATGAAATGTTCTGGAGGAAATCCATCCAGTGTCTGTAGAAAGTGGCCTTGGTAACCTTGGTGAAGTGTGTTTGTGTTTGGATGGATTCGCTCACGGCAGCAGCAGGACACAAACTGTTCACTGATCGACTTCTATCGGCTTATTTGAGGTCAAACACGGGTGATGTGATTGGAGGAGGCCTCGGTGATGTGATTGGAGGAGGCCTCGGAGTGACAGAGCAGAGCAGTGATGTGATTGGAGGAGGCCTCGGTGATGTGATTGGAGGAGGCCTCGGAGTGACAGAGCAGAGCAGTGATGTGATTGGAGGAGGCCTCGGAGTGACAGAGCGGTGATGTGATTGGAGGAGGCCTCGGTGATGTGATTGGAGGAGGCCTCGGAGTGACAGAGCAGAGCAGTGATGTGATTGGAGGAGGCCTCGGAGTGACAGAGCAGAGCAGTGATGTGATTGGAGGAGGCCTCGGAGTGACAGAGCGGTGATGTGATTGGAGGAGGCCTCGGAGTGACAGAGCGGTGATGTGATTGGAGGAGGCCTCGGAGTGACAGAGCGGTGATGTGATTGGAGGAGGCCTCGGAGTGACAGAGCAGAGCAGTGATGTGATTGGAGGAGGCCTCGGAGTGACAGAGCAGAGCAGTGATGTGATTGGAGGAGGCCTCGGAGTGACAGAGCAGAGCAGTGATGTGATTGGAGGAGGCCTCGGAGTGACAGAGCGGGTGATGTGATTGGAGGAGGCCTCGGAGTGACAGAGCAGAGCAGTGATGTGATTGGAGGAGGCCTCGGAGTGACAGAGCAGTGATGTCATTGGAGGAGGCCTCGGTGATGTGATTGGAGGAGGCCTCCGAGTGAAAGAGCGGTGATGTGATTGGAGGAGGCCTCGGAGTGACAGAGCAGTGATGTGATTGGAGGAGGCCTCGGAGTGACAGAGCAGTGATGTGATTGGAGGAGGCCTCGGAGTGACAGAGCAGTGATGTGATTGGAGGAGGCCTCGGAGTGACAGAGCAGTGATGTGATTGGAGGAGGCCTCGGTGATGTGATTGGAGGAGGCCTCGGAGTGACAGAGCAGTGATGTGATTGGAGGAGGCCTCGGAGTGACAGAGCAGTGATGTGATTGGAGGAGGCCTCGGAGTGACAGAGCAGTGATGTGATTGGAGGAGGCCTCGGAGTGACAGAGCAGTGATGTGATTGGAGGAGGCCTCGGAGTGTCAGAGCAGTGATGTGATTGGAGGAGGCCTCGGTGATGTGATTGGAGGAGGCCTCGGAGTGACAGAGCAGTGATGTGATTGGAGGAGGAGTGACAGAGCGGGTGATACCTAACAGTGTGTTATGCTGCATCAGCTGTTCTGGTAGCTGCTGGTCGCTTGCTGATTCTTAGCGATGCAGGCCGATGCTCTGAGCGCTGAGCTTGTTCATTACGTAACACACACAAACATAACGCATGCACGCGCCCTCGCCGCCATCTAACTGTCCAGAGACACAACACTGTTCTTGTTCTGGGATCCGACTCCCAGTGTGAACTTTGCCCTTCCTTTCCTGTCTCCCTGTCTCGTTTGTTGCGTTGGACAAACCGCTGGTTAGCGTGGTTAGCGTGGACTTTAGTTCTCTCCCGGCTCCGTGGGGTTGATTGTGTATCTGAGTGGACTTTAGCTGGAGGTCAGACAGCGAACGCAGCACTGATGTTTGTTTGGTCAATAATGCAACTCTGCGTGAAGCTCCCCCTGCCCGCTGTTTCCCCACAAGTGTTCAGCTTTTACTGGAGAGAAGGTCGGAGGGCGCAGTACAGATGATAAGTAGAGGAGCAAATGTTCAATACAGTCATACACTCTTGTTATGTTATTAATGTTATTAATGTTTTAATGTAAAGTGCTCTGAATTGCCTTTTCTCTATAAATAAGCCTCCTTGCCTTTGAATTAAACGCTGGTATGGGATCGGTAACGGCCGGGTATCGGAGTGAAAAGGTCGATGCATCCCTATTCTGTAATTCTGCATGTTTCATCATGTATCACTAGAAAGAAGCCTTTGACTGTTGTAATCTACTTCCTGCCTGTCCGGCCTCCCCTCTCCTCCCGCTCCATGTCAGTGTGCCAGCGGTTGTTTGGAAGCCCTCACTTATATCTGGGCTGTATATTTATCTCTGTGCTTCCTGTCCGCCCACGCCGCCGCAGCCTAATACGGCCTGAATGCGAGCAGAGAGGGAGGGCACAGCGGGCGAGGGAAGACGGGGGGGGGGGGAGGTTAGACAATATAAAAAGTATTTTTCCCACAACTTGGTTTTTGGTCTGTGATGGCGTGTTTTTCTGCTGATCTTGTGTAAAGAGAAGAACACACAGTAGACCAGCACGAGAAAGAGATTAAAGAGAGCAGGATAATAATATCGGCCTTAAGGTGGACTTTGATGTAGAACCGTGTGGATATCATACAATGGCATTTGCTCGGATGGATGTGATGGACAGAACAAACAAGTACTACGTAAAAGTACTTCAAAAAAAGTTTGTGGGCCGTTTCTACTCATTGTATTTACTGCTGCTTTATCTCTCTCTCACACACACACACACACACACACGTCCTGAAGTCTGCCCTCTCTTTCACTATTGCTTCCTCTTTCCTGTCAGGCTTTTATTTTCTCCGTCCGTCTTGTTTTTGGAAGCAAAGGGGGATTTCTGTGTTTTAACGTGATTATGCAGTACTGCTCAGCTGTGTAATCCCTCTGTGAACTGTCACCTGATCTGTGGCACGCCTTCCGCCCTGCAGCAGATTAGATTACCAGCATGTTCACCAAAGTGCGGGCTCTCATGAACTCCTCTGCATGCAGAAATGCCCCGGCATAACATGGAGAGCACCAGGAGCCCGTGGCAGCAGGGAACGCCGCCGCCGCCGCTGCCGTGGATCACCAGAGTGGTGGGAGGTCAGAGCCCCGCCTCCTCGGGGGCGGAGTCGGATACAGAGACGAGCAGCACAGAGAGTGAGAGGGTAAGGCGATTTATTAATATGACACTTTTTATACCCAAAGGCCATAAAAGGAAAAAGAATAAAAGCAAGCAAAGAGCACACAAATAAAATCATGTCAACAAAATAAGATTTAAAAGCAAATGAATTCTAGACAGGAAAGTGAGTGAGAAGCTGTTGATGATGGTGATGCAGTAATCTGCCTCTCCTATCATGATAACGTTCTAACTTCATCCCACATTACTCATCCCTTCACTGATGGTAACCTGCATGTGGTCACTTGTTCTGCTGTGTTCTCCCTCTCTGTCAGTCCTGCATTAAGACGCCGGCCCCGGGCTCACTGAGGAACCTGCCGCTGCCCTCCATGCTCCAACAGCGAATCACAGAGATCGACCAGCAGAAGGAGGAGCTTAAGATCGAAGTGAGCATGTTGGATGATTGTGGTCCAAATCATAGACAAAAACATCACATGTCCCATCGGACCGATGATCCTCCTGTTCTGGTGTAAACTTGTATTTCAGGTTAATATTAGAACATGTTTAAAAATGCTTTATTTGGCCGTGCCCTCTCTCTGAAACACTCTGTTGGACCCCTCCCTTCCAAAAAGCCCCAAAAGCCTTTTAAATGTACAAAAACCCTATAAATACAGTAAAGGAATCAGAAAAGCATCATGGCTCCTCCTTAAGGAAATCCAGTGATTCAGTTAAATTTGACTTAAAGCTGAAACCGCTGTTTGTGTAGGAAGTGTTTAAAAGGTGGTTTTAGTGAACATGCATGTGTTTGGGAAGTAACGGCTGGATGAATGAAACTTTGTAAACAGATGTTCTCAGATCATTTACTTCCAGCCGTAGGTGTAGGCATGCCTGAATAACATATTCTTCAATAATTCAAGGTAACATGTGAGTAAACGATATAGAAATGGTCATTTCATGGGTAAAGTGTTCCTTTAAGGGTTCCTTTAACTCTCCATGAGCGCTGCAGCAAATCGACGTTCAAAGAAACACTGAAATGACTTGATTGTGTCTCTGCTGAAGTCTGCACATTTTTTATCTCCGTGCCGTCTGCAAACCTCGACACAGTCACGGTGAAGGAATGCATATCTGTGACTTGACTAGCTCTGGTCAACACGATTCTGCTCCTCTCAGCTGCAGCTGGAGGTCGCGCTGCTGCAGGGAGAGCTGCAGACGGAGCAGACGCAGCTGCGCAGGCACACTCAGAGGCTGCAGGCGCTGCAGCAGCAGGCCAGACGGGAGGAGAAGCCCCGACACAGCGGCAGGCAACAGGTAGCAACGCAACTCATATCATATATTATCACCATAATATCGGCGCTTTTCATCAGACGGGATTCGTGATTGTGTTCCGTGATCCGACAGACTCATGGTGTTGGTTACAGCATTTTAATGCCATTTAATTCATTTTGAATAAATAAATATACAATTATTCCTGAAATACTATGTCCTCTTGTTCCGCTCTATGTGGCAACATGTTGGAACAAAGGCTCTGAACCCGCGATGCATGCTGGGTAAATATCGGCGCCTGGTTTCCACAAGAAAGAATTTCTGGTTCTGATCGATTTTCATAGTTTTCTTTGATGTGAAGTTGAAAACAAAACTAGTTTCCTCATTTCTATGAATCCAACACTTTGTACCGATGATGTTGATGCTGAAAACAGGCAATTTGCTTTTTTTTATAAATTGCTGTCATGCTGGAGAAAAGTGTAAAGATATTTCCATATAACCTTTTTATTTCTGATATGAGAGAGAAATAACTATATATATATATATATATTACTAAGTTCTTATTTTTTTTTTTTAAGTTGTCTTTTCAAAGAACTTATTTCCTAATTCCACATTTATTCATTTTGGGGGATTCTGTGAGATGATCATTTGAAAATAGCGGATGGAAATAAAAAGAGATATGAAGTAAATGTGGTCTTATGAAAAGTCCCCTGAAATAAATAAATGTAAATATCCATTGAAAAATGTCCTTTTTGTAAAATAAAAATAAATGATATATTTTATTGAACTAGTTAGAGTCATTCATATAGTAGTTATAGTTTATCTATATATGTAGGATTTATTTCAGTGCTATATGTATGTATTTATGTCGTAGGCTCTTTATTCCTTTAATACTGAATGAAATATATGTACATATAACATGAGGATCAGAATCCCAGCAGGAAAAGCTTCAGGAATGTCGTTGAAATGTGAGGCTCATTAACGTCCACAAACATCAACACGAGATCGCGTCGGCGATAAGTCAGTTCCCATGAAAGACGTCTAACAGGGTTGGGAATCGACTTTTTATTGTTTGGGGACACGGTTTTGTTGAATAGTTGGGTGTTGACTGTACCTGCAGGAGCGGGAGCGTCTGGAGGAGGAGAGACGCAGGCTTCAGCAGCTGAAGGGGAGGTGTGAGGAGAAGGAGAAGCTGATCCCCAGTCAGCCAGAGAGCCAGAGAGGACAGCTGACACTGCAGCTGCTGCAGGTGAGTGGTGAGCTGCACCCGGCCTCCACATGCATGCAGTATCCAACATTTTACCTTTCCTGCTTGTGGCCGTTATTCGTCCACTTCTGTCTCATTCTTCACCGTTTCATTCATTCATAGTTTTCTAAATATCCGCTGAGTTTTTGGATCGATGCACTTCACTTCACTGACTGTCATGTGTCGGGGGATCTAATCGTGCTAAACCTTTTTATTGGGGACTAAATGAAATAAATTAGGTTACTGGCAGCCGTCCAATGAGAAGCTGAAACTGATCCTCGGCCTGCAGTTCTGGCTCCGTCTCCCATGTGGCGGTGTGTTAGCGTAGCATCGGCTCAGACCCCAGACTTACATCACGCTGCTGTTTGGTTCCACAGAGTGTGATTGTTCAGGACCTGTTCAACCTGATGTGTCAGAGTACACACACACACACACACACACACACACACACAGTGCATAGGATGGTCTGTGTGAATGAGACCAGACGGAGACCTCCTTGTTTTCAAAGCAGCGTTCAGGTTTGGGTGCAGCAGCAGTTACTTTATGTTGTGACACGCTAGATTTATTTGGAAAGAGCTTTTTAAAAAACTGGTTTGTCACAAACAGTGAAAACCTCCCACATGGACACACACACACACACACACACACACACACACACACACACATGCACCAGAACAAGAAGGCAGGTTTTTACTTTCAGACCACAAACGCTGAACCGAATGTTTTTAACACTGGAAGCTCATTGATGTTTTCAAATCAAGCTTTCATGTCCCACGTAGTTATTATATCTATCTTATACAAAGGCGTTATTATATCTATCTTAAAGGCATGTTGCTGCACACAAACTCATTGGGCATGAAGGTAAAGGAAATCTTAATTTAAACATAATATCATTTTTGGAAGGAATTCACTTTGTTATTAAACGTTATGGTGGATAAAAAGTAACCAGCTTTTCCAGTAGACGTGTGGCATATTTATATTTATTATTATTATTATCATAGCTGATAGCTGACTTCATAAAATGATTGTGATCGCTGTAGATGAAGTCCATCTTTGAGAAAACAACATAAACACAGATAACAAGAACAAAATGAAAAGATGCACATTGATGATATGAGACAAATTGCAGGAGAAAGAGTCGATGGACGCGGCGGTGCGGGCCTTCGAGGACTGGGAGTTTCGTGTTCTGGAGCGAGAGAGCGGCGTCGATGAGGAGGACGAGGACACGCCGGACAAAGAGACGGACGAGGACACGGAGAAGGAAATCTCCCAGCAGCAGCATGCCATCAACACTCTGCAGGTAAACACCGACGTGTTCTACGGGTTTTCAGCTGAACGTCATGTGTTTTCCCCCGCAGGCTGACGTGGGATCAACCTTCACATAAACGTCCCTTCATACAAACGCATGACCTCAGACTGAGAGCCGCTGGAACAACGAGCAGGACGAATACAGTCCGATCCAGTGGACCTCTGTATTTTTAGATCTTGACATTTGGAACACGAAGTCCAGTTTACCAGAGTGAACCTTCGAGCTCGACAGCGATGATGCTTTCCAGTTTAGACTGTTAGACACGTTTTTTTAGGATCATTGTAAATGTTAGGGGGTTTCTGTTATTTTGTCCACCCTCTGGACATGCATATGAGCAACATTGACTAATCCGTCCCCTGTGGTCATGAAGGTCTTTTTTTGTGTGCAAGAAGCAGTTGTATCATGAATAATCATTAGAATCATAATTAATAACTTCTACAATCTAGATAGAGTTTTCTTGCACCGGCGCTCACCTTTTTTCCCAACCTTGTATCTTCATAATTCCATCCATCCCATCAGAGATCCAACAGAAGTCTTTACCGAAGCTCTTCAGGGTTCAAGTAAGGAGAGGGCAGACGGTTTAAAGCCACAAATCTGACCTCCTCCTACAATAATCACAGTCGTTGGCATTGATCAACAGAGCTATAAATCTGGCTCAGATGCTATTTTTGCACTGCAGCACAGTGGAAATCATTATTATTGTCTCCTTGGCCCGAGGGACGAGCTGCATCCTTATTTACAGCATCCTCATATACACTCCCCATGTTGTCACTAAGACACGCCCCCTTTTAAATCGGGACATGAACTCTCGGCCTCCATCTCACGGCACCATTGTGTCACATGACTCTGAACTTAATTACATGGGAGGGTCATTTCTTTATGTTAAGAATGCGACTGAGCATTTATTAGCAGAGAACGACCTGATTACTGTTTTAAAGTGTTAATGAATGAATTAATGATTGTAATTGTTGGAACAATTGATCCTGCAGCTTTGTGACGGAGAGTCAAGGAACAGAACAAATCTGAAGATTTCAGATTCAGGATAATTTGAAGAGGCTCAACACGTTGGCACCCGTGTGATAAATCCTCAATGCGTCACTGCCATGAGGCGCCACCTGCTGGCACGTTGCGGCCCTTGTGTTTTTACTTTGTTTGGGATAATGCATTTTTTCCAGTATCTAATTAACTATTATCTATAATTATACTTTTATCTAGTTCAGAAAGCTTGTGGAGACACGCTTGTCCCGACAGTTTCGGTGTTGTCGGCTCATTTTCACAAAGCAACCCTTTACTTCTGATTCTGAAGTTTGTTTGTTTGGAAGATGTATTTCTTTAGATAGTGTTATTAATATGTTGCTTTCCAAAGAGGACTCACATTCTGAAGCCAGTGGTGCTTTGAGCTAAATGCTGACATGCTAACATGTTCACCTTTCTTAGCATGCTAACATTTACTCATTAGCACTAAATTCAACGTGCAGACTAATAGTTTAGCATCGGTGGGTAAAGAATGCTAACGAAACCTTTCTAACCACACTTTCTATTGTCTTCTCTCAGGTCAGGAGAAGTCAAAAGTCTCAAATCTTATGTATTTGATCGTTTGTGAAGCCTCCATTATTTCCCAGAATCGGAGCAGATTTTGCTTCGTTCACATCCTGACAAAGAAAGTTCCAAAATGTCCGATTCCAAGAACATATGAATATTGACTGTTAGAGGTTGGAAATAGCATGGAGTCTGATAGAGGAGGCTGGGAGAAGAAGAGGGGATTGTGTGAGAGGGATGCTGGTTGACTCAGCTGCAGCGAGGCCAGATGACAGCTCGTCTCTGTACCGGCCGTCTCTAAATGTGTCACATCGGCTCTGCCAATTCACCCAGCTAATGTCAGGCCGTCATTTATTTTACACTCTGGGCCGCGCTGGCACATGACCCTTCTCGTGCCTCTTCATCGACTTGCAAAATGGCTGTTTGATTTGCATCGTGTCTCAGCTGAGAGGAGCTCGGGGCGGTCGCTCACCAGTCGGGATGTTTTCAACATTAAACCCAACATGATGAAAACATTCAGTAAGCTCAGACCGGCCCAGATGAAGCAGATGCAGCGCAGGTCACTGTTCCGATGACCATATGTCCGTCCTGTTGTTGTGGATCTGATGTCCGCCGTGTTGTTGTGGATGTCCAGGAGCGAGTCCAGCAGTTGCAGAGTCAGCTGAAGGAGATGGAGAGGGAGAAGGAGAGGGAGCTCAACGCCTTGAGGAAAGAAAGGAGAGATCTCGTCTACACAAATCAAGTGGTAAGAGCCATTTATGATATTGTTGAGAATCACTTCTGCTTCGTCCTTATTAAAAAACAGTCATATTCAGATGGTTCAGCTGTAAATTAAACACCTATTTCCTCAAACGTTCCACAGTGTAACACGTGTTGTTTTACTGTTGATACAATAGATGTATAACTTTACTGTTAAGTGTCTCTACATCTCACTCAAGTCATTACTGGAATAAAGTGTTTGCTGGAGAAAATGAGTTAATTATGAGTCCAAAATATCCACTTATATACTATATTGTGCACTATATTTCATTTCTGCTATTGTGTTGAAGAGGTAGGGTTCGTACACGTTACTTGTATGAATGGAGTAGAGACTGAGTGAAATCTGGGACACAGCTAAACGTCTTTGACATCACATTGTTTGAATTCTAGGTGCATGTTTTTATTTGTTCAGCTAAGTAGCGTAACAGCTGTGTTAAAGCTGCCCTACCTTTTAAAATTAAAGTGGAGTGGTTGCTAATAGCGATGGCTAAAGAGCCAGATATTTCCCTCAGGAGGTGGTGGAGCCCAAAACCGAGATAAAACACGTGAATATTGGACTTGCATTCATCACATGGTCAGAAATATGACTCCAAATGAATGATGATGTTGCTGCTGGATCTGTAAATGTGCACATTATGTCAATCTTGTTTGCAAATGCATGTTTAACGAGTTAATTAGGTTAGCTGGATCCGCTGTGTGACGATAATAATGCCACAATGTTGCATTGTTAGTGTCTGTGGGAGGAACTGTTCGCTGTTCTGTTTTCCATGTTATAGAGTTGTCTGAATGTCTAGAGAATTATTAGAATTTAACACATTTTATCGTTTGTAAAAGCCTTTTGAGATGCATCATGTTGTTTTCAAGAGGGTCCTGATTTAATAAATGATGTAATAAATGGCCTCTACCAAACATATTGACCATGATGCATTGACAAAAAGGTCAGTTTGGATGGTTGCTGCGTAAAGGAATGCGTTATTTATTATTACAGAGATTTATTTCAGGCATGCAAACATACTGTGGCCATGTGTTCTCCATGTTTATTATGAATGCTTGCATCTCCTTTGAGATTTACTCAGTGGCTAATTATACTTTGCTGTGACAGCGTTCAAATGAGATCTGGATGAGGGAAAAGCAAATCAGACATGGAGGGAGGGAGGAGAGGGAGGGAGGGGAAGACCGGGGATAGAGGGAGGAGTGAGCGATGTGAGGGAGGATGCAGCTTTTGTCGATATGTGTGAGTGTGTGTGGAGGTGTGTGTGTGAGAGGGAGAGAAGGCGAGCTTGGAGACGTTCCACATCATTTTAACAAGAGGTAAGAAACCCAAACAACTGAAACTCTGGTAATGTCTTCTAAATGAGAGAACAGCTGGAGGTGTGAAGGACGGGGAGACGTGTCTGACTAGTGTGTATGACATGTGACCTCGGGTTTACGTCGGACACACGACTGACACACGTCTGACACACGTGGACGTTTAATGCAGAGAGCTTGTTGTGTGTTGGGGTTTGGACAGAAATGAATGTGTGACGTAGAGAACAGTAAGCCAGGATCAGTGGATCCGTACGCTGGTGAGTCGTTGAACAGATCAGGGTGAAACAGTGGACTGCGGCAGTGAATGAATTGCTCATGTGTTCGTGAGTCAAGAGAGGAAGGGAGGGTCAGAGGGAAAGCTAGAGAGGCAATGAGGAGTTTTTTTTTTAACTCATTACGATCCCTCTTGGAAGCAGAGTTGTGATTCTCAGCCAGATGTGGTATGTCGGCAGATTTTCATCGGTCAACCAAGTGTTTTGTTTCCCGTCGCTCCGGTTCATTTAAACGGTTTAGTATTTGTGCCTTGCGGCCATTTTAACGTTACTGATTTTGAAATAGCATTTCCTCTGGTCCTACAGGTTCTCAAAGAGAAGAAGCAGCTCACTGATTGGTCCAACATCACCTGCTCGGCTCCCTGCATGATGTCACTTTCCCCTCTGACCATTCACAAGCCTCCTCAGGTATGCAGCTCGTCGCCATAGATACCGCATGTGTTTATGTGATTCCTTTCATTTGTTGTTGTCATTTCATTTTCCTGAACAAAGCTATCAATCCTTTAGTCTGGAGAATCTCCAAAACTCCTTAAATACTCTTTCCAGAACTCAAGATAAGCTAGTTCAATGTCACAGAAGAAGGCCAAGAAAACAGCAGTGCATTCTGGGTATATCTGCATAAAAAGAGACTTAATCAGTATAATATCTGACAAAAAACATTTTAACATTGCATCAGCTCTAGTTTGCCAGATTAAAGATGTCGTTGAACCTTTTTCTTATTTTGCAGGATCCATACAAAGAGTCTGCCAGTTTGCCCAGAAGACGGAGCTCGCATCGCCACAGCAAACACGGCGAGCGGCCGCTGTCAGCGCAGGGTGAGCTGCTGCAGCTTTCCTCTTCTGTTTGTGCTGCTGATCGCTTCAGCTGAGAGGAACAATACCAAACACTCTCATGGCGACTGTTTGCTCAGGCCCCGCCCTCTTTAGTCCAATCCAAGGTGTGTCGGTGGAGTCAGCAGGTTGTTTTTTCACGTCGTAGAAAGCAGGATTTTCCTGTACCGACCGGATGAGCCAAGAAGAGCCTCTATACGCAATCTCCTCAGTAGTATCTGTTGTTCTCTCTCTCTCACACACACACACACACACACAAGCAGCCTGACCTCGGTCGTGTCTCGTCTTGCAGGTAACTGAAGTAACTGAAAGTTCTTCCTCTAATGTGATTCATCATCTCGGTACACCCCACTCAGCGCTGCATCTTCTAAAAACAGTGATTTGAGCTGACGGCCCCGCGTGATCTCGTGTGTCTTCTCCATCTCCGTCCTCCTCTCAGGGTTGGTGAGGACGCGTCCAGACAACCAGAGCCCAGAGGCTTTCACGTCCCCGCCCCCCTCCCACAGACTCAGCAACGGGACCAGCAACAACGGCCACAGAAGTGGGACCAGCAACGGGTTGCTCAGTCCGTGCAGCAGTGCAGCGAGCTCCCGCGCTGCCAGGTCAGATACAGGATGCACTCTTCAAGGCTTTTAATGTAGAAGCCATTTACATGGAGCCGTGGTGGCATTTTTATGGTTGTTTGCTCACAGGTGTGAAGGGTCTGCGAGGAGGATCACTTTTTATTTACCGTTCATACCATTTATTCAATATCGGTTCTTTATTTCTCATTGTTCTGGCCAGCTTCCTTTCTGGGAAACGATAGACTCAACACATGAATTGTTAAGATCTGAGAAACACTGTATAAAATCTATATGATGACATGACTGGTCTTTACCACATCAGATGTCTTTTCAGCACGATTTTCACATTCCCAGTCTATCTTGGGAAGACCAATGATGTGATTACAGATAGGAATCCAACCAAGAATCAGAATATCACAACGAAGGGATTGACAAGGACTTTGATTTTGGCATCAGAGCTGAAACTGTATTGTGTTGAACGGAGTCCCTGCTTTAACTAATAGATAGCACCATAAAAATATATCTTCTTAAAACTCCACACATACCAGCGTTGTATTTTTAGCCTCCTGTGTTTCTCTGATTAACCGGTGAATCCTCCTCCTCTTCCTCATCCTCCTCCTCTTCCTCTCACAGCCCGTCTCTGTTGGACCTCGTGGAGATCGAGAAGAAGCTGCGGGAAGCCAAGGCGGAGAGAGAGAGGCTGCTCAGAGAGAGGGTGAGTCACCTGCCGACGCCGACTAATCAGCCGTGGAGCGCTGCATTCCACACCGCTGTCTGATGGCCGACGCTCGGCTCCGAGAACACAGATGTGTGGATGTTTGTGATAAAACGCTTGTTTTGCAGCATTGGCGAACGCCCAGGCGGAAAACGTGGGTTTAGTTTAGAAAGCAGATTGTTTGATACATGTTGATGTCAGTTTTTTTTCATGCAAATATGAAATACAAATCTGTAGCAGCAGCTGATTTTATGTGATACATGTGTGCAGGAAGAGCGACGGCATGTTTTGTTGGAGGAGAGAAGACAGAAAGAGCTGAACTCTCCGAGAACCGAACCACCGGAGCCAGAGACCCCAGAAAGGCTAGACCCAGAACCAAAGGAGCCGCCACCGGAGAGTTCTCCCCCGTACTCCCCAGAGGTATGAAAGGACGCCTACAAAAAGATCAATATCTTCGTCTTCCGTCCCAGAATGCACCTTGGTTGGTGAGAGGTTCAGGTGTGTTGTGCTAGTAGAGGCTGGTAGATGAGGACTGTGGTGGTGGTGGTGGTGCATGTACTGGATGAATGTGGGACCAGGAAGGAGTGAAGCACACATTTCAGGTCATTCCTCTGATTGCAGAAGGCCCCCCAGGAGCCCAGCCTGCCCCTCTTCCTCTCTCCCAACTTTGACCTCCGGGCCCACGTGGAGTCTCTGGGTCACGGGGTCACCGGCTGCACGGACCTACGCATGACGCCTCGCCGCTGCGCCGGCTTCCTGACCAAGCGAGGGGGGCGGGTCAAGACCTGGAAGAAGAGATGGTTCCTGTTTGACATGGACCACAGACGTCTAGCCTACTATACAGGTCAGACCTGCAGGGGGAGCGGCTTGTGCACATTCTGATGGCTGTTTGCTGAGTCCTTCACACTCTAAGAGGAAGTCCAACACATTATAGAATATATTTTATGACATGAATAGATTAAGTTGCTAACTTGCTTCTCCGTTTGCTGCAGACTGTGATGAGAGGAAGCTAAAGGGAGTCATCTACTTCCAGGCCATAGAAGAAGTTTACCTGGACCATCTACGAACAGCCTCTTCTGTGAGTTCTCACTGAGAAACCAATCAAATCTGTCCGTCTGCCTTTGGATCCCCGGGGCAACACTTTGATAAATGCAGCTCAAACTGGACAGGAAGTGTCATATATGGTGCTGAGCCATGAATCCCAAAAATCCCCAAAATGCCTTGTTTTGCACACAGTGGGTTTTCCTTTTCCTTCAGTAAACGATCTAGTATTTCTTCGACTGCTGAAGAACTGATTGTGCACATTCCTCACTTTAGTGTTATTAATTATCTAATGATCAGTCTCCTCTAATGTGATCAAAGCTGCTCATCCAACCTAAATAACATCTGCTCTGCTATGTTTTTAATAACTTTTGGCTGTCCCTTCTCTTCAGTCGCCGCGGCCCACTCTGACGTTCTGCGTGAAGACATACGACCGGCTTTTCTTTCTGGTGGCAACCAATCCGGTGTCCATGCGGATTTGGATGGACGTCATCGTCACGGCAACAGACGAGCACAGTCGTTATTGACCTCCCTGCGTACGTGACTGTAAAGCCCTGAGTGAAGCTGCTGAGCGGACAATGCAGCGAGTCATTTCCCCGTATCTGAGGGGTCTGGTCTGGCCGGGGGTCCACCTCAGGGGCCGATCCTCCACCTGGACTCGTGTGGAAGTGTGTGAGATGCAGAGGTGCTGAACAGATGTGTGAGATCCAGAGGTGCTGAACAGACGTTCTCTAGGTACAGCAGAGGAAATGTTACGTGATGTTGGATGCTGCAGAGGTTCATGAGCAGCTTTACATGCCAGTGTACACTGGGAGTCTGTTACTGGGAGGTTTCACTCTTTGAGCCTGGCCTCCCCCTGCTGGTCAGAGTCCACAATCACAAGACTGGTGTACGCTGCAAAAACACTACAAGGAGTGGACACAATAATGGAAACACCTGAACAATAGCATGCAATCCAATCTAACAACCCAGCAATAAATATACCTTATTACACTGTTATTTTATTTTGTAATACCTGTTGGATTGTTTTATAAGTGTTTCCATTAATATGTCCATATCCTGTATCAATGTTTTCATAAATGACATTTTCATGATTTAAGTTATTATTTGGACATTTTTATGGGTTTGATATGCAAATAAATGAAGGCATAGACTGTTATGAATGCACTATTAAATGTTTATTCATAAAGAAAATTGCTCTGGTTTGCACTCTTTTTTCCAGTAATAATAATATATATTGGCAGCAATAACAGAAGCACATTTCCACGGTGAAGCTGGATTTTTGTCATTTCCATTCTTCCCACTGTCTTGTCTTATCTGCACATAAGGGGCAAAATGAAACGGTGAGCACCTGTGTGGAAACTTTACACATTTTAATCTCTTTATTTATTTATATATTTTTTGGTGAATATGCAAAAGCGGTTCACGGTCAACATCCCATTTAATTTTTCTTACACAACTCTGGTTGGTTCATGATTAAGTCAGGAGGTTTGTATTTAAATCTCACATGTTCTTTTCTTTTTTCAGAAAATAAAGACATTGTATGGTGATCATCGTTGGCTGGAAGGTAAGACCGCTTCAGGAAACTGAGGAGTAGAAAGTACAGATATTAAGAGATAGTTTAAAAGGAAAATACATTGTCAAAAGTAAATACTCATGTGGAAGGATTTTTTTTTTTAAACAAGCCATAAACTAGAGCACATGAAAGTTTTTAATTGTTGGCCTGCTGCAGTTTTTCTATCGGCCACTAGAGGTCCCTACAGCTCTGTAAATGAGTTCACTGCGTCATGGGGTCTGGTGTTTGCAATAGTGTATATAAAATATTGTCGCTTCATAATGATATTAACAATAATTATTGTTGTTGTTAATGGTACTATGTTTAATTATATAAACATTGTATAATGATATATAATTTACTTTACTATAATTGAACTAGAGCAATCTGGGAACACAATCTTAACTTAACCTTCGATAATTACACACATTTTAAATTGACATTATTTAATTCCCCTTCAGTACTTGAAATATCTACGTGGTTCATGAGCTTTTTTCTATTATTATATAATGTTAAATGATTATTATATGGTTGTTGATGGATTGACTGGATTGACTGACCGATGATCTCTCGTGGAAAAAGATCTTGATCTCAACCTAAGAAGGTATTCTTGTTTTCTTATTGACCTGTAGCGATAATTCATTTGTTAATTAAAGCAATGATTCCAAACTGTGCTGGGAAAATAACACTGTATATTCCTTTGAATCCGTTTTGAAATCAATAGTTGGAGAGGTGTTCTACTCGTAATGGAGACCCAATAAGTTGGTGCCCTCTGAGGGCATGACGCCTCTGAGCTGTAGGGAGCTGTCCACTGGACGCGTGGTGCTGAACATGTTGAGTTATTATTCTGGGCAGCAGCTGAGAACGAACAAGCAACAGGCTCTTCTATACATCTGTCTAAGTCTCTGAGGGATGTTGGGTTCTCTCTACCTGCTGCAGATTCCGCGATCTGATCCCTGTGGGACTCCAACGCATCCGGGTCCGTCCAGCTGTGCGGATTTGAAATGTGAAAATGGTGGCAGATCAGCACCAAAGATCAAATAAGTCGTTTTATAGGCTAAAGGCGTGTCTTGCGACGTCACCACGACTCGTCACAGTCTCACCTCTTTATCAAGTGTTGATTGGCGGAAAGGTGAGTTCAGAGTTATACTGACACCTAGTGGTCGTACGGGTAATTCACCATGCTGCTTTCAGGTACTGCCGGGAAATGATGACGCCCTAGATGTCTTGATGTTGTGATGTCCGGTTAATATTCAGAGAGATCGGGGAAACAATCATTATTACTTTATTATTGATCATTTATGTCGGAGTTTGACTGATTTTTGACCGAAAGCAACAAAATGCTTTTTATTGAATGTGTGTCTACTTTGAAGGAAATGAAGGGGCTTCATTCACATAAATGGAAATGTTGTGAATAAATGACCAATAGACGGCCTCTAGTCCTTGGCTGAGTCCAGCAGTGAGACATATAGATATAAACATCAGCTCAGGCAGAGTAACTTTGACCCTCCATCTGCTTCCTTTACTTTATTAGATGGTTTGACCCGTCTACGACTGAGCAGTTAAAATTTAATTTAGCACATTTAAAACTAAAACAAGACATTTTAGGTTCAATAAAGCTCATCCTCCTGTTCAAGGAAGTATATTACTGAATGTTCTCATGAGTTGGCATTAATGTTGCCTTTTATAGTGTGAAATTATATTGGATTTGCTAAGATTTAGTGCCAGTAAAACACCGGTCGCCAGTTTAAAGCAGATGTTCTGCATGTTTAAGGCTCGTGTCACTATTTTTCACAACTGAACAAAAAACAAAGGTAGCGATTTATTCATTTATTGTTTGATTTATACTTCCTTGTCTCAGACTTACTGGTTAAAATCCTAAAATGTGATAAATCGGGAATATTATCATATAATATGGCAGATTAAAAAAACAGCAAAAACTCATAATTTTAATTTCAACATCTAATCACAGAATCTCATTTTAGCCAATAAAATAAAAATCGGTCATGTAAAACAAATGAATGGTTGTATCCATTCAAATGGTGTATTACAGCAAAACATTCGTTTCAAAACGCTGCTTTGTTTGATTCTGCAGATCTAATGTTTCAGTAAACCTGAGAGCTGGAGGCTATTATATCATATTATTATATCATTATATTATATCATATATCATCGCTTTCTGGCCAAGAACCCAGTTTATAGCGACATTTATTCATTTATTCAACATTTGTATTCATTTTTTATTTATTTTTGCAGTTTCTTGCCAACACCGGTTTTCCATTTTAACGCATCGTGACGGCGGGGAGCTTTCTCTGATTTGTGCGATTTTCATTTCCATAATTTGGGATTTTAATTCGATCGATTAGGTAACGTTCAGGGCCGCGAGTGCACGTGTTGCGGGGCCACAAGGGGTCGTTGTGGACAGGTCTCTCTCTCACACACACACACACACACACACTCACACTCACGCTCTCTCTCTCTCACACACACACACACACACACACACACACGCACACACACACACACTCACACTCTCTCTCTCTCAACACACACACACACACAATCACACACGCACACACACACACACACACACACACACTCACACTCTCTCACACACACAACCCCACCAAAAAGAAAAACTTGGTCTTTGAGGAAACGTTCAAGTTAAATAGATGAAACTAATTCAACTAGTTTGCTCCTCAACAATTAGGATTTTCGTTCAGACATACAAATCTTTTTTCTCTATTTTTCTTGACATATTTTAATCTGTACGAAATCAATTAAATACATATTGTTTTATTTGTTTCTTTATTGTAGGATTTAATTATCGCTGCAGGTGTTTTTAAATTGTGTTTTTTATTTATTTTTGAATCAGAATGGAATTAATAATTTCGTTATCTAAGCTTGCTTAAAAGATCACTTTCCTCTGTGTTTGAATCATCCATCACTCCGCAAGGACACGAGTTAACATCTGAACATGATGTGATCAATCACTATCGATCCGCGGATTGGTTTGTTTACATGCTGCCACTTTGCATTGTGGGCCGTTTTAAACTCACTACGCTCTGCATCTTTATTCGCCCCCCCCTCATCTGGATTAACGTGACGAACGAAAGAAGAAACGAATGTTTGAGATGATTAAAGTAAATACTTACTTTTTATTTTATTTAAAAAACACCTTAAATTAACCAAAAATTACTTTAAACGTTGTAAAGGAGGTATAACAAAATGTTCTTTAATTATTCCTTTTCAAATGTGATAAATCAGAATCATATTTAATGGGAAATAAGTCGCTTGGTTAATATTTGAATATAACGCAGCTTTACAGCAAAATCATGCAAATAAAATCGACCTTATGGCTCCGAATATGAGCTGAAAAATGACTGTAACGGTAAATCACTGGAGTCACAGTGGAGAATATCATCAGGGTCCTCCATGAGGTGATTGGTCAGCCGCCACAATCGGGCCCTTCTCCCGGATGATCGATCCTCGGGGACTAAGAGTGAGTCACGTGGCCGTGACCGACAGTGTGTGGGGGTCCGTGGGCAGAGAACTGGTCATTTGTATTGACCAGCAGAGAACTGGTCGTTTGTATTGAGCAGCAGAGCTGCAGGACAGAGATCCGCGTTCAGAGACTCTGGAGGAAACGGCCTGCGAACATGGCAGAAGGTATGTTGGGGGGGGGGGTGTCTCTTCTTCTCTTCTCTCTGTTGCATTGTTTTAGATGGGTTTTAAGGGGGGGGGGGGGGGTTCTTCAGCAGAAACCCTGCCCGGTGACCCCCACCCCCTCCACCCCTCATTGTTTAGGGGAAGAGGGTGCCAGCCCCCTTTTGTTTACCTCCCTCTCCCGCTTTCCCTCTCGCTGCGCACTTTCTGCGTTCCGCAGCATTTTGCATGAAAGTGGCAGAGTGTGCGGATACTCAGGGAGGCTGCAGCGCAAACAGGATAGTTTGGGTGCTCATTTTGACTCGAGGCAGGACTGAAGATGGGCTCCGTCTCCAACCAGGAATACCCAGGTGGAGTGTCTGTAGTTGAAGATGAAGTTGTGATGCTGTCTAACAGTGTTAACGCTTTGTTCACGCACGTGATGTTCTCATCACCTTTAAACACGCTGACCTCACTGTTTGGAACGGGCTCAGGCTTTTTCACCAGAAAGAAGTTCGTGATGGCTGAAAGGCAGACAGCTGGGTGGTAGCCTACTATTTCATACTGATCGATGCTGCGAAAGAAGAACTTTCAGGGTTAGAGGAGATGTTAGAGGAGATGTTAGAGGAGATGTTAGAGGAGATGTTAGAGGAGATGTTAGAGGAGGTGTTAGAGCAGATGTTAGAGCAGATGTTAGAGCAGATTCAATGTTGCCGTTGTTCTGGAAACGATGCGTCCGTCGGTAACCCTCCACGTTCCCGTTGCAGGAGTGTGTAAGACCGAGGAGGACGAGGGGCCGAGCACCGAGGAGGACTCCTTCCGCGGGGTCGGCATGTGTAAATGGTTCAACGTCCGCATGGGCTTCGGCTTCCTGTCCATGACCGACCGGGAGGGAGTGCCGCTGGAGGAGCCCGTCGACGTGTTCGTCCACCAGGTAGGATCACCTTCACCGGGCTGAGAGCCACCGGCAAGCACCGGCGTCCACACTGTAAGAAATGTCACGGTTTAAAGTGCTGGCGAAACCGACCTTTCTCTAAATGCTGAAGTGGGATCATCCCGTCCGTTTTCAATACAGCTGACTGCATGTTAGGTTTCTTTCTGTTTGTATCGTCGAAACCAGCCAGCCATGAGTCATGAGTCTGAAGTGAAACAACAAAACACCCATAGAAAGTTCGTTAAAACGGATCTCCCCCTGAAGAGGTTTGAATATTTGATCAAAGCTTACATAATATGAGAGATGGGTTCCATTATTTATTCATGTATGTAGTTATTGTTGTAATATGTTTTGCAGTGGGGTGGGTGTTGCTCCCTCAGGAGAACACGTGTTGCAGCTGAGGAGAGCTGCAGGCCTCCTCGTGCGTTTAAAAGGAAGAGGGACAGTGATAATCATAATAATAATCATAATGTGATGGAGTAATACAAGCATGGTTTGAGCTTATTATCATAGATGCTGAGGAGGTGGGTATAGATACCAGTGTGAGGAGGAATCGTGTGGAGGATTGGTCTTCTGCTGAAGTTCACTTTTTCTTTGGAATATAACGAGTTACTGTGTATCTGAAGTGGAAGGCTTAAATGAGTCAAACACGTTCCACCTCAGTGCAGAGACAAACCACCAAAACGAGGATTTACATCACTTCTTCTTTTTTTGGTAAAGGTTAAGATATACCTTCACAAGCCAGTTTATAATCCAAGGCAATATTCATGTATTTGCTCTGTGATGCTTTTCTCCACTCAGATTAATACAGCACCATCACTTATGTATATTCATGTTTCTGTTCATGAGGGCTGTAACAGTGGTCATAGTTGGAGAAACGGAGCCTCCTTTAACAGTTAGTGTTCTGATGTTGATGTTCTTTTGGGAACTTCTCAGCTCATCAAAAGCGTAATTTCCCTTCTTCCACTGGAAGTGTGAGGCGAGAGGTGTGGAGGGGATGCGTCCCCCTCCCCCCTCGTTCTCATGTGAGTGAGCGGCTCCATTGCTGCCTGATAAGATAAAGGCTTAGCATGTGAAAGAGAAGAGCCCCACTAGCTGCTCATTCACCTCAAGGTTCCTGTAATAAAGTGATTAAAGGCTCTTTGCTGTCTGCCCCCCCTCTGTGCCACCGTGTTGGCTTTAAAGAGGAGAGGAGATATCTGGGCTTTATTTTAGGTACAGGGCCCTCCTGCTGTGGAGGCATTTGTCTACCAAATTCCTCTTTTTTAAAGCTCTACCCTTATTTAAGTCTGTGAATTCGGCCTGTCATATATATTTTATTCTTATAAGCTTGCATGACCCCGGTTTTCAGCTTGTTTGTGTTTTAGTTGCTGCGTTCTGCTGTGATGATGCATTTAGAGAGATGGCATTGGTTTGAGCAGCCGTTGTAACTGCATAATTGTTTTTGACACAGGAAGTTGCTGCCTGATTAATCATAATGAAAACCAAAACGCAGGTTGAACCGCGGGTAGAAACCTGCAGGTTGATGCTCCAGCGGTTAGAGATTTAAAATAAAATGCCAGAGGAATGGGTGGGTTTTTACAAGAAGTTAAAAGGTAACTGCCCTTTCATGCAAAAAAAAAAAAAACTTGTTTATCGGCTATGAAGTTGATTATCGCTCCAGATACTTTTAAAGGAAGCTTAAATTGATGGAGAGACGTTGTGATGCCCGCTGCTTTACTGAAGCAATAGTCTCACACTCTGCTCTGACTTTATCCAACGAGAAATGCGTAACCAACGACTTACTTCCGTCTGTCGCTGGCATAGGTAGAGACACGCGTATCAGTGATGTATAGGGGTTATGGCAACGTTAAAAGGCCCCAGCCACTAAAATTAGTGGCCGCGTGTCAAGAAAATTAACTCCCAGCGTCCAGTGGCCTTTGTGCAGGTGGACAATAGAGCCATGCATCCGAATGAAGCACCCCTCGGCCGTGACCGAGCCCTTCTTTGTCTCAGCAGCAGCCCCGCTATTGTCCCTCGTTGCTCTGATGTCTTTCTCTGCCTCGCTTGGCTTTCCAGACGCATTCTGGGCAGAATTTACAGTCCTAATAATGCTTCAGCATCAGATCCTTGGAGGGAAAGGACCCCGACCTCTACCTGTATCCATGTGTGTGGGTAACCTGACGTGGGCATGTGGCCGTTGGGGGGGTCACACATGGAAGAGGAAGTGGGTTAACGGTCACCAGGGCAGAGGCCTGATGGGATTCGGACATGTTGCCATTCAAGTGTCATGGCTCGCCATTGTGTTGCTCGGGCCTTTGCAGCAGATGATCAATGGGAGTCGCAGGATTAGAGTAGATGGTGCTGTTGTTTTTTTTAATTGTAGGGTAAATGACTGGTTTCAGCTCATTTAGAACTATTACTTGTATCCTTTGATTGATAACCCATCAGGATTCTCCTGGTGGGTTGACTACAAAGCATGCCTCATCCTCAAACCGTGTCCTTTTGAGAAGCTCCGTTTGATCCCCGGTGGTTTTGGTCTCCGCAGACTGCAGAACGGTTCATAATGCTAATTTACTCCAAAAGAAAATGGGATTAATGTCACTCAAAACAGACCTGCTGCATCAAGGATCTTTCTTCTTATGCCAACAGTCTGTTTTTAGTTGTGACATCCCGCCAAGGGAATTTTAGAGAGGGGTTTCCCCATGTTGTGTTAAGAAATGTCTGTGTTTTTATTCTCAAAAACCGCTCCCCACCTTCCCCATCATCACTCCTTTTCTTTGGAAACGGAAATGTTTCTGGCAAGACGAATAGAGGAGCCTCCTCGAAGGTCACTTCAGGTAAACGCTGTTTCACTGAATATGTAGCCGAGTGGGAGGCTCAACGTTGAGTGTTTACTCTCTGCATATTCAAACCTTTCCATTGTTGTTTAATTGAGCAAACACGCCCCTCCAATGTTTGTTATTCAGCCACAAATCAGCCATGTTTCCTCACACAAGAAAAAAAAAGACGTCACGTTTTCAAGCACCGGTATCAATCATTTGTGCTTTCCCTCAACTTTTATCTTTCATGTCTTCTTCTGCCAAACAACTATCCAAGGAATGTCACCCTGACCCCCCAACCTCCCCCCCAGAAGCCACGCTGCCTTCTTACCCCACCCCCAACCAGCACTAACCCCTGCATCCTGCAGTTTAGGGTTTGGTGGTGGTCAGTGTGTTAGTGGAGCTTTGTGATGTGGGTGGGAAGAGGGATGGGGTGGGGGCAGCAGTGTGGAATGCTGTTCCTCCTAAAAGGGGGGATGGGTTGAAGGTTATCCTCGTCAGGTTTACCACTCAAACATGGCAAAAAAAAAAAGACAAAGCAGCATTAAGAAAACGGTCTCCGCTTAAGCCGGCCGGAATGTGTTGGAACTGATGTGTAATGTGGGAACAGCCGGCTTTGTTTGTTTATCAGGTGAGACATAGTGATCACCTTAAAATGCCTGATAAGTCCTATGAGGCTCTGATGGTATCACACAGTGAAGAATGGGCGGGGGTTGTTCTCGAGGGGCCAAAGTATCCGGACTCAATGTGGAGGTTATTTGGTGACTCGTCATGTAATAAAACGGGTTGTGAAAAATCTAATTATCACTAAGAATCATATTCATTGATCCCTATCCTATGGTCTTGAAACACCTCACCATAAAACCTGATTTCCTGGAAAAACATATTTG
Source organism: Chelidonichthys spinosus (assembly GCA_029853015.1). Classification (NCBI taxonomy): domain Eukaryota; kingdom Metazoa; phylum Chordata; class Actinopteri; order Perciformes; family Triglidae; genus Chelidonichthys; species Chelidonichthys spinosus. The sequence continues at coordinate 549,213 of CM056834.1, read as the reverse complement.
ATGCTGAATCCTCTTCCTGGTTTATTTTTCAGAGCAAGTTGCACATGGAGGGCTTCCGCAGCCTGAAGGAAGGCGAGGCAGTCGAGTTTACCTTCAAGAAGTCATCGAAGGGCCTGGAGTCGCAGAAAGTTACCGGGCCAGAAGGCATCCACTGTGTGGGCAGTGAAAGGAGACCCAAAGGCAAGAAGGTCCAGAAGAGACGTTCAAAGGGAGATCGGTAAGCAGGGATGAGAAGACATTTAATGTAGCAGTGTAATACTATCAACATGTAAGAAAACTCTTCAGTCTATCCAAAAACACATTTAGAGATGAGGTTTTCATTGGACAGCACTTTGACATTCGAGAGCCTTCAAGTCTTTATTTCTCTGGAGTCTATAAACAGTCATTGGTGTGTCCAGTTTGGATCAGATATACAATGGTGTTTTAGTTTCTACCCATTTTCCTTCCTCGACCCCAACCCCCCACATCCAGTCCTAGCAAGGGTCACACCAGCAGGCTTGACGTGTGACCTGGATCAATAACTGTTTAAATCTGCTGGCCCCTAGTGAATTCACACCCACTGACTCTCTCTCTCTCTCTCCCTAAACCTTTCCAAACCACCAATGTGATTTTGTTGTCACAAGAAGAAAAGAAATCATGATTTAAACATCCTAAATATATCGTGTGTTGTTTGTAGGAAGTGTACTATGTGGTAGGCATGCCTCACTGCTGCACAGGGAGTGATATTAATAGGGTTGTTTTATCATATGATCCTTGGACAAATAAGTTTTGTGAGTTCAGTCCACAGCAAAAGTCACCAGAAAGCCAACTTAATGATCAGTCAACAAATACATCTTAATTATTACATTTTCTTGTGACGATTCAAGGGTTTTGTGCAAGGGCAAGGACGTTCCTCAACGTGAAAGAAAGAAGAGGCTAAGGGGCCTTGAATTTTGGGTCATTCTTTGAATATTAATAGAGCACAGGGTTAGAGGTGTATCAACTTCACCCCCTGTCAGTTGTGATTAGAGCCAGAGAGTAGTCAGTGTGAGAACAGAGATCATTACTGCCTCAAAAAGTCCTGGGAGGCCCGCTGTGGCTCAATACCGCTCCCTTGACCACACTGATCCGTGGATAAGATATCGCTCCCCTCTAGCGTATTTAATTATACAGCGGGATGTTTCATTGGTTCATGTATGATTGATTGATTGAACACAACTAACAGAAAGGTATCGTTGGCACAAGAGTAAGGAATATGCCATATATATATATATATATATATATATATATATATATATATATATATATATATATATATATATATATATATATATAGGAATATACTATAAAGATACACCACCGTGTGTGTGTGTGTGTGTGTGTGTGCGTGTGTGTGTGGTGAAAAAGCTCCTGTCCATTTAATTGATAACAGATGCAGGAGCCCGGGCAAGGGGGTGAAAGGTCACTGTTGTCATGGCAACGGCGTATGAGTAAATGCAAGAGGGCTGGGATGGGATTGGGGGTTAGAGAACTGAGGAGAGGGCGGGCAGGGCAAGGTTCAGAGGTCATTACTGCAGCTTTTTTAGACAAAGGGACCACTTCCCCTTCCCTCCACTCGGCTCCTGATGGATGCTGATGTAGGGAGCTTCTGTGACGAGGCGGTATAGACCTTGACACCACGCCAACGGCCACACTGACCCCTCGGCAGGCGCCCTGTTCAAACGTCATCTGCTGCTACAATGACGGCAGGGGGTCCCGATGGCACAGGGTGACCGCCCCACGCCCACCACCCATCTGTCTTCCGCCCCTGCACGCGTGGCCATTCTGTTGATCTTATGTTTGAACAGGGGTGGTTGATGGCATCCGGGACGCTCCCGCTTTGATGCAGGAGAGTCACGCAGGAAGCTATCGGCTGTGACAAAAGGCACAAGCTGTACGTAGGAGCCCTGCCACTTAACGGTGCTATGTACATTAATATAGCAGCAAACAACTATTTGCTATGTGAGAATGAAGACATGCCGACATGACTGGCCACATGTGCTTTTAGCGCATGTGAGAGTAAGCTTGATCATGGCCGCTGCTGTCCACTATGGAGGTTATAGCTGATAATCCATCCCATTGGTTCCCCTTCAGATAAACACTGTCAGCTCTGTCAACACTTTTGCTATAGTTAGCGCTGTTAGCTGCAGTTGAGAGGCAATAGAAATGCTCCCAATCTCGTATAAAGCGCCAGTCTTTAGTAAGTAGCAGTCCACTTCAACAGTAAAAGCTCGTAAACTCAAAAGATTTCATGAATGTGGGTTGTAAGTTTTGACCATCTAAGAATCTACGCCATGCTTTTAGATGTTCTGACCTCGTGTGCTCCTGCAGAGTAATGTGGTGTGACCTGGAATGCCCTTTGACCAAATGCAAAACTCAAGTCATTACAGGAGAAATGTTGCCATCTAATGGAAAACGGGTGCAACTTAAAGTCAAAGCCACTTAAAAATGTGCTTTGGTTATCTCCATCTTCATTTTGATGTTTTACCTTCACTATGGCCTTCAGAAATAATGTTGCTCTGTTGGATGTGTAAATAGCCAACTGTTTGCTTACAAGCAGACCATATTAAATCAACCAGGAGTCCCCATACTGATACTACCATACTGTTAAGTATGCCAGAAATAGATTTAGTGTGCAAAAAAATCCCAGTATGTCCTGTCGGACTGCATTACGCAGCATGCTATCACACAGCATGTATGAAAAGTAAAATTAAATTGTTGTGTTCAATGTTCAAGCCCTCATTACATATGACTAACAGCTCTCCGCTCTTGTAGGTGCTACAACTGCGGAGGCCTGGACCACCATGCCAAAGAGTGCAAGCTACCACCCCAGCCAAAGAAGTGCCATTTCTGCCAGAGCATCGATCACATGGTTGCCAACTGCCCAATCAAAGCTCAACAGTCCTCACCAGGTTCTCAGGGAAAACCGTCCCCCTCGAAAGGAGTCGAGGAGGAGCACAGCCACCCGGCGCCGCCTCCCGAGACCTCCGATTAGGCGAGAAGTCGCAGCGCTGACGCCGGGTTGGGGGAGCACAGAGGCCAATCAAAATGCTTTGATGGAGAGACGGGACATTGGATCCCCATCCAACTGTCGAAGCTGCTTTTGGATCTACCTCAGGTTTAAAAAAAAATTGCTGATGAAGAATGTTGCTGACGTTTTTTTTTGTTGTTGTTGTTTTTTTCAGTTGGTGTAACACACACTCAGGAAAACTGCTGTATTATTGCACTCAGGACGCTTTCTAACGGATTATCTTAATGAGTCTTTGTTGAATCTTTTTTAACTTTTATTTGAAACTGTGCCTCTCCTTGTGGGCGTTATACCTCTTCTGTTCGTGTGTTATACTCCATGTGTTTAGTATAGACTCTCTTTTTTGCTGCCTTACCAATCGGTCTCCTTCGTGACTGTTACACCTCACTATCTGACGGAGACGTGACCGTCGGTACCTCTAATGAATGTCGGTTTGCATATCGCACGTGGGAAACGGGAAAACACATGGGACTGGTTTAAGGGTATAGCTATAGGCAATGTAAGGCATCTGCCAATATCGCAATTGACCATCCAGTTTTCCTGGAGCCAAATGAATGTCTGACCAGAAGTGTTTCCAGCTTTTGGTCAGTAATTTTTTTTTTTTTTTTGTATTTCATTATTTGCATCCGGCATTTTGTCTGTTTAAAGGTGCACGGTCTACCTCATTGGTGCATGTTTGGTCTGCTGTCAAAAATGCCATTCTTAACCGCTGATGGTAAAACCAAACATCAGAATCAGGCTTTGGAGATTGTGCTTTTTGAATTGGGATTAAATCAAATCCTTTTTGCACTACAGTTTTCACACAGCATTGCGATTTTAGTTGTGAAAGAACCCATCGAAGCTAGGGGTTTATAGTTTTGTTGAAGTTCTCGTGATATCCCAACAGCAATGAATAAATCAAATTGTCGGACAGAAAAAAAAACAATAGCAATGTATGTTTACATTCATTATATGTTTACGTTCATAATGATAGTTCTGGGGGGGGGGGTAGCTTTGGAGGGAGGCCTGAAAGGACCATGTGTTAGCGTTGTCAACGAGATTTAGTTAGCCTGCATTGGAAAAGAGTGGGCAACACTGGCATGGGATTGGATCATTTAAAAAATCTTGCATATTTTTACTAGTTTCTCAACATTACCAACCTTAGATTTAAAGAGTAACTTATCACTCCCTGAAAATTGTGGTAATTTGCGATTGTACTCCTGATATTTGACGTATCTCGGTCGCTCCATCACGGCTGCTCAGGGTGATTGTAACTCTGTGTGGTTACTCCTTAAAGTCTCTGAGAGGGTAAAACACTGTTTTACTGGCTGCTGTGTGAAATACTGCTGCTTCGTCATTACCTCAAACTTGGATTTGATAGAATTCCAACCAACACGATACTGAACCCAAAACATCATCACTTCTAATAAGATACTTGACCTGGACTGAGTTACTGAGAGGTCCAGCTAGCTCTCTTGATACTTGAAATACAATGAGGTAGACGCAATGTTTTTGTTTTATTTCCAAGTACGATCCATTTCTAGGTAGTTATTTAAGACATTACCTCCCTATCACCCTTAGGAGGGTAGTAGTTCAGGAACGCCGAGCCTGCACGGAGGAGCATGTAGAACTAGCTAGATCATCAGCATTTTTACTCCCGTTTTACAGGAGAAGCTGACACGACTTTTCCACCCAATTAATATATATGTAAAATTATTCTAAAGCCTTTTTAATAAAAAAAAAAATCATACTTAATTTATTTTCATCCAAAAGTGCTGCAGCTTCTCCCTCTGCTCCTGTTGAAGCCTCTCAGCAATTAATGTTCTAGTAGACATCAAGAAAACTGCCGAATGTCATTCAAAGCTACATATGACTTGAGAATATATTTGCGTTTTTAACATCAAGGTATTTGTATTACGTTGTACATATGTGCTTGATAAATCACTGTCATTGTCCTTTACAATAATTCAATGCAGTATGAATACGGTGTAATATATTGCAACACACGAGTCACAGTATAGAGTACGTACTGTACAGGTACAGAGTATTATGAGGACTGACGTAAACTGTTTTACTTACTTTGTCTTGTATGATTTTATTTTTCCCTTTTTTTATTTTCACGCACAATGAGCCTTTCAGAAGAGTCCCATTGTTGTTGTTGTTCTATCTATCTATCTATCTATCTATCTATCTATCTATCTATCTATCTATCTATCTATCTATCTATCTATCTATGCCAAAACCAATGCAATGTTACTCTGCACTAATCACGTGTAAGATGCATCATTTAATTTTTATATTCAGTTTAATCCCTTTTTGAATAGGTTTCATATTTTATATTGTATTTAGTTTTTTTAAGATTTTCCTGTACCACACACAGTCGGTCGCTCGTTGGGGGGGAAACTAATAAACAACAACTCTCAGGCTCATCTCAGGAATTGCCAGTCTGAAAACTCAGGGAATACTTCAGACTGATTGGAAGGAGTCGAGGAGTGTTTATACAAGACGTGTTCGAGACCGAATGTTCATCCGCATGATGTGAAGCGTAGGATAAAGATGCCAAATGAAAATGGGTTGAAGAAATAATAACAAAGTATGGTTTTTGATTACAAATACTGTGAAATGGATACCGTTGTGATTCCTATGCTTTTTGGCTCCCAGACTTTGTTCCATGCACCCAGTGTGGTGTGATGTTGATATTTTCTCCTCTTTGACATGAAGAAAATGTTCCGCTATTATTGTATTTTTTCCCTGTGTAATCGTTGTAGATGGGGACGTAGTAGAATGTTGTTAAAGGGATCGGGGCTAGTAGTCTATAATCCGGGGTTGTCTCATCTCAACACATGACCGATACTTGGTGTTTCAGACTATCAATGCTTAAGACAAAAAGAATGTGTCGTGGATGACTTAACACTCATATTGTTTCATACTCTGCTGTTAGGTGGTGTTTATATAAGGTTAAGAATTGATAAAAAAAAAACAAAAAAACATTTGATATCTCAACTCAGGATAAGAAAGGACGGAATGATTGTTGAAGTGCTCTGATTGGATGGGACGGTTTACTTTTGTGTGTATTTTTATGTTGAATTTACCACTTATGATGGCAGTGTCGGTGCATCCTCTAACTTGGAACACTTTCCTCTCTCTCCATTGAAAAAGGGACACACATGGTTTTGTTATCAATCTCTGGGATTCACTTTCCTTAAAAATCTGTGAAACAAACTCACTAACTCATCTGTCAAACTCTTGATTGGATTCTGACGCCCACTATTTAGATAAAAGGTTAAATGAAAGTGTTGTAATGTTTGCAATATTCTGCCGTTCTTAGTGATGTTTTCAAAGTATCATTTGGAAACTAAAGTCCATGGAAAGACTCTCTGATTGCAACGAGCCTGTTTGATCCCTCAATGGTGTGTAATTGTGATTTGATTGTCAGATATACCTTGAAAGGCCAAGGATTTGTAAGAAGCACGCCAACGCATTCTGCATCACGGTTTGCATCACGCGTGCTTCTCCACAGTTTCATCTTGTTTGTGACCATCAGCTGTTTAATCTGGTTCGGATAAATGGCTAGAGCTACTTCCAAAAAAATGTATAACTGATGAATGTATTTACGCCATAAAACCACAGTTATCTCGATCCATCTTATCTTGATTGAATGGCTAGTTTGTCAATGATGAGCAGCATGTAGGCTTTTCAAAGTATTACTGTGATTATGTTTCTATATGTAAAGCTCTGCTCCATTTCCTAGTAAATATGTCAATATGCATGTGTCTTTGTTGCCTGCTCATTTCCTGCTGTGCAAAAGTTAAAGTACTTCACAGTACATCATGCAGAACGGCTCCTTAAGGAGGAAACAGCCAAACATATACTTGGCAATAAAATGTTTCCTCATTTAATGGTTTAATTAATCTATGAAGTCTTCAGTGAATTTGAATACATATTGAAGCTGTTTATTGGTACATTAACTGTAGACATAGAGACTGTCTTATTGCAAAGTTCAGCATTTTATTAATATTATTTTTCTATTGGTGTGGAGAGGGTAAAGGTAGGTTGAGAAGTGTATTATAGATGTCAGTTTAAACACTGAATATTAGCTTTATGGTTTGAATGTGAAATAAGTTAAATTATTTAGTAGCCATAACTTTCAAATAGGGTTGGCGTAAAAAGTACAATACTGCATTTGTTGAAAATACAAATTGTAAGTCCTTTATTGAGAAAATACATATATGAATTGTAGATTGAATAGATTTGGGATATTGTATTCTGATTTCCGGTGGTATTTTTAAACTTGTTCTATATTAAATTGAGGTCAAAGATAAATGTTAATGTTAATTAATTGAATAATTGTTGGTAGTCTAATAGACAGTCATATAGTACATTCTTCAGAAGTATAGTCGAGTGGAAGTATATGTATGGAGTCACAGTTACGTTTCCGATGTGGGATATCTGAGGTTTTGTTCTTGTTGTTGACTCCAAAGAACAGGGTGTGGATTACATGAAGTGAAACAAACACCAGACAAACAATTCCTCTTTTTCAACCCTAGAACCCAACTCACTGTGGTCATTGTAGTGACATACCGCGTGTCTCCATCAGGGGCGCTGTTCACTGTTTACATCTTCAATAGCGCCACCTCAAATCCAATATGGCCGCGCTCTGAAAGACGTTCTAGCGAACAGCTCACATCACGGATGTTGTTGCGTGTTCGGGTTTAGTTCGGTAGCTGAATCAGTTGCCATGTGGCTGCCTCTTCACGCCGCCCGCTTACGGAGCCGGACTGTCGGCGGGAGAAGCGTCGCCGCGGCGCTTCTGAGGTGTTCGAGGCACCGGGATGACGTCACCGCTCACGTTTCTCTCTTCAGTCATTCAGCGGGACTCGCAGCGCACACCTGCAAGGCTCTTCTGTTCAGAAGACACGGAGATCCGTCTCAAGTCGTCCGGTAAGCTAGTCCACATACACGTGGATCCGCTACCGGATCATGGAGATGCTACGTCAGTGACGTCATGTGGATACATTCGTCATAGCAACCAGTTAGTCGTCACTCTTGAAGTCTTTTCTCTTGTAACTTTGAGAAAAAAAACACTTCTGCTGAACTCAGTTTTGCTTTAGTTTGGTGTAAGTTGTGCACGTCTTCTTCGATGGATTTTGGTACTGTAGGTGTACTGGTACTCATTACTGCCCCCTCACGCCTGAGGGCGGAAAGACATCCACTGTATTCAACGTCTGCTCGGAAACACCAGTAACTTTAGGGGGTAACGAGGGAGTTAAGATGCTTTTTTGATTAAAAATGGCATTGTCTACTTTTAGGATTTTCATTTTTTAAGTTTTCTATATTTCTTTGTTCAGAAATATAAAACCTTTATTTTGATAGGACCGGGCCGATATGATGTATTTCATATAGTAGTATGCCGCCACCATACAAAAGATAATATGGAGTATTTGTTGTATGTTGTGTTTGTTGTCAGGTTGGAGGATGTAGACCTGCCCCCCGTAGGTGCAAAGGATGTCCTGGTTAAAATACTGGCAGCTCCAATCAACCCGTCTGACATCAACATGATCCAAGGTACTTGGGTTGTTTGTCACGCCTGACCCAAACACAGTCGCAGCTCAACAGAAACATGACGCTCAAGAGGCCAAACACAGTATTTATCTTTGGTGAGTTATGAGGAGCCGTTGTTCATCTCAGTGTTTTGTATTTTCACCAGGTACTTATGCTATCTTGCCTGACCTCCCAGCTGTTGGGGGCAACGAGGGCGTGGCCCAGGTCGTAGAGGTGGGGGGTGAGGTTAAGTCCCTCAAAACAGGAGACTGGGTCATTCCAAAAGATGCTGGTTTAGGTAAAAACACCCAGCTTGAATAAATGAATGAGTCCACAGGGTCACAGCTGTGTCTCTTCACATAAACGCTTTGTTGAGCAGGGACGTGGAGGACAGAGGCAGTGCTGGCAGAGGACGACGTCATCTCACTGCAGAAGGACATTCCCCTGTTGTCTGCTGCCACACTGGGGGTGAATCCCTGCACTGCCTTCAGGATGCTCTCTGACTTTGAACACCTCAAGCCAGGTAACTATTTCCACACACATGGCCATGGCAGCTGGACTACACATCCAGGAGCTGACATAGAAGGAGTCCCTTAACTTTTATTTTACCTATGATTTATTTGAATATTTCACTTCCAAAAGGAAATCTTGGTTGAATTACTTTTTTCTTTTACAGCAGATTGGTGAAATCATCAGCACTGGTGATAACGTAACAATCAATATTTGTTTTGTTAGCATGTGGGTTTCAGAAGACCACTAAGCACAGGTGGCTTACAGAGGCCTAGTCCCTACTTCAGTCATGGAGTTTAATGCCACCACCGTGGTCAGGTTTATGGGCTGATATTTGCTTTGTGAACGTTCACTTCCTGTAATCCTGCAGCTTCAAAGCTCCGTGAGTGTCCATGAAGAAGTTATCTGTTCAGTTATACCTCAATCTGCTGTCAGGTGATTCTGTGATCCAGAACGCAGCCAACAGTGGAGTCGGGCAGGCTGTCATACAGATCGCTGCTGCGAGGGGAATAAACACGATCAACGTCATCAGAGACAGGTGTGTAACCAGTCTTTTCAGGACACTCAGGAACCTTTCTGTCCTAATCATTTGCTCAGGTAATCAGTGCACCTGACTGAGAGATAATGGCTCTTTTGTCCCAGGATAACAGAGACAGAATATTGTTTCAGTTGTGTGCTAGATTTTATGACTGTAATGAACTTCTTCATTGTTTCTCCCTTTTGAAAGGCCCGAGTTCACACAGCTCAGTGATAGGCTGAAGGCCATGGGAGGAACCCATGTGATCAAAGAAGAGGCTCTGAGGCGGCCTGAGATGAAGGAACTGTTCAAAGTCTGTGGGTCTGAAGACTAAATGATATGATAATGTGGCTAAATGAACACAGACATAATCTAATATGTTTCTTTTTCTTTCTGAAAAGACCGTTCCAAAGCCTAAACTCGCCCTGAATGGAGTCGGAGGGAAGAGCGCAACAGAACTGCTCCGTCATCTACAGTGAGGATGCTGAATCATCTTTGTTGTCCTAATGTTATTAATGTCTCACACCGAAGAGGAAACTGGACGGTGATATGTCATAATCAATGTATTCTAGGTTTGGAGGCTCTATGGTGACGTATGGAGGGATGGCCAAGCAGCCAGTTACCGTCCCTGTGGTAAGATGACCCCCCCCACCATATGTAACACCTCCACAGAGACAGCTTTTCTTACTAAATCGTTCTCCCCAGAGTGCTCTCATCTTCAAGGATGTGAAGGTTCGGGGGTTTTGGGTCACACAGTGGAAGAGAGATCACTCCAGCGGTGAGTCGGTGGGGGGTTTCCTCTTTCCTTAAATAAGTCTGTTGAAATCATGAGTACTGATACTCTCTCTCTCAGATGGAAGGGCGTTCAGAGCCATGCTGGATGAACTGTGCCACCTCATCCAGCAGGGGAAGCTGACGGCTCCAGCCTGCACCGAGGTGGGCCTCCAAGACTACAGCAGAGCTCTGGACGCAGCCATGCAGCCTTTCACCTCGGCCAAACAGGTCTTGATCATGTGAACGGACTCATCTGTCAATCATACACACTGTTCAGACACATATTCAATAAATGTGTCTCAAGGTCCAGCATCGGTCACGTTATGAGTTCCATTAAGTTTACTCACAGTCATTAAATAGTCATTACATTTGTAAAGATAATGCAACTTTATCTGATATACAGGGTGAATTGTTATGGTCATGAGGAAGTGTAATTAATACAAATCAACAGATTTACTGTTGCGATAATATTGATTATGATTAAAATAACATTCAGCCAATAAACAGGAGTTTAAGCTGGTTTTATTATAATAAGAGTTTGACAGGAAAGCTCGTCATAAATAAACAAAGAATACCAGGCGTGAGTTATCTGTATTTTGGCCTCTTGAGGTACATGAATACCACATAGGGTTTTTTCTGTTGACTAGAAATGAAATATTCAACCAGCTCCAATAAACCTCGGTGGAGAAGGATTGCTGAAGTCAAAGGTTGTTATTTCTCAGGAACATCTAGTGCATGACTCAGCGAAATTATAGATGTGTGATTAAAAACATGAAAGCACATCCTGGGATGTTAACGGCTATATATTTACAGGACAATGTAATCCTGATCTTCAGGTTCAATAATATATTTAAAACATGACCTGCGACAGATCGATACATAGATCATCATGACCGATTGACCAGAAGCAGACTTACAGCCACGGAGAGGAACGGCAGCAACCCGCCATGAATAGCACCAGCCCCTTCCTTTAGACACTTTTCATACTCGTCAAAGTCCACCTCTCTGGCTGCACACATGTGATCCACACGGCAGTCACTGTTGCACTCCGTCAGGTCGTAGCTGACGGAGTTGAACTGGTAGTACTTCTGCAGGTAGCAGTGCTCGTTAGCGATGCGCTCCAGAACCTGGTGCATGGAGGCCGGGGAGGCGTCCGGGACCCTGAAGCTCTCTGTGAGGCGATACTCCTTCTCCCAGCGTCCGTGGGCTGCATTAGCACGGGTCAGGTTCAGATAATGGGTCACCACGTCCTCAGTGAAGAACAGAAACAGAATGTTTTTGTTTGTTGCAGCTTGGAAAGGTTCCTAATCATATGGAATAATACATAGTGGCCATGACTTACTTTCACCACGAGTGTTTGAGTGTCATATTCAAAAACACGAATCCCAGGGTTGTTGGCTCCGTCCACGACTCCAGGAAGTGATGTTTTCCACGGTGTCACACCTGGGCTGAGGAACATTGTACTTATAGGAGAGCCTGTAGAAAGACAAGGGGCCGAAAGGTCAAAGGCCACATCTGGACACTAAGTGAGAGTCAAGAAAGTCAAAGAAGTGAAATACTAACAAAGCAGCAGCATTACACCAGTGTGACTCACCGGTTGAGTTGTAGAACATGCGGAAGCTGTCGGTGTGATGGTGGCCGAAGAACTGTCCGAGGATCACTGAATGGTGCTTCTGAATCAACTCCAAGTATCGCTTGTTGAATGCGGACGTAAACCACGGCTTTCCTCTCTTCTTCTCAAAGAAACCAGGGGGGACGTGGCCGATGATGTACACCTGTTAGAGAAAAATGATCTGCTTTCATTCGCTGCTGTTTCAATGTAAGCTTTGAAAGCATGAGTACATTTTTGCTGGAGCACCAGATTTTGAAAGGTGACCTCTGTTCCATGAGATGATTATTCATACAGGGAATATGAAGTGAAGATACAGTTCCTGTTCACTATGGTTACCATGCGTTAAAAAGAGGAATCTTCATTTATCACTGAATGTTTATGACCTTCTAGTGAACGCAGTGATCCAGACATGACATTTAAATCAATTCAACCCGTGTTGCAAGGCATGAAAAGATATGACACTTTGCCTTTTCTTTGTTGTCCGCGGCCTCCGTGAGAACTTGGTGCGCCCAGCTGAACTGGCCCGCTGGGTCCTCCATGTCCCAGGTCACCTTGTTCTGGTCGTAGTAAAGATTAGTGTTGAGGACCAGCATCCTGAAACCTGTTCGATTGAGCAGCTTTTCTGTGTAATATCCACCTAGGTTGACAAAAAAATATCGCAGAAAATGCTTGAACGGACGTGTGCTTCTAATTTCAGTGTATATTACCATGTGGGATTTATTTGTTGTAAAAGGAATAAAATTATGTTAATACCAAATGTATTAATCTCCAGGTATCACAGCAGGATATCTACCTTGTTTGAACATTCCTTGGGACACTGGATCCAACCAGTCCTGCCACATTTCTGCCGTTTGGTTATACATGTAGTTTGGGCCTGCAGGGAGCTGGCTCTTAGGGTGGTAGTCATGGTTACCCAGGGCCGGGTACACCTTGGTGTCTGAGGAAGGCAGTCATGTAAAGCTTTCATCCATAGTAGAGTTCATCAATACTACCACAGTAGGGTATGGATCTCTGATGTGTGTCACACTTACTTGGAAACACCTGATTTATAATGTGGGTCAGGTTGCCGATAATGTCGAGCACTTTTTCTTCCCCCAGATCTTCATTGGGAATATGAGGCGTGTCATCTCTGAGCAGCAACGAGATATATATATATATATATATATATATATATATATATATATATATATATATATAATATAGATAGCAGTCAGTGCAAGACAGGTTATTTTTAGGGCCCCACATTTGGAGAGAGCTCACTAACAGAGATTCTGAAAATACTTAAAATTAACGATGGAAATACTCTTCCAGTTAATCAATTCTTCCAGGCTGTGTGCTGAATGTGATATCTTGTATAAAACACCATTATGAAGCTACGTGTGCATTTGACTGTGGACTTGGGACTCAACAAGTCAGCAGGTTACATACCCTGTCCACACTATGAAGTCCGGGTCTGGGAGGATCTCCTTCATGGCATACACAGAGGAGTTTATGAGCAGCCATGGGGAGTCACAGGCATAGTCTCCAAACCTCCCCGCATTGTTTGCGGGTCGTCTGCCACTTGATGCGCAGACAGTTTCAGGATCCCCCGTCAGTTTGTATGTGTGGTCCCAGTGCAGATCCGTGATGTGCCAGAAGTTCCCTGGATTCAAAACGACGCGTAATTACGCAGCACGAAGTAGTCCCTGCACGACGACAGGACACATTAATACTGTTTACCTTACAATGACATACACAGGCCACGTACCTGCCAGTGCAACAGCCTCGGTGAACAGCAGACAAGATAGGAGCAGCCGTGTCGCGGACATGTTGATCGAACTTCCACAAAAACTCAAGTCCTGGTTTTAAGAGGTAAGTCTATAAAGGGAGATAAGATACAGCTTTAATGACGCATCTTTGGCCGGAAGGTGGTCCATTGCTGATTAATCCGCACGGGCTGAACTTTACATTTTGTTCCATTAATTGTTAACATTTTAAATTAAAAGTGAAGATGATCAACCTACCTCAGATAGCCCCGTGTAGACCTGACCTGGTGTATAGAAATGTCAGTGTGTCAGTTATCTTTCTCAACGAAAAGGAGAAGTGTGTTAGTCGCAAGATAAATACATTCTGGGCTCCAGTTCCTGAACACACCTTAATGTGTGACCTGCCATACACCAGTAGACAATTAGGCAACAAGTCATGTGTCAAAACATTTAATTCAGAGATAGGCGAGATATTATGAATGGAAAGGTTATATTTATATTGTATCGTTAAAAAAACGTCACTACTTGAATGCCGAATCCCTTCATAAATGTACATTTTAAGTTTACAGTAGGGTTCACATTACAAAAGTGTGCATGCTTTTACTTTAACGTGTATATGTTTCATTACTGTGTAATATTTCATATTTAAGGCAGAGCTGCTCTGGAGGTGGGTATGCAGCCTTCAGGTAACGCTCGTACTTCCCGTTAACCTGTAACACCCCTTGTTGTAAAATTACAACGGTACCTTTAGCCATCCTAAAAAACAATCTGGTATATTTTATTAAGTTTTTTACCACATATACATAGTCATTGGGTTCTATTGTTCAGTCTCACAACGCTATTGGATCATACATTTGTTTATAAGTCATAGCCATGAACTCACACAACCTCTCAACAACATCTCTCTGATTCATTGGAATGGATTCAAGTAAGTAAAATGTCTTTTAGTGTAGTAAGCAATCAACCTTGCAAATGAACCCTTAGTTGTTGTTCAGACAACGTGAGCACAAATACAGGAATTCTGCTCCCATCTAAGCCCAATTTTGCAATATTATTATTATTATTATTATTATTCTCTAAAATCATACATAAACATTTTTTAAACTCTTTAATTTCTGCATCAAAGGCCTCCTACAACAACATCTGAAAGGTAAAATAACTTTTTTTTTTTTTTAGGTTTTTCTATATCTGGGTCTTACAGGGTTAAATGGGTTGTATCTGTAGATAACGGATTTCTTTGAAAGAAGCGACATATCTCTGCAGACAATACAATACTCCAACCGAATAACGTTTAAAAAGTAGGAGACATTCAAGAATGTCAAACTGTGTGATGGAATTATGATGCCTTTCCCTTTAATAAAAATATTATACTGGCTTACGATTGCTAACTGAATCATTTTTATTATTAAATAATTGAGAATTTGAATGAATGATTTATGAATTAATGGTATCGTTCTCACAGCAATTGTCACGCCACTGATGCAACGATAACCACTTAGTATTAATGTGTCGAACTGGACCTGAATGCAGCACAGCATTACAGCTGTTAGGATTCTGTTTAGCCCTGAGATTTGCCTTTCAGGCACTCCTTTCTTCAGCTGTGTAACACTCCAACACGCTAGTTGAATCTAAAGTCCTTATCCGATGCTGAATGTGTGGTGTGGGCCGTTTGCGTGAACAGGAGCCGCTACAACAACGCTATTCGTACACATCAAGGGAGGAACAACTGCCTGACGAGTTGACTCAGGGCGAAGGAAACCCTGGCTATCACGTTAGTTTCGCGGGACTTCTGCTACGCGCATGCGCTCTATGTTGAGTTTGGCGCGCGGGACTACGAGCAAGTCTATTGAACTGCGTGCGGTTGTTGCTCCCCGGTGTTACCAACATTTTATATCGGGCTTTATTGGCTTAACGACACGGACCGAGCATGTGGAACCAGGGTGAGTGTGATGTCCGCCCGGTGCTGTTCGTAAAGCGGCCATGTTGGCTCTGTTGACGTCTGTCCGCAGTTAAAGTTAGCTGGACCAAACTGTTGTTGTGTCTGTCCGCGGCTAACCTTAGCTGGACTGTAGTTGTGTCTGTCCGCGGCTAACCTTAGCTGGACTGTAGTTGTGTCTGTCCGCGGCTAACGTTAGCTGGACTGTTGTCTGTCCGCGGCTAACGTTAGCTGAGCTGTTGTGTCTTTGATGGGGATGTCAGGTGGTGGAAACGACTGGTTTTAATGGGTAGGTCAAACTGTCTGTCTTCTCTGTTTGCCTTTCCAGGCGGATACAGTGAGTCCGGTTCGGTCGGGGGCTACACTCAGTCTCCGGGGGGCTTTGCATCACCTGCCTTATCCCAGGGAGGAGAGAAGAAAGGGGTCTGTACCTGTAACGCTTCACTACAGCTTCTTTAGCATCAGAGCAGCAACACCACATCACTTTCATTCACATTCATATTGTCAATCAATAGCCCCTGTTTCTCCATGTACACATCCTTCACTTGGCCTACACTGACTGACTGTTTGCTTTGCAGAGGACCCGCGCCTCTCAGATCATCCCCTGCACGGTGTCCCAGCTGATGTCTGCCTCCCAGGCTGACGAGGCCTTCCGAGTCGGAGATGTGGAAGTGGCCCAGGTAAACTGAAGCAAAGCTGGGACTGCAAAACATAACTTTTAATAGGGTGTAGAGCGGCGAAGTCCCGCCCCTTCCGCTAGACTCCCATGGGACCTCTGAGATCATAACAAATGTATGGGTGTCAATGCAGATAATATAATTATTTGCTAGTCCCAGTCGTTATATGCTATATGTTGTTTGTGGGTTTAAATGATAATTTTCACGTCAAGAGTTTGACCGTTTATTGTGCAAATGTTCAGTGCAGAATGATTAGTTAGATTTTCTGGGGCCTCTGACCCTTCACCCTAATTCTTCCATCCCTATCATGAGATTGTAGGTATTTAATGGTTTTAATCTCCCAGTTGGATAACGGTTCATGTTCTGTCATAGGTTACCATCGTGGGGATCATCAGGAGCACAGACAAATCCATGACCAACATCCAGTACAAGGTGGACGACATGACAGGCGCTCCCATGGATGTGAAGCAGTGGGTTGACACGGAGGTCAGTGGCGGGGTTTTAACCCTCACACAAGCAATTTAAATGTATTCTGTTGGATTCTCCTCCAATGCCACATTGTTGGCGGTTTCCTGTTCAACTGAGGTTCTTGGACCATTACAAGTGTTTGATTATTTTAGCATGTGAGATCATTTGATTGGGTGAGTTAACAAGAGCGATCACAACTGTCCATCATTTCTGGTCTAGATTAAGTTTCATCTCACCTTTTGTTAACATGAAAGCGTTCCGGCTCATTGGCAAGCGTTACACATTACACCACATATACAAAAGTGTTGACACCCAAACATAAGTGTACATGCATACAAGTCAAATGTGGCGGACATGAATTTTCCTGTTCAAAACCCGAACATTGTTTTATTCTTCCATGGAAAGAAGCTGTCACATGTCTTTGTTTGGTAATCTAATCCCATCACGCCCCTTAGCAACACTGTTGTTTGTCTGTGCAGGACCCCAGTGTGGACAGCACTGTCCTGCCTCCGGGCACATACGTCAAAGTCTCTGGCAATCTGCGCTCTTTTCAGGTGAGTAAACTGTTTTAAAATGATGATGATGATGATGACTTTGTCACTATACCGTCTGTACATATACAGCATACAGTACATATAGTAGACAGACATGGCAGGGGAGGAAGGGGGAAGGGCTCAAATCATCTCCACGGTGCCCAGAAACAAAGAGGAACTGGAACGTTTTAATTCCTTGCAAGACCACATGGCCATGTGTGGAGGTGGACGCTTCACTGGTTTCATCAGAGCACACATCACAACTGATGTGGTTTTAACCCTGAGAAACACTGGTTTTTGTTGAGCAAATGCACAAGCACGAGGGAGGTCCACCACACGATGGACTACATAACTCCCACACAGCTTTTACTCTATGGCCACCTACAGGCCTTACATGCCGATAGGGAGAGCATGGTAGAATCATGGTTTGAGTATGCCTATTTGTAATAGCGTCATATAATAACCGTTTATATTGCCCATCCGTAACCATGTGACATTTGGTAGAACAGCTTTTTTTAATCATCAGTTCTACTCCGGATGCTTTGTTTCAGTAATGTGATTCTAATTTATAGCATAGTAGTTCCTCTGTGAGTTGAGTGTTTTTAAAAGTTGACTTAGGATGTGAATCTTTGTCTTTTTGTCTCAGAACCACAGGTCTGTCGTGGCATTCAGTGTCAGACCCCTGGAGGACATGAATGAAATAACCTCACATATGCTGGAGGTTGTTCAAGCACACATGGCTCTCAGCAAACCTCAGACCATGGTGAGAAACCTCAGCAGACTTCATTGTTGTCTTTAAATGTGAGAAAGTCAGGCTGGCTATCAGTTCTTAGAACTGTTAGCTGATGTCTTGTATAAGTTAGTATAGAGAATATGAACATGCAAACTTTATAGATACTGATAAGCTGGCAGAAATGCAGAAATGTGACCCTGAAAAGCACTAAAATGCTGTTGTCTGAGGAGCGTGTCCTGTACTTGGTTTCAGCATGTACACACACTTATTATGTGGTACATTTGTGTTTCTCAGGCCTTTTCCCAGGGGTTGAATTTGCACATGTCACATTTCTAAGTATTTGTCTTCCATCTATCTTTGAGGATGTTCTTTGTGTATTTACCAGGAAAAAGTTGACAGTTTTGTTTCTCTTTCAGTCAAGTGCTGGAGGAGGAATGATTGGTAAAGACACAACCATGTCACAGCCGGGCAAGGAAGGCGGGGGAGGGGTCTATGCAGGCGCTAATGACATGGTTAACAATGGTTTAAGTGGAAACCAGAATCAGGTGAGTCATAATGATGTGTTAGTTGACATTTTTCATCAGTGTGTGTTACAAACCTAACCAAAAAGAGAAGTTGGACATTGTGGTCAATGAGTCACATCTCGACTGTCTTCTTTTGCTTTGAGAAAACACCCCAGATGTTTTAGATCTATTTAAGGATTTAACATTTTTTCAAAGCATTGTGCTTTGGTATTTTGTTGGTTATTGATCACGATGCTCTATCCTTTTTTTTTGTCTCATATGTCCTTGGACTCAAAGAGTGAGTGAGTGTGAGTGTGAAGTTTACATTCATGAAGTGATACATATCAGCCAAACTCCTGGCATTTGATCTGAGTTTTTACCTTCAACAATCATCTGTGGACAGTGATATGCTGCTGTCGTGATCAACGTCAGCTTTTCCCGAGTTACAAAGGGACAAAATGAACTAAAAATGAACCACACAATGCTCAGTGTCTCATGCATCCTGTCCATCCCTATTATCCATCCATCCATTTTCTACCGCTTATCCTGTATTTAGGGTCACGGGGGGGCTGGAGCCGATCCCAGCTATCATTGGGCGAAGGCAGGGTACACCCTGGACAGGACGCCAGTCTATCGCAGGGCCGACATGTAGAGACAGACAACCATTCACTCTCACATTCACACCTACGGGAAAAATTTAGAGTCACCAATTAACCTATCCCCATCCTGCATGTCTTTGGACTGTGGGAGGAAGCCGGAGAACCCGGAGAGAACCCACGCTTACACGGGGAGAACATGCAAACTCCACACAGAAGGAACCCGGGCCGACCCAGGAATCGAACCCAGGACCCTCTTGCTGTGAGGCGAGAGTGCTACCCACTACACCACCGTGCAGCCACGGCCATCCCTATTATTACGATGAAAATAATTGCTCATAAAAATAAGTTCTGGATACACAAAGAGGGGCTGTGTGGCTGGATATAAAGGATGCTCCTATATTTACAGTTTGATGCTTTGTGCATGCTTTTAATATGTCATCGTTTTTCTCACAAGGTGCTGAGTTTGATAAAAGGCTGCCAAGACCCGCAGGGCATCAGCATTCAGGCCCTGATGCAGAGACTCGGTGGCATGAATATGGCTCTCATAAAGTAAGCAAAGTTCTGCTATTTACATCGTGGTCTTCTCCTGAATGTCTTTTCCATGAAACTCTTAGAGGATTCACAAAAGCCAGCATGATCACGAGGTCACAAACTTTCCTGAACTCTCCGTTCTATGCCAACTGTAGGAGGCTGGAGCTGCTCTTGTAGTCCAGGTTAAGGACTAAAGGTGACCCAGTTTTGATCAATGAGGACCAGAAGTCTTTATTTCGTTGTCAAGCCTCTCAGATAGAAACATTTTATTACATTTCTGTTTTATTTTACATGCATCTGTGTGAAGCTTTAATGATCAGTATTGTATACTATTTTATCTAGATTTTTTTATCAGTAATTTTTGTGAATCACTCCAATCCTTTTGTTTTCTAAAGTTTAACTGCAGCTAATATCAGGCTTCTGAAAGTCAGCTCAAGTAGGTATCAGTTACTAGTACTAAGTACTAAATTCTAGGGGTGTAACGGTTCTGAACCGAAACGGAAAACCTCGGTTCAGAGGACTTCGGTTCAGAAACTCAATCTATCTTCCCGAACCTCGGTTCATCCCCGCCCCGACCGCACACGTGTGTCAGGTCACTCGGTTAGTTTCATTTCTGAAAGATGGCTAATAAACCTGAGCTAGCGGATCCCCCGTGTTTACACAGCTTCTTCTTCGTTGGTGTTTACGCTGGGTAAACGCCGACTGCCATGAAACACCAACGAAGAAGAAGAAGCTGCGTAAACACGGTGCCGTTTACGCAAACAGCGTAGCTTTAGCAGTAGAAGCTATCAGGCAAGTGTTCTTTTTAAATAAAATCCTGGTGTACTTACAAACTTTAAAATGCCTCGTTTTGTGAGTACAGACCCTATGTGTACTACTGCAGATGTTTGGTAACACTCCATGCATTATTAGTGGGGTAAATTACGAGATAAACTGTAAGTACCATAGCGCTATTACGAAGCCGTTCGGCTGATAGCGGCTATCTTGACCACTGCTGACCATCGCTAAAAATGCTTCCGAGGGGGTGTTTGGCTGGAGTTCTTGGTGGAAATGACCTAGGGTCCATTTCACTCCGGACCTACACTTTTAAGAGAAGTGGTTTTTATTTATTTTTGTTATACCTCAGACTGGTGTAAGACGTTTTTCATTTTTACTTTATTTAGACAATGTAGACTGGTCTTAAGACAAATGTTTATTTGTTGTATTCCATAAGAGATTAATAGAAGTGTTTTAAAAAAAAAAAAATTGTTGTGGACTTGTTTAAAGAGAAGTGTTATACTTGTTAATATAACTAATGTTCATGTTCTTGATATATCCTTTAATAAAATCCAGACATTTTTTTTAAAAACCGAGGTTTAAACCGAACCGTGAGTCAAAAACCGAAGTCGAACCGAATCGTGGTTTTGGTGAACCGTTACACCCCTACTAAATTCCCTCTTTATGTTTCCTCAGACAGTGTTTTATAAACCCTGAAATGTTGAATTTACCAAAGCATTATTCTCACATTATTCTCACTTTTAAGAAGCTGGAACCTTCAAATGTTTGTCACATCTGCTTGAAAGATGTTTTAGACAATTAAAATAGTTAATTTTCTCTCGACCAAAGGGCTACCTCCTCAGTGGAGATATGGGAAATCAGCGGGTTGTTTGTGGTTATATGACGGCGCGTCCATATATTCATATTTCTCTTTGTGCTCCACAGGGCAGCAGTAGAATTCCTGAGCAACGAAGGTCACATCTTCTCCACCATCGACGAAGATCACTACAAATCCACCGACGGTGATGATTAGACTCCTTCACCTTTTGTCCCCGTTTGAGTTGAACCTGATAGAAGTCGATAGGTGTCGACCAATCACAGCCTCTCTGCCCTGAGCGATGACCGTGAAGCCTTCTTTGAAAAGGTACTGTGGTTGCTTTAGGTGTCGGTTTGGTGACAACTTCTGGTTTCCACATCCTGTATTCCTGAGGTTGCTTCTGCTAATTTGCAACTCCCAAAGGTGTTGCTGTTGAAGAAACCGTTGCTGTTCTGTATTCCCCAACTTCATTGTAAAGCATTTTTGTAATTTTAAAGATTTGGAATGTGAATATTCAGTTTATTTTGTCTTTGAAACTTTTTCCAAAATTAAAAGATAATTCAAAATACAGTTGGCTCGTCTACCAGGAACACTTTTCTTTCATACATCACACATGCACTTTTTAGGTTTTATTTTTCTTACTTAAGGTTAATTGTCTGCACAGTGGGCTTATAAATGATTAAAGCTGTTACACATTTTCTTGCTTTAAACCTTTATTTAAGATGATTGTTACTCCCAATCCCATCCAAACACAATCCATGGCAAACAAGCATTTGTGCAAATGTATTAAGATACATAAAAAAGAGAAGCATGTGAAACTAGCTGTGACACCACAAACTGAATCCTAAATATTACGGTCACACTTGAGATGTAGACCAACACATCCGTCTACAAGGTTCCACTGGTTCACACGGTAAACGGGTTTGAACAACATTTGAATAAACCAAATAGGTGTGACTGAAGCTTTTTATATTTATATATATATACATAAAATACATTTCTTTAGTATGAAGTAAACCAAATGAATCTACATAATGTTTGATAAAAATAAATGGTTTCAACCTTAAAGAAATGGAGAAGGTACCCAACGTATTTCCTTTTGCAATGAGTCAATAAAACAAAAAAAGGATTTGATACTTCATGAGATGTTTCTGTACTTGGATCATACGTTGTTTCTGTCCAGAGCTGGGAGAACTTCTGTTATTGCATTTCCGTTACACAGCATGTGAGAAACTGCCGGTTAACATTGTTTTTCAGACTGTTTTGCCAACGAGACTGGCCTGAGCCTTTCTGTTTAGAGTGTGCATGTAGGAGGTTGCTATATACATTAAATGCATGTTCAATAAAACGTAGCCTATTACTCCCTCTGAAACGTATAAATTATTAGAATGAACATTATTTCTCTCAGGCAACATGGTATTGATTCCACTCTGGTCATTTTTGAGGTTTTATAATAAGATGCTTTTATACTGCAGGTATAAACTGTTAATATGTCATATACAGAAACCTCTATGTATTGCACAATATAATGGTAATGTATACAAAACTACAAGCTACATATGTTTATATTCCAAACTGTTGAATACAACAACAATAAATGCAATTAAAGACGCATTAGTTTGATCAAAGTTTGTGACGCAGCCACTTGGTTGAAGATTTTGAAGGAGTTTGAGTGATCACATGGGAAGTGGCGGTGTTACTGTATGCTTTCACATTCAGATAAAGTGTCCACAAGGCTGCAGGGCTTGACCTCACGAATGCAGTACACCGTCAGGAGGCTAGAGCGTTAATTTAATATCTAACCTTATGTTGAGACACTTCATTTCAGCATGAAATTAAATCACAAAGAGTTTCAATAACGTGGGATATTTTCTGCTTTAGTAAAACATGACATTCTCCTGTGCTTGCTTCATCATCGTTGAGAAACTGTCATCCACAATTTCATAGTCGTGGTCGCTGTCTTCATCTGCTTTGATATCACACAGTTGCACTGGGGGACAAAGAGAACGAGTTTATCAATCTTTAGTGTTCCACAGCTGCAAAACTTCATATAGATTTTACAAACAAAACAAGGATGAATCGTAAAGCCTGGTTCTTTCGTCATAGAGCTCTATTTCTGTCCATAAATATTGAGTTAAAACAACTGAACCAAATATAGAGTATATGATATTTGTGAATATACCATAAGCTCTATATTTGGTTCAGTATATTTAAAGAATAGATCGTCCCAGTCGTCCTTGTAAGTGTTGCCAGTGTGGCTGGAACCTGCCTGGCAGAGCTTCACGTTTGTTCCTCGACTCCTCCCGCTCCACGTAGGTGTTCGGCAGGGCCTTGCCTGTTGTCACTCTGGCCCCTGAATGCTTTCGGGGCACGACCATTGGAGGTTGGTCATCCAGAAAAGCCTGCACAAAGAGAGGAAGTCAGACTCGTTACCACAATGTAAAGTAGAAGTATATTTACATGGCCTCATTTCTTTCTCACGGCCACAGTAATGACAGCTTCCAATGTGTGGTAATATCATGCATACACGAACAGCCATGCTTACTGGAGGTGGGGGAGCCGGGGGCCTCCTTTTGCAGTTTATCGTCAGATCGGCCAACTCCTTGGTCGGGACGCTTCGGTCTTGTCCAGGTTTGGGTTTCTCTGCCTTGGATGGTTTCTTTGAGGGTTTCGCTGTTTTTTTGGAAGACGAAGATGATAGATTCCTCTTCGGCGGTCGGGGTGGGGCAGCTGCGTCTGAGATGCCCTGTTTGTGAAATTCATAGAAGAAAGTGTCCGTCACCTCAGTGACCCTATCCACGTGGCACTTGGGCGGTTGAGACCACGGCAGGGGCTCCTTGGTAAACGAGACGGACATAGAAAGCCACTGGGCTGGGATCTCAAAACAGCGGTCCGGGCTGTCAGGGAAGCTCGCCTGGATGGTGGGCTCGACCATCGCCTCCTCTATCCTGAGACACGCAAACCCAACGAGTGGATCGGCCTCGGACTCAGCATCCCGGCTGACCGCTTTTACATCCAGCGGCAGGCTGAAGTCCTTCCCCATGTCCCTGAGTCTGTACTTCTTGTTGTCACCGATCACCTCCACAAAGTGACCCTGCATGTACAGAGGCAGAAAAATCTCCTCCCCCTCCTGCTTGACCTCCTCTTCATCATCATCATCATCCCCGTCGTCTGGCTCTTGGAGACGCCGACACAGAAGAGCCTCGACGGACTGCTTCTGCCCCCTTTCACAAGACAGCTCCATGTCTTGGCAGCGCACCACCTCCAGCTGTTCACCCACACTGAGGGCAGGCAGGCCCTCCTCCTCGACTTCCTCACAGTTCCTCGTCACGCTCACCGTCAGACCCGGCGCCTTGCTCAAAGCAACGTGCAGCTCGTACACCGAGTTAAACTCCCTGGGGCGCCTTCGAAACCGCCCGGCGTATTGCTGAGAAACCAGGAAGTACTGCTGTGCCTTTCGGCTCTTCAGGCTGGAGAGTAGAAACACGGCCGAGGTTCCTGTCTTGTGGAAGATGAGCTGGCTGCCTTTGCTCAGGCCCGGCAGCCAGCTGCACTTGAAGAGAGAGCGGGCCTCCGGGCCTTCCAGCACCTCCACTACTGTGGGGAAGGATTCCTCTGGCTGGGATAGGACCTCCGTCAGACTCAGCGGGGTCATGAAATTCACATCAGTACACGTCTCGGTGACATCGACCACATCCACCTCTAAGCTGGAGGGAAACTTCAATATCTCCTTCCTCACTGTTGAGAACAAACAAGAAATAATGCCAGAGAATGTTTCACGACCTTTACATGTAAAAGCAGTACGTGTAAAAAAATAAAATCCTACTTAGTACAGCAATATTATCAGCAGTAAAATATACTGCAAGTTTAACTCATGATGCAGAAAATGAATGTTGTTAATATAGTGTTTTATATTACTGATGGGCTGATATTTACTGCACCATATTTAATGAGCTCATCATTGGTTTGTATGAATATAAAGAGAGAGATGAATGTTGTGGTCAAAGTGAAATATTTGTCCCTCAGATGTAGTGAGGTATTAGTATTAGTATTAAATGGGAACATTCAAGTACAACTACTGCAAATTCACGTTCTGAGTAAATAAAATTCAGCAGAATAAGAATCCAGTGTAACTGACTCACACAACACTGTAATTTACTTTTGTTTTTTAATGATGATAATTTGGTGTGAATGCTGGAATCATGTGTGCTATCACATTCATTTTCTCATTCATACTTTTAAAGCTACTTTAAACAAAACCTACTTAAGACAAAGTAAATGTATCGATTTTACTTAAAAAACACAAAAAACTACTCGATTACAGTAACGTAAATGTAACTCGTTACTTTCCACCTCTGCTACTGATTCACGTGTGCGTTTAAACCAGCATTTCAGCATGTAGGGTTTCAACTCTACAGCCAGCATTCACACTTCAATTACTTTAGAAATGTCTCTTCTAGTTATAAGAATTTAAAAAAGGAGAAAAGGAAGAGAAGAAAGAAATCTAGCCACCTTAAGACCAACAAAAACATGACTATGCAGACAACAGCAACTGAAGAAACAAAAGTGAAACAGAACAGTGATGTAATCACAATTAATGAATTAAAAAGACCCTTTTTTCCTCACTTCTTTCACTGCATGGTGGGAAAATGTTGATGAATTAGAATCCACAGATAATCATGATGTATGTAAGATGTAGATAACTTTAAATCTAAAAGAGGAAAGTTGTTCTCACAGTTCATGATGGCGTGGACCTGGTACACTGGGCTGAGGACGAGGGGCCGGTCACACTTGGTGGTGTTGATGAAGCAAAACCTCCGACTGCGCAGGCAGGGCGAGGACATGATCTCCTGCACAGTGAAGCGCTCCTCGCTTTCACACTCGCTGAACTCCCCTTGGAAAGACATGGGGATGCACACCTCCGCCGAGGCTTCCTGTTGCCCCTGAACATGGCAGCGCACCTGATCCTCCTCGCCCTGGCGCCGCTCGATGGAGAGCACCGTCAGAGCTCTGCCGGCCCCCAGGGTGAAGTTGCCCACGGTGATCTTGGAGTGGTTGGTGAACGTGAAGGGGAGGGAGGAGTCCAGGCCCACGGGCCTCAGGCTCACCATCTCCTCCAGCGTGCCGTACGGCATCTCATCGGGCACGACCTTGAACAGCCCTGAGAAAACCACACGAGTGTCAGCTATGAAAGGGAGTGAGCCGTTCTCACCAGAATCTTGTCTCCACAAACCGACCTGTGTGGCTGATGGGCAGCTCAAACTTCTCATCGTTGCCGAGGTCTTCACAGCAAACCGACAGGAGCTCGATGCTGATTACTTTTATGAGATCCCCGGTCGAAAAGCACACTTCACTCCCGGAAATTTCATAGATAGACCCTGAAATGGAGAGTGCTTTACTTTCAGCCAAGAGCACATCAAGCATAAATGTGTCCTCTTGACACAATCCCAATCTAATAACAAATACTTCTAATCAATAACAATTTACAGCAATCTAATCTCTACAGATAATCCACTCTCAGTTTGCCCTCGTCTTTCCTCGAGGTTTCAGTTCACAGTGAATAAAATGATCAAATACCAACCTTGGAAATACACTCCAGAGCAAACTTGAAGTATTTTTGGCAGAGCAGAGTTGTCCAATGAAGCAATCAACTGTTGAAGTGGCAAAGCAGTCACGCCTGCCATCACTGTGGCCTCTTTGCTGAAAAATGAAGAGACAGCAAATGTCAAGCAGGAGTATAATAGGAGATTGCTGTCTCAGTCAGAAACCACAAAAGCGAATGAGGAAGTTACAGGAGGTGCACAGAAGTGTTTGCATTCACAGGCGGGGGGAGGGGGGGGGGGCTGACGTGTGCCTCGTTGTATTGTGAAAGAAGATGTTAATATTCTGTTATTTTAATGTGGCATGAAGTTAAGACTTGGTGTGTTTTAACTTCAAGTTGTACGTCAAGATGTACAACTCGGTGGGCCAAACTCAAAGGTTTTTATTCATCATGTAAATACTGACATATCCATCACAGGGGGATTTACCCCCCCAACTACCTCAGGCACATAGTGGGGAGAGGCGATACCCTCACTTCCTTCTGCTGGTGCACTGTCGTGTTAACGAGGCATCCTCCCGCCTCTGTGGCTTAACGAGGCAGCTCCCTCACCAAACCCACAACACTTTCCAACTAAAACCTGCAGGCCTGTTGTTGAGCCCTCTGAAGCCCACTCACCTAGTAATGCAGTAAATAACACACTGTTCTGCATTGTAGAGAAATCGGAAGCATGCATATTGAATAACCAAAGACACAACTCATCTCATTAGCTGCAATCAGAGCTCTGAGACAACACCCACACTCCTTATTAAACCATCTCTGCACAACAATATAAATCATAGCATTTCAAAACCATTCTTCTGCAGCATTGCCCTATAGAGTCAGATATTCTGGGCTCTGAGAGCCCCTAGTGGTCGTGGTTCTTTAAAAATTCAAAGTGGTTCTTTTCCATGTAATTTCCCTCACGTGATGTTAACACAGCACACTCGTGATCATTTCAAACACGTTCAGTTTTCATTGTGTGGACATTATAGCCTTTCATGCACAGTTCTGGTGGTCTTATTTGGGTCCTATTTGCCAGAATTGTAAGACAACAACTCCCAGAAACCCAAAGTGACGTTTACCCAACATGCAGTTCGGCTGTGAGAAGATGAGGCAAGATGGCGACTAAAACAAGCAAAGAAAGTGCTCCTCCTTTTGATTGTCCATCATGGTGAGAACATGCACGCGTTAAAGTCGTAACTGTTCACTTCTAACGGGATTCCAGATGCAAACGAGCAAACCGGCGTCCCGTCGCTCATTAAACGGATCGTGTTTACCGGTTATATAGTTACTGGAGCTAGCGCTAGCATGCTAGCAAGCTAACACGCTGCTAATCATTTGCTAGTGAGGATTTGGTGGTTTCATTCTTGTATTTGTCTCTCAGAAAGATGCTTCGTATGGTTAATGTTAAGGTTGAACACATGTGTTCGTTAACAAAGATGAAGTGGAGGTTTTTAACATGTTTAACCCTCTGTGTTGTTTCTGAGGGCGTTGATTTACATGACGACCCGCTAACGTTACACACGTCTCCGTGAGCCCCCGGTTTTATAGGTCCGTAGGTTTTACAGGTCCACTGGTCCGCAGGTTTTACAGGTCCACAGGTCCGCAGGTTTTACAGGTCCACAGGTCCATAGGTTTTACAGGTCCACCGGTCCATAGGTTTTACAGGTCCACTGGTCCGCAGGTTTTACAGGTCCATAGGTCCGTAGGTTTTACAGGTCCACAGGTCCGCAGGTTTTACAGGTCCATAGGTCCGCAGGTTTTACAGGTCCATAGGTCCGCAGGTTTTACAGGTCCATAGGTCCGTAGGTTTTACAGGTCCATAGGTCCGTAGGTTTTACAGGTCCATAGGTCCGCAGGTTTTACAGGTCCACAGGTCCGCAGGTTTTACAGGTCCATAGGTCCGCAGGTTTTACAGGTCCATAGGTCCGCAGGTTTTACAGGTCCACTGGTCCGCAGGTTTTACAGGTCCATAGGTCCGTAGGTTTTACAGGTCCATAGGTCCGTAGGTTTTACAGGTCCACAGGTCCGCAGGTTTTACAGGTCCATAGGTCCGCAGGTTTTACAGGTCCACAGGTCCGCAGGTTTTACAGGTCCATAGGTCCGCAGGTTTTACAGGTCCATAGGTCCGTAGGTTTTACAGGTCCACAGGTCCGCAGGTTTTACAGGTCCATAGGTCCGCAGGTTTTACAGGTCCATAGGTCCGCAGGTTTTACAGGTCCATAGGTCCGCAGGTTTTACAGGTCCACAGGTCCGCAGGTTTTACAGGTCCATAGGTCCGCAGGTTTTACAGGTCCATAGGTCCGCAGGTTTTACAGGTCCATAGGTCCGTAGGTTTTACAGGTCCATAGGTCCGCAGGTTTTACAGGTCCATAGGTCCGCAGGTTTTACAGGTCCACAGGTCCGCAGGTTTTACAGGTCCATAGGTCCGCAGGTTTTACAGGTCCATAGGTCCGTAGGTTTTACAGGTCCACAGGTCCGCAGGTTTTACAGGTCCACAGGTCCGCAGGTTTTACAGGTCCATAGGTCCGCAGGTTTTACAGGTCCACAGTCCGCAGGTTTTACAGGTCCATAGGTCCGCAGGTTTTACAGGTCCATAGGTCCGCAGGTTTTACAGGTCCATAGGTCCGCAGGTTTTACAGGTCCATAGGTCCATAGGTCCGCAGGTTTTACAGGTCCATAGGTCCATAGGTCCGCAGGTTTTACAGGTCCATAGGTCCGCAGGTTTTACAGGTCCATAGGTCCGTAGGTTTTACAGGTCCACTGGTCCGCAGGTTTTACAGGTCCACCGGTCCATAGGTTTTACAGGTCCACTGGTCCGCAGGTTTTACAGGTCCATAGGTCCGCAGGTTTTACAGGTCCATAGGTCCGTAGGTTTTACAGGTCCATAGGTCCACAGGTTTTACAGGTCCACTGGTCCATAGGTTTTACAGGTCCGCAGGTTTTACAGGTCCACCGGTCCATAGGTTTTACAGGTCCATAGGTCCGCAGGTTTTGCAGGTCCACAGATCAACCGGTCAACAGGTCCGGTCCACAGATCCACCGGTCCACAGGTCCATAGATCCACCGGTCCACCGTCTAAAGCACCCATTCCCACCAATCCAGCTCTAAAGCGGGACTACAGAACAGAACAGAGACTCGGTTGTCGCTTGTAAAGATCACCAGAATGTTGTAAGAGCTGACCCAGTGTTGTGTTTCAGGGCGGGCAAGCCTCCCCAGGGTCTCCACCTGGACGTGATGAAGGGGGACAAACTGATGGAGGTAACGTGGCAGCTTCATGTGAATGTGAATTGTTGAAAGCATGCATTTGGGGTAATATTGTGGGATGTAAGTCCAGTTGAATGCACCAGATACAAAGCTGACAGTCCACTGGTTCCAGATGTGTTGCACACTGGGCTTTCTAATGGCTGCATGGCTTCAAACGGTGCGACAGCAGCAACCAGCCCTGAGATTTAAGCTTTTCAGTTGGGAAGTGACACTGTTCAGTTATGGCTCAGAGGCACAGATGGCTTACATACCTTTTCTTTACCAGGTGTTTGAATGACGAGTCAATGACACTGTCTTTCCCTGTAGAAACTGATCATAGATGAAAAGAAGTACTACTTGTTTGGAAGGAACCCCGACTGGTGTGACTTCACCATCGACCATCAGTCGTGCTCACGTGTCCACGCTGCCCTGATCTACCACAAACACCTCAAGAGGCTCTTTCTCATAGATCTCAACAGCAGTAAGTCCACTGGCTCAGCATGCTTGTCTTATATTCATATTTTATATAACGGTTTCTAAAAAGGATTGACATACGCATATACATATGCTAAGAGCTGAAAGAATGAATAAAATGACCTGCTAAGCATGCTTTTTACTAACCAGGAAATGCCCACTAGAGCTGAGACGGTTTATCAATCAGTTAGCCAAGTCATCGTTTTGATAATGTTACATCATCGTGTTCCAGCTTAATTTGAGGTTTTCCAGCATTGTCTTGTAAATGTAATATCGCGTTTATCTTGGACAGATGATTGAACGAAAAGCAGTTTCAGTAGTTTACTTTTGGCTTTGGGGAAATGTGCTAGCGATTTGATTTATTTTTTACTATACTATACTTTTTTTGCATTTTATCAACAAAGCAATGAATCACTTTGCAACGCATGGATTGCCACCAGGGATGAATCACATTTGAGTTAGTTCCATGATAATGGAACAGGCAAAAACTATGAAGAATCTATATGAACATATGCAAACCTTGATTTTCACGATTTCAGCACATGGTACTTTCCTGGGACACATCCGTCTGGAGGCACACAAGCCTCAGCAAGTCCCCATAGACTCTACGGTATCATTTGGAGCCTCGACAAGGACCTACACCATCAGAGAGAAACCCCAAACCCAAGGCACCGCCGGCACAGGAGACAGTAAGACGGGAGAGGATGAGGAGCTGAAAGGACTGCTCGGGCTGCCGGAGGAGGAGACGGAGCTGGAGGTACGTTTGATTTCTCAGTCATTTACTTCACAAAAGGGAATGGCAATGGCATCTTGTTAATTCTGTTTTTCATGTTTGCCCGTGAGGTAGACGACAAATTAACTTTATGCAGTGTAATATTTAGCATTTTGTTAGAAACCTCAGAGGTCATGGATTGTTTGAGTTGTCTTAAACAAAATGCACTCGCCAAACATTTGGGAAATATATTATTATCATTAGAATGACCTGTTTATGTCGTGTAATGATGCAACCTGTGACTGTCCTGCTCAGTCTGGTGTCTTGTTGGGTTGTAAGGAAGTAATATCATGATATAAATGCCTTTCTGTATCCTGCCAGAACCTGACAGAGTTCAACACGGCTCACAACAAGCGCATCTCCCTCCTGACCATCGAGGAGGGGAATCTAGAAATCCAGAGGCCGAAGAGGAAGCGGAGGAACTCCAGGGTCACATTCAATGAGGACGATTCCATCATTAACCCAGGTACGAATACAGTGAACCGCAAAGAAACACATCTACAGTTTGCACAATTACTGAATATGTCTTGCTGACCCAACGCCAGTTGTTCTCTTCAAAACGAGTATGAATTCTTTCATAAGTCAGCACATGCACAATAGTCCATTCAACTTTCATGAATATCATGACTGTACTATGAAGTATTTCTGTAACATCCACTAAATTGGTAAATTGTCTGTCAGGTGAAACTTGAACTTCTACATTATCTCCAGTTAGCTGACCGTTGATGGTCATGAGAACAGCTGTTGCCAAACATATTACTATAGCTCAACTACGCCAGAATAACCACAACTTCTGAGAATGGAGGAACCTGGTCTGGTATATTGTGAATGTGGGCGGCTGCCAGCTCGAGGAAGAGGAGTCAGGTGTTGTGTAATTGTTCTGTGTAATGTGGTGAAAGACGGTCTTTTGCGTCAATACAAATACCGCTACCATTTCATGGAAATGTGAGTGCAATGTGCAATACTGTAGAAATAATTGTACTGTTGAAATTGGCATACGGATATTGTTCAGTTTGAAACATGATAGCATTCAGTTCACTTGAAAAAATAACATTCTGGTACAGTAAATATTCCAGGGCATTGACTTTTTACACCAGGCAATAACTTTGAATCAGGAGGTGAATGTTTTGAGTGAGATATGACCTTTTACAGGTCAGCTGTGGTGTTGCTTTGGACCAGAGAAGCTATTTTCACAAATGCACCTCTGGTTTTTAGAATGTTAACAATATTTCAAGAAATGAGCCAAAGCAAACAAGAAAAACGGTAATGTTCTGATTATCAAATGTAGCGCCTCATAAGTCAGTGTTTCATTCATTTGATTGGAGGGATTTTGCAGTGAGGGACCTCCTGGTGTGCTGGAAATATATAGTCAAGTTATATCACTATTAGGGGTGGGACGATACGGGTAACTCACGATTCAATACTGTGACGATATTTGGCCCACGATAACGATAATATCACGATACACGATATCTGCGATATTCGATATATTGCAAGAAATTTCATCAACGATATATCACGATATGTGACTGAAAAAGAAAAAATATGCATAAAAAATAAATTCCAAAACTTCGTACAATGTACAAATGAATAAACACTGTCCAGCTGGACACATTAAAGTGCATGAACATTAATAACATGTCTAAACCAGGACAGTGCTTTCTGATACTGAAAAGTCAGTAGCAACTTGTTTTATGTAAACTTGGGCCCGTTTTAGTTTAACAATAGCTAAACAAGGTAAGAATAACATCAGAATTAAATGAAATATTGGCCACATTTCAGTATGCAACCAATTATGTGCAGAGTTATGTTCACCCATCCAGTACCTGGGAAGTCGGGCCTCAAACCGTTTGGAGCTCACAGCAACACCGGGCAGCACACGGCTCCGCGGATCCACACATGCGGACCCTCCGGCCAGCACACGGCCACGCTTACGTGGCGTTCACACCGGACGCGATAGACGCGAATACAATCGCGTGAGACGCGCACCGCTTGATCACTTTGGATTATTCGCTTCATTCGTGCATGACGCTCATTTTTGAACCGGTGCTGATCTAGCGGGGGAAACGAGGGCAGCGCGGCGACGGACCCTCCTCCTCCGCCTCGGGGTACCCGATGCCAGAGTCCGTGAGTCCGTGAGCCTCTAAACGCTCGGAATCCTGTCCGTAAATAGGCAATCAGACCGGCCCCCGGGCAGCGGGCGGCCCCCGCGGATCCGCTGCGGAGAACCGTAAACTCTTAGACGCACCGACGGGAGTCTAAAAAAACCCGTAGACCCAAAATATCGATATTTGCCGTCAGTGTATCGATTAATTTATTGCGACAGAGAGCACAACAATATATTGCAATATCGATTTTTTCCCCACCCCTAATCACTATGTGCATTTCTACTTTTCAAGTTCATAAGTGAAGTATTAATCGTAACACTTGAATACTTACAGAGGATATCGACCCGTCGGTGGGACGCTTTAGAAACATGGTGCAGACTGCTGTCATCCCCATCAAGGTAAGCTTACGTTCTGTCATTTGAAACGTCTGATTCAGTTGATGCATTTAAGGTGACAGGCTACAAAGAAATACTGTGTTACTCAGCTCTTTAACTACTACAACATAATGAGTGGTTCTGATGTATTTCAAATAAAAGTGGTGTACTCGTAAAGTGTCACATTGATCATTCGGGTCAGGTGTATGACCTGCAGAGGTTGTGACGTATGAGCTGAAATGTGGGAAGTTAATACTGTATAATCACGCCTGCAGAAACGCAGATCAGAGGGACACAACACTCTGGGTCTTGATGACCTGACTTCAAAGCGCATCCATGGCTACAATTTGGGCGGTGGGCTCTATGGGGACTTGCCTCCCACCAGTCATGAGAACCAACCAATAGGAGCTCCAGGAAGTGCTGCTATGCAGGGGGGGCTTCCTCTGCCCTTCCCAAATCCAGCACCAGAGGTGGACCTGGCCCCAGATGCTCCCCAGCCCCCCATCACACTCAACCCCACCCCCGTCACAGCCCCCTACCTACCAGAGACCCACAACGAGCCACGCAAAAAGAAGTATGCCAAAGAAGCTTGGCCAGGAAAGAAGCCCACCCCGTCACTACTCATCTGACCAGGTTCTTCAAGCTGCTGACTCTCAGGTTGCCAGCGGATCCACCGGGACTGTGACCTGCAGGATGTCTCAATCTTCTTTTTGTTGTGTTTCTCATCATCACCACAAGAAGGCACCACGCCATTTCCTTCTGGTCAGTCACAAGATATCACCGACATTGCTCAAGTCCGCAGTTTGATGAAGTGGCTGGAATACGAAGCGTGTTCTGATTGCAGACAGTCGTGTGAATGTGCAGGACTTGGCGGTTAGCATCCTCAGAGTGTGTGTCTGTGAGTGACAGGCTACGTGGATATGATGGACCAGGAGTCATCTTTTGGATGTAAAGTTGTATTTTTTTTCCTACTAAACACGTTTTCAATATGTTTTTCCACTCCTTCAATGTTTTGATAATGCTGTTAAACAAATGGCAAAAAAACCCTTTTTATATAAAATGTTTTACTGTGAGAATTCAGGAAAGTCAGAGAATCCAGACATGAAGTCAGTTTCTATCAAAACACAGGGCTGCTTTTCCTTTAGAAAACCTATTGATATAATGTGAAACATTTCCATGACATGTGTAACACCCATATGACATTAACTCAAGTGTCTTGTATTTGTCTAACAAGCCAGTAGATGGTGACGTGTGCATACCGGTCAGACGTTTCAGTGAGGTTGAGCTGCAGACTTGCACTAACCTTTACCTTACAAAATCTATATGTGGCGTCCCATGAATGTGGTGCTGCAAGGTTTGTGTTATTAATTAGGATTCTTCTGCAGATAAAAGCCATTTGCCCTTTCCCAGCAGTAGTTTAATCAAATTTGTCCCTTGGCTTTTTCCAATATATTGAGTTTTAAATGGTGTGCTGCCTTTTCTGTTGTTAAGGCCCGACAGAATCTAGCAGAATTGGAAGCTCGTAAAAGCAGAAAGGTTTGGATTTAGTATATTTTAATGGTCATGTAGCGTGTTGATATCTTTCAACAGAGTACAGTGCATGAACTGCACTATACTCTTCACATTTAGTTTGCCCTGAACTGACTTGAGACATAGGAACCGGCGTTGCACAGGAGCAGAAATCAGAGTTGGCCATGTCAAACTGGTGGAACAAACTCGATGTAGTTGCTTTAAACAGTGTGCACTCTCAATGGTAAAGGTCCCAGAACATGGTAGACTGTAGACTGTAGGGAGTTGAGGGGAAATGAAGATGGAATGGCCTGTAAAACAATCACATAATGTAAACCACGAGGCCTCCACGACACCTTAGTGTTGTTGTGTGGATGTTACAACACAACCAGTCTCACTGTAAACCAGTGGGGTTGAGTTAGTGAATAAGAAAGATCAGATGCCCTTAGTGTTTGTACTTTAAAGTTCTCCTTCGGTGCAGCATGTGGTCGTTTCATGGGATCTTAGAAGCCAACGGAGATCAGAGAGCAACGATGAGATGTTTCACTTTTTGCAAAATGTGCCGGTGACTTTTTTGTCCTTGTGGATTTTGTAATCATATGACTGTAAATAAAAAAGGAATTACTTTTGACTTGACTCTCTGCAGTGTATTTAAAGTTGTATGGCTCGTAGACTGAGAAGGGTGTTTAGACACTTCACCTTCCTGAGACGTGATGCTGCAGGTAAACATTGACCAGATGCTGCAGTACTTTGGACGCATTCAAATGAGTTCACGGGGCACAGACACTTCCTTTAATGATGGCAATAGTAAACCTTAACACAGGGCAGTACACTTTGTTAATGTTTATTTTGTCTCCATTGTTCTTTGTTCAGTCGTGTGGAAGTCAGGTCTTCTTTTATAGTGAAATTATTTGCTGCTACATCGCCAGAAAAACAGAAATATCTTATAATAGATAATGTGTTTACTAATGAATTCAAATGTTTTTGCATTTACTACAAACTAACTTGATCCACATTAACCACAGTATAAGTGCAATAGTTTCTCATTACAAATCTGTTCCATTGTGAGAAAATGTTCTGAAATACAAACACAAATTCAGCCAATTTAATGTACATCCACTGAATAAAACAGTTAATACTTTCATTATGAGTGTAAAGATTTAAAATATTAGAAATCAGAATACTCCTGAAATGTAAATACTACTACTGTGTGTTCCAGGCTTCTAGCATTTCCTGCGGAGGTTTCCCTCTCCACTTATTGATCCACAGGTTTGATCTTGATGTGGATGCCATTGATTGAGCGAAGAATCAGTCTGGGCAGTAACTTGGGTTTCTGGGTGGGGTCCTCGATCAGCTGGTATCTCTTCAGGGTCAGGGCTGTTGCCACTTTGAGCTCGTTCATGGCAAAGTTCTGACCAATGCAGTTTCTGAGTGAGACAAACGGCAACGTGTCAGGAGTATTTCATCGCTTTTCACTCTTCTGTGTGGACACAATTTCAAATTATGTATATATTCGAACTATGCTTTAATGAGCAACAGTTGTCTTTTACTGCAGGGCTATTGCATTGTAAAGTGTCTCTTTTATGTTGTCCATAAATTCCAGTACAGTGAACTAGCACTTTTATTCTCAAGGGTTGCAGCTCAAATCCAACGCTGGTGTTTTGGGATTTGTGCATTGTTTAAAATTGGATCTTAGGTTCTCCCTATCTCATCAGGTTTTATTGTTTTGTATTGTGTGTATTATAATGGTGCTAAGTTACATAAGCACATACTGCATTCTGATAAGATGGATGAATGATTAGACATACTCTTGGTTCATAGTGAATCAATGACATGAGGTCATGTGAGGACAAACCTTGGCCCTGCAGAGAAGGGCACGAATGCATGAGGTGACCTTTTGGAAACATTCTCGGGGAGGAAACGCAGTGGGTCAAAGACCTGTGAAACCAGATAAAACCCAAAAATCACACTCCTAATACACTGAAGCATGCGGCTCCCAGATGGGCTCTGTGGGGTTTGCATTAACCGTGGACAGACTTGACAACTATGTTCTACCATTCACAAAGTCTGATGATCTGGACTTACGTCAGGGTTTTCCCAGACAGCTGGATTCCTGTGAATCCCAAACACACTCGTACCGACATGAGAACCTGGAAATAAGAAGGAAAACGTGTGTTTTGGTTGAGGTATTGTGCAGGGGTAATATAGACCAGCATTTAACACGTCTAAGTGTGTGTGCAGGGGTAATATAGACCAGCATTTAACACGTCTACGTGTGTGTGCAGGGGTAATATAGACCAGCATTGAATACGTCTAAGTGTGTGTGCAGGGGTAATATAGACCAGCATTTAACACGTCTAAGTGTGTGTGCAGGGGTAATATAGACCAGCATTGAATACGTCTAAGTGTGTGTGCAGGGGTAATATAGACCAGCATTTAACACGTCTAAGTGTGTGTGCAGGGGTAATATAGACCAGCATTTAACACGTCTAAGTGTGTGTGCAGGGGTAATATAGACCAGCATTGAATACGTCTAAGTGTGTGTGCAGGGGTAATATAGACCAGCATTTAACACGTCTAAGTGTGTGTGCAGGGGTAATATAGACCAGCATTTAATACGTCTAAGTGTGTGTGCAGGGGTAATATAGACCAGCATTTAACACGTCTAAGTGTGTGTGCAGGGGTAATATAGACCAGCATTTAATACGTCTAAGTGTGTGTGCAGGGGTAATATAGACCAGCATTTAACACGTCTAAGTGTGTGTGCAGGGGTAATATAGACCAGCATTGAATACGTCTAAGTGTGTGTGCAGGGGTAATATAGAC
Source organism: Chelidonichthys spinosus (assembly GCA_029853015.1). Taxonomy (NCBI): domain Eukaryota; kingdom Metazoa; phylum Chordata; class Actinopteri; order Perciformes; family Triglidae; genus Chelidonichthys; species Chelidonichthys spinosus. Next base: position 511,046 of record CM056834.1, on the reverse strand, counting down.
CAGCATTGAATACGTCTAAGTGTGTGTGCAGGGGTAATATAGACCAGCATTTAATACGTCTAAGTGTGTGTGCAGGGGTAATATAGACCAGCATTTAACACGTCTAAGTGTGTGTGCAGGGGTAATATAGACCAGCATTGAATACGTCTAAGTGTGTGTGCAGGGGTAATATAGACCAGCATTGAATACGTCTAAGTGTGTGTGCAGGGGTAATATAGACCAGCATTTAACACGTCTAAGTGTGTGTGCAGGGGTAATATAGACCAGCATTGAATACGTCTAAGTGTGTGTGCAGGGGTAATATAGACCAGCATTGAATACGTCTAAGTGTGTGTGCAGGGGTAATATAGACCAGCATTTAATACGTCTAAGTGTGTGTGCAGGGGTAATATAGACCAGCATTGAATACGTCTAAGTGTGTGTGCAGGGGTAATATAGACCAGCATTGAATACGTCTAAGTGTGTGTGCAGGGGTAATATAGACCAGCATTGAATACGTCTAAGTGTGTGTGCAGGGGTAATATAGACCAGCATTGAATACGTCTAAGTGTGTGTGCAGGGGTAATATAGACCAGCATTTAATACGTCTAAGTGTGTGTGCAGGGGTAATATAGACCAGCATTTAACACGTCTACGTGTGTGTGCAGGGGTAATATAGACCAGCATTTAACACGTCTAAGTGTGTGTGCAGGGGTAATATAGACCAGCATTTAACACGTCTAAGTGTGTGTGCAGGGGTAATATAGACCAGCATTGAATACGTCTAAGTGTGAGGCACATTACTATAAACCTGCCGCTACCCTTTAAAACACTGTGCTCCAGAGAGGACTTCTGTTGTGAAATGAATGAAAACATGCAGGTTTAATGGGTTGATCTGTGTTCTGTAAGGCTGTAAAAACAGAGTCATAGAGCTATGGTCAGAGGTCAGGCTTAACCAACAAGTTAATAATAACTTTTACCAGTTAAAGGTAGAAGTTATTATGTAGCCGAGAGATCCTGTCTGCTCTTACCTTTCGGCAAAGTCCTTCCATCACAAAAGGTCATGGGTTTGGTGGTGACCCGGGACATTCCTGGGACAGGAGGGTAAAGGCGGAGGGATTCTTTTATGCACATGGTAGTGTATGGAATTTGACTGAGATCCTCCCTTCAAATAAGACAGACATGCGTTAGTTGTCGATGTTTTAAAAGCTAAAAAGAAAGAGCTGATGCTCACCTATTCCTTTCAACATGGAAGCCTACCACGCCATGGTGTCCTTGCCCTCCAGGACCTGAAGGATCTCCTCCCTGCACAGCTTCTGGTGTTCTGGGTTGCAGGCCAGAGCGTAGAGGATGAAGGACAAGCCGCTGGCTGTCGTGTCGTGGCCCTCAAACATGAAGGTGTCCACTTCTGCACGTATGTCTTGATCGGACAGACCCTTCTGCTTCTCATCCTGAAGGGGGGGCCAAAATCAATAACAAGAAATAATGCTCTTTGTTGTTGACCAACTATTACCACTAGTACCATCTGCTACCAGACAAAGGCAGTAAGGTTGGTGCTGAGTGTCTGTCGGCTCCTTCACCAGGTCAGTGGAAGAGCTGACCACCCAGAGGTGACCTGACATTTGTGGGTGGGAAGCAGCCATGATGAACACGTCCCTGAGTTACAGAGGCTCATTAACATTACATGCAGACGTGCCTATGAATAAGTCATTCTGACCTGAAAGCTATTCATCTAGCTGTTCCACCTCAGGACAACACCATCTTTGATCTTCTGCTTCCACAGTAACTGATATCTGATGTCTCCAGAAGTTATGAGGGAAGTCAGGCATGATAACAACAAGCTGAACCACATCGTCCTGTATCATTTATCCTTTATTTTAAATGTAGTTTTTGCCTTCAGGCCTCATAAGAGGACAAACCTGAATGTTGCCTTTGTAGCGGAGGCCATCATTATGCCGATAAAATCATCAGTGCTGTTTTATGGCTGTATATTGTTTGCTTTATTATATAGTTTGACTGCCGGTCGTCACGGAGCAGAAGTGAGAATGTGTCATGTTCTGCAGACCATGTCTACAGCTGACATCACGCTCACATACTCGTGCTAAGAGAAGGATGTCCAGGAAGTCCAGGTGTCTCTTGGCCTGAATGCGGTCCAGCTCGTTCTCCTCCTTCAGGGCTTCCTTCCTCTTTCGTATGACTTCATCTGCATGAGTATGCATTCAGAGATTAGAGTGCATGGGGTACGCTACAGTGATCAGTTCTCGTATGATTGATATTTGCCAGTGAATGGATGTCTTACCAGTGTGACTGTGAGCCACCTTCAGAGCCTTTCTGTACCTGAAGCCGTGTGGGCTGAGGTAGTAAATGAGGTCATTATGGTAAGGAAAGGTCCTGAAGCGCAGGTTAATGTGATGGCTGAGCTCATACACGGCTTTGATGTACGCATTTGTTCCACTGAAAGGAGAGCATTGAAATCAATATTGATTCTGCAAACAGCGAAGCAGTAAACAGTTTAGAAACAGAATGGAACTGTGAGGCGAGGGGGGGGGCACCTCTCGTTCTGACAGTTGCTGTCGTCGCTGAACGCACACTTCAAGATGCTGTCCAGCGTCATCAGACTCACGTGGCCAAACAACTCAAAGGACTCGTTGGTTTCGGCATAACGCTCCCATTTGTCCTGGAAACAGACAGCAGATGTGACTTCTGCAGAAAACACACTCCGAGGAGGTCATCTAGAACCACACAGTGGTCTACAGAAATCCGCTGTTTACGTACCAACATCGTTTTAGTCGAGGCCGACATCAGGTTTACGTACGGTTTCAGAACATCGTAATGGAAACCTGGTGTCAGGAGCCTTCTGTGCCTGAACCACTTCTGACCGCTCGACACCAACAAGCCGTCGCCTGGAGACAGATGAGTGTGTGTGTGTGTGTGTGTGTGTGTGTGAGAGAGTGAAGCAGCTGAACAAACAAATGTGTAATAAACTGAAATATGCTGTCGGAGAAGGTAATTTTACCAATCCAAGACTTAATAAACCTGTATGCGACGTTATCTTTGGGCTCTGGAAATAAACACATAAAAGTACCGTTACATTGAATACACGGTTATTATAACGGTGGACGGTTTCCATAAAGATAAAATGAACACCTGCTGATGTCAGAATGGTTTTCACATAATCTGGATGGTGAATCTGGAGGAAACAAACAAGAGGACCGAACCACATCGGGAAGGCATAAGGGTAGTTCTCTGCCCATTTCACAATCTTATGCAGGTCCGTCCCGTCTTGTTTAAACTGAAAGAAAAGTTCAGACACAGTTTAACCAATGCTTTCCATCCTGGAGCATGGACAGTGTTTGTGGCTGAACTCTCATGTGCAGAATTATTTCAATCCTTAATAAAAGTAGAAAACCACACAAATACTATATATATATATATATATATATATATATATATATATATATATATATATATATATATATAAATATATATATATATATATATATTATATATATATATATATAATATATATAATATATATATTATTGTGAAAGGTGCTGCATACAGTTATAATAACATAGTTGTTGTTACAGTACTGCTAGTATTATGACTGACAGTACTATGAATAAACAGACGCTGCTCAGTGAGCTGTTTACCTCCTTGACGTGTCCGAACAGCCAGTGTGCCGGCGGCCCTGGGAAAGGCTCCATGACCCGGAACAGAGCTCTTCTTCTGGAGAGCAGCACCGTGCATTTATACACGACAACCAGGCAAAGGAGCGCCAACACGTGGTGCGTCTGCGGCCAGCCCGGCTGGAGTTTAGCGAACGCGTCCTTTAACTCCATTCCGGTGAGTCTGAGCCTCGGTGGAGGGACAGCAGCCGGTCAGCTCGATGGCAGAGAGGATCCGGGGGTGGTGGACAATGTCAATGCGATGGGGACTTCAGGTGCTGGCGGAAATATCGGATTTTTCACAATAAGACGATTTTAGGAAGAAAAACGATCTTTTTAGTGTTAGAAAGTGTCACACAACAGTTTACACAAACACTGCGGAGATCCTGGAAAGTTCCTTCTGCAGCTTCCTCTGGGACTTCAGCTCGTGAAGTGCTGATTGTATCATAGCTGGTACTGGGAGTGGCTTGTTTGTGTCTGGCACTGGTTGTGTGTGTGTGTGTGTGTGTGTGTGTGTGTGCCAGGTACACAGGTGTGTGTGGAGTTGATTTAAGCAAACCTTCGGCCTCACACTCCTGTGTTCTCTGCAGGTATTTAATGCAGAGTTGAGACTGAACGGTGCTCCTGTTCGTTACGTTCTGTTTCTGGACTGAGAAGCAACCAACCTGCAGCCAGCTGACCTTTGGCCTGGGAGTTTCCTGTCCTATTATGAGTAGGCTGACATTGACTGAATGCTCCCCTTTTGATTTTAGAAACTGTTGTAAGGATTTAATGATGAAATAACCTTCTAAATCTTCATCAAGGTCATGTTCTTTCATTTCAGATGAAAAGAACCTCATGCTCACTGCAAGACATGCAGCGGCTGTTTTACACACACATTACACAGCATGGCTCATTTCAAAAAGCATCTTTTTTATTATGTAAGTTTGAACCCATTTAACAATCCTAATGCTTTAATAACACAATATTTAAACTGCTAATTTCTATAAAACAAGTTGAAACTATCGTTGTGACAGAATACACTGTAGTGTGCTGCTGGAATCAATTTAGCTGATTCAGTTTTTTTTATTAAATCTTTTTTTGTTGTTTTATTCAAAGAAAAAAAAACAAAAAATGGGTGAAGTAGGTGTTAGTGATCATTTTGGAGGTCTTTGATGCTGCTGATCAAACTCAAATTAAATTAATGGTAAGATTTGGCCACATTCAAGAAATCACATCATAAAAAACTTTTAAAGAGCTCATGACTTAATAAGCAGTAATACATAAATCACAGAGCAGTTGAGTACAAACGGTTTGACACCTTTTGTATGTGAGAAATTAAACGTGTTATCTATCTACCACCATATGCACACAAAAAATGGTATAAACGCCAGAGCATCAGAAAAACAACGTGGGTGGGAGCCACAGAAGATTTCCTCTGCTCTGACTGTTGGACCACTTCCTATGTGTCAAAGTGAATTTAGCCATTCCGCCTCCTCGAGATGCGATGCAGCGTCTCTGATGTGTGTTTAGATGAGCGTTAATGGAGGAACCACTGAGGGGGGTTCATCTGCTCAGTCTTCATTTCTGAGGAGACTTGAGTGCATCAAGCATGATGCCAGAAGGCTTGATTTTTCTCCTCATTATTTGGAGCTCGCCCCCCCTCGCCTCAGGAAACAGTAAGTAACTGACTAAATCAGTGATATTACAGGATTTAAAAGGCGATTTTGGGAACTCAGTGTTGTCTGGCAATACATCATTGATATTTTACAGCAGGAAAACAACAGAAAAGGCATATTCCGGCAGTCACAAATCACCGTCAGTTCTCCCTGGGATGTCGAGCCGTGATGCCTTGTCAACATTTCCGAAGCGACTCAAAGTCTTTCCAATGGTTTTACAAGAAAGACGAAGGAAGCGACACAAGCCTGATTTATTTCCAAGATAAGACCGGAGTGGAGCGCCATCAGGATGGCCTTCGCCCCAGAATGAAGGTGCTGCCCAACGGTTCCTTGGTCGTTGATCATTTCACAGAGGAGGACCAAGGCCTTTACTGGTGTGGAAACACAAGTTGGAATGAACCGCTCACAGTCATCAGCGTGAAGAAAGGTCAGAACGATTGTGATTATTTGTGCACTTAAAACTGAATATATTGAACACCCTTTTTTGTATCGTAAAAAAATTCATCCTCTATTCAAATCTTTTTCTTTTTTTTCAGAAATTCTGAAAGAAACTCAGAAGACATTTTATGTTATTGCTGGCAGCAGCTTTATCCATGCATGTCAGAGGGAATTTAACTTAATATGGACGTTTGAATCAAGTTCTCTCAGGAACTCGGTACAACGACCACTATCTGAGTTTGTGACTCCCAACAAGTCTTTACACATTGTAAATGTCCAGAGAGACGATGCTGGGAAATACACCTGCTGGACAAGTGGATGTAACGGACAAAAGCAGAAGCTCCTGACAATCACTCTGTGTGTAATAACAGGTGAGAAAATAACACACACAAATACAATGTCTGACGTCCAAACGAAATGGCTTTAGAATCTTCTTGTTGTATTACAGTAGACGTCAGCAAGGTTTCGTCTGCGTCTTGTGCTGTGATATGTGACATCAAGCCAAACGGCACATTAACTGTGAAGGCAGGCACAAGGACCATATCAGTGCTTGCAGACCCGAATGGGTCTTTAAATTGCAGCGCCGAGCAGATGTTTGATGGATACGGTGCAGTCAACAGCACTGACGGACCGGCGAATACGTCAAACGCAACAGGTGGGTGTTCTGTTGTGCCTCTCTTTAAGGAGTTCATCGCCCGAATCAGCGGAATTTGAATTCTTGTGTTTTTTTGGGGTTTTCCAGATATTCCCACAGAGCCTGAATGTCAGCTCGCTGTTATTTGTGGAACATCAGCGGCTCTTGTAGGGCTTATTTTTATGGCTCTTTTAATTTGCTGCAGATCAAGACTGCTGGCAGGTAGAGTATGCAGCATTTTGTCTCATTGGATTTCCTGTTTATTGTTTTTTTTCAGCGATAAGCTGCCTCGAAAGAGACGTGGATGCTTGTGTGTCCCATCTGATTGTGTTTCTGTCTCCTCAAAGCGTTTCCTGTTCACTATTGCTGCTGTGGTTTGAATGGCAGGGTAAGTGGTTGATGATGATGATGGTGATTAACCATCGCGTGTGTTGCTTTGTTCGGGTAATAAAATGTCTGACTTCTTACTGCAGGCGGAAGAGCAGACTTCAGTGAAGTATTCATCAGTTGTCTTCAGGAGACCTGCAACAAGCAAACACATTATTCACAGCAGCAACGTTTGTGTGTATAGTGAATTAAATGTATAGAGAAAAGTGACCATGTCAAGATGATGCATATATGCCACTGGTACTCCTTTGTATTTCATGAGAAAAAGTGTTTGTGACCCCACCCACGCAGTTGTGAAGGGAAATGTTGAAGCATTGGCTCTTTCATTAGGATGTTTCCTTTTCTGGTGAAACGAGAGCCTTGATAAGAGCTGACTGAATTCAAAAGACTCATCTCCATAATTCCTTGCTTCAATATGACTGAGTATTTATATTAGTCCAGAGAACTTCGATGAGAAACTTTGGGTTTGATTCTTTAATACATCTGTGTTTCCTGAAGCTACAGTGGAACGTATGAGAATACATTTATGCATGTACTGTATTTAAGTCACTTTTTGTGTGGTATGTACTTTCCTCGTGTTTTGATTGCTAGCCATATACTACCATATATACTTAATTGTAGCCTTTTACTGCACTACATGTGTTTAACCGCTGTAGTTACTTTGCAGATAAAACATCACTAAAATATAAATTACTAGGCCACAAAGGCTAAAAACTACAATTATGTTAATCAGTTATTATATTTTCTCAGAGCCGAAAACAAAATTGCTGCTAAACTGCTCAGACGGTGAATACTTTTTGTTCTTTTATACATATTTTTATACTTCATACTTTTAATTTTTTTAATAAAATTGTATTCTTTTCTATTGAATTCAATATCTGAGGTCACTGTGTGAAGGGAAACTGCAAAATAAGAATTCCATTGCTCAGTGAGAACCAGGGGCGTCAGCGTCACGATAAATATATATATATATATATATATATATATATATATATATATATATATATATATATTATATATATTTATATATTGTATGTGTGTGTATGTGTGTGCGTACTGGCTGTAGTGTTTGTACTTTTAGTTCACTATTTGTACATTTTCGTATGCAGGAGCTTTACTTTTAATTGGGTATTTTAAAGTAGCGTTACTTCACTGATTTCATCACTTATAGGAAAACACCTTTAGCCTGCTCCGGTAGGGGGCAGTAATGAGTCTCCACGTCGAATGCAACACCCGCAAAAGGAAAACAGAGGCAGAAAAGTAAGATGATTTTCATTCATTGTGGTCGGCCGTGTCTTGTTTTCGCTGTCCGATAATAAACCGCGCGGTTGCTCTGATTTTCAACCTTGTTTCCATGAACGTTTATATTTGTCATTCCACTCAAGTAACTGCGGCTAACGCGCTAACGCTTAGCCCGGAACACAGTTTGCTTTGTAGCTAACTGATGCTACCGGACTTAGCTAGCTGCTAGCTAGCCGGGTAGCCACTAGCCGTGTGTTGTTTTGCCGAACACCGGGAGGCCTACGGATCCTCGGTCTTTCCTGTAGAGATTCCACCGAAGGAGAAGACACCCACCCTTACACGGTGTTGCCCAGCAAGTGAAGACCTGCATTTTTGTCCTTTCTCAGGTAATGAATCAAGCTACTGTTGAGAGTGATCTTGACTGTTTTATCTTATTATCTTAATTATCATTATTTAATTGTGTTATTGTGCTTTGGCAACACGTCATGTCAATAAAGCCTTATGAATTGAATTGAGTGAGTTGTTATTACTCGCGTTATTACGCGAGTAACCTAGCTAGCTCGCTGTTTTTCTTAGCTAACATTGTCAGCAGGTTGCCAGGTAACATTGACTTACGTGTTATCTTCAAAGTTCTCTGTTAAATGTCCCATTGAGGAGTTATGGATATAGCTAATACTCATTTTTTCCTCCTCCAGACGAAAACAACGCTGTCTTGAGAAGATATGGAGGCTCCTCCTGTCACAGTGATGCCCATCACCGGGGGCACGATCAATATGATGGAATATCTGCTGCAAGGTGAGCTAACGTTACACACATCCACAGGTGAAGACAGGAAATCAAAGTGTTTCATGCACCTGTCAGGTACATGTACATTTGTCATACATACATTTGTCATATGCACATTGACACACAGCCGCAATGCAATGACATGTTATGGGCAAGAAGAAGCAGTCAACTCACTATTCATAACATTAGTAAAAACAATAGTGTGCAATATAAGAACAAGTATGAACATGTAGAAACAATTAATGAGAAGTTAAAGGAAAACCATCACAACTGCACTGTTCCAAAATATATTTCCTCATTTGGGGTTTTGATGGTGGTGATGAAGAGCAATATCTTAAAATGCAGCGAAACAATAATAATCTGCTCTCATTGATTTAAACAGGGTGGATAACATTCATCAACATCACCACAAAATACATGAAGTCGAAATCAATGCCCCTTAATAAACGGGTTAATAAAAGCTGAATATGTCCAGATCATAGGAGTTATTGTGGGATTGTTGTATGAGTTTTCATTATTGCCACTATGGCAAGAATGAAAACAGATCTTTAGACTAAGCTGACAAAATTAAAGAACATCTACCTTGTTTGTAACAAATGTCTATTTTCTTTCTGTCTCGGCTCTCTGTGATGTTATGTTGGAGTGGTCTATGTTTTTGAATATGTATACATCTGTTTCTCTGCCCTTTTTATAAATGCAGGCAGTGTGTTGGACCAGGCACTGGAAAGCCTCTTGCATCGTCTTCGAGGTCTGTGTGACAACATGGATCCTGAGACATTCACAGATCATGAACTGGTTTATCTTCTGAAAGGCCAACAAGGGAACCCTTTCATTCTGCGTGCCCGGCGCTCCCTCTCCCACCCCAAATCGCCATGGCACCTCCGCTACCTCGGCCAACCTGAAGTGGGAGACAAGAGCCGCCACGCTCTGGTGCGCAACTGCGTTGACGTGGCTGCCTCTCACAGCCTGCCGGATTTCCTCAATGAGATGGGCTTCCGCATGGACCACGAATTTGTGGCCAATGGGCACATATTCCGTAAAGGTGCAATGAAAATTGTGGTGAGTAAGCTGTCCCGCATCCTGGTACCGGGGAACACGGAGAACACGGAACGTCTATCACTTTCATATCTGGTGGAGCTGAGTGTGTTGGCTCCCGCCGGCCAGGACACGATGTCAGAAGACATGCGCAGCTTTGCTGAGCAACTTAAACCCCTGGTTCACCTGGAGAAGATTGACCCCAGCAAACAAAGACATTGAAGGAAATCTGATGGAGGCTCACGTTACCTCTGACTACCAGACCTATTTTTTTATAATGTTTACATTTGAACTTGAATAAAAGGCAATTCAACTTTGACTTAACAATTATATGAGCTGCAAAATTACTACAATTATACAGTATATTACTGCATCCCATAATTTTCTACCAAAGAATGGTCACAGGTGTTTTATAGTAAACTTTGTCATGCATTGATACGACACAGTTTTGTGAAACTCTTGCTGTTTCATTTATGTTTTTATGTGTGAAGTAAATCCAAGAATGCTCCAGCAGAAAAAATCATCTCTTGCAAAATGCCATGTTTAAAGGAGAAACAATATTGATGTGTTTGGAAATATAAAGAAGAAACAAGCCGGCGCTGCACTGAGTGTAAAGCAGTAAAAACAAAACATCTAGCAGACATGAAAAATTCAACATGAAATGTAGTTCTTAGGGTAGCCACTGTTTTTTTAATGTTTTTTGTTCTTGATTGTGTTCTTTGATTAGAAATAATACATTGATTAATCTCTCTATAAGGCAGGATAAACACCTGAAAATAAATATATATTTGCATCACTAAACCATAGCGATTGTTCCCAGAGTACGATGTATATGTATATATTTTTTAATTGAATGTGTAACAAGGTCATTTTATCCCAGTAGGGGTCTCTCTTGCTCCTCGTGTAACTGGCTGTCTAGCCAGTCGAATGCTACTTCAGAACATCTACCAGAGCTGTGGTTGCCATGGAAATAATTAGCTGTGAGATCTGCGAACCCCCCCCCCCCACCACACACACACACACACACTCTAATTACCTTTCTCAATTGCTTAATGATACATAGACCTGTGAAAGCCTTTCTTTCTTCCCCTCAACAAAAGCATTGATTTTCCCTCTCTTCCCCTCTCATTTCTACTGTTAACCCATTAGTGCCTCTTTCATGGGAACTTGAGCTGGGACTATTACATATGAAAGCACTACAGCTGCCTCAGGTTCTGAGTAAAGAGTTCTGACTCTTTATGCCCAATTCCAAAATGGCTTAGTGTGTCAACATTATGGCCCATACGGCTGCGGAGACCGAAGTAAGTAATGCACATCCTGTCAGTCGTGATAATGATGTGGGCAACAAGACATGAGTGCTTCTAATAATACCCCTACAGGAAGATGCATTTGCAGGGGGTTGCAATGCAAAGCGAGCGTGTGCGTGTCTGAAGGCAGCGCCGAGGGCAGATGGCTGTCTCTGCACGTTGACCTACCTGCATATCAAGGCTGATGAGGACGAGCTCGCTGAGGTGGAAAGGTGAGGTGACATTGCTTCCACACACATTTAATGAACCTTGACAACCACCCTGAACATTTGAATACACTGTATTGCTATAGGATTGTTTTTAATGTGTCTGTTGAGAAGGTACATCTGTTCTCTGTCCAAACTGAAGCTAATGTTTTCTAGTTTGCTGCTTGGTACATGAAGTTGGCTGTCAATGAGAGAGAGGATTATCTGATGGAGACAGTTTTATGTTCCAACAACCAGAAGCACACTACTGGCCCTTAGGACTAAAGCATGATTTTCAGCTCTGAGTGAATTATGTATTAAAGAGGCAGATGCCTCCTTGCCCAAGGCTTTATATGTCCAGCATGGATACACTACAGTCTGCTGGCTTTCTTCCACTTAAACTTGTGTTTAGCACAGTGCTCTTTGGTGATGAGCTGGACTCCCACTGCACCTCCACTCCACATTGCCTGGAGAACAGAGGCAGAACTAGGCTAATCAGTGTCTTGGCATCAGGCCCTCTCAGCCATTGTGGATGTAGCCAACTAACTAACTTGCACAAGTGAGGGATTTAACTCATTGCCAGAAGCAATATGATATTTTGCATAGTTTCGTTCCAGAAACTGACAAGAGTGGCACCCTCTTCTAGCACACATGCACAAAACCTGATATGTCTATGAATAGGGTGTCGTGAGGGTTAAGAGATACAGTATGTGACTGATCATCAACCTGATTGCATTGTGAGATCGTTATCCGAGGTTTGAGAAATGTGTTGAATGCGGGGTCGTAGGCGCTGCTATTTTCAGAGTGCTTGCAAGCTGAACTACTGCAGCAGAGCGGCAAGTATTTCATAGTATGATATAAATCTCCATATTCAGGAGCTGATCTATATTGATATTATATATCTATATAGATATATAAGGATGTAGAGGAGGCTGGCCCAGTTGTTCTCTCCGTGCCAGCATGGCTTCCTCCCACAGTCCAAAGGCATGAATGATCCTAATGGTCGGTGTGAATGTGACCATGGATGGTTGTCTGGTGACCTGTCCACGGTGTACCCAATGTCATCTGGGATGGGCTCCTCCGCCCCCCTGAATAGGACCAGTCATTATAGATGATGGATGGAGTCAAAAGCACCCATTTGTAGCCTTCTGCAGTTTTAAAGCCACTACAATCATTTTTGTCATCATTTTGGCCACGGTTGTAAACACAGGGCAATAGAAACCCTCCTGTTTTGCTGCAGCGGAGTCGGACTGGCCTCCCCAGCAGCAGCGTAGTGTTGGCTCCCAGCAGGGAGCTCTGCTCCTGGAGGAGTCGCCGGAGCTCCGACGGCGGGTCAAAGGCGGCAGCTAAGCTGGATCTGAATCTATCCGAGTCTGGAGTCTGAGCTGGAGAAGATTTTAGTAAATGGTTCCATCTGAATTTGCTTTGAATCAGAACCGATAACGGACATTATGGCTAACTAGAAATAGCCAATATTCTCGCTGGTGGTCTGGTTTGCTTATGTTGGTCATATAGAGTCTTTAAAGACCAGACTCTGTCTGTTTTTTACCTTCAGATTACATTCATTATATCGGTTATTAGATATGTTGGTAGGATGAGGCGTTATTATAGTATTGTACTATACAATACTTATGGATCTAGTTCCTTCTGTTTAATTCATACACTTTGCTTTGGATTCCGTGCATCAACACGCTGCAGAGCAGAGCGCACTGATTTTCCTCTCTGGGCCATTTGGCTGTTCTGGGTCTTCAACTGTTAACTATAATTAATTGGCTCAGGCAGATAGTGTTAGTTAATCATATTTTTGTTAGACCTCTGAAATGAGGAGAGGCGCCATTACCTCATACCTTTACTATCCATGCCACAACACAGTCTTAATTAAAACTCTTGGCATCACTTGTCTTTGCTGCCTCTGAACATAATGTTCATAGTTGGCAGCGTACGTGCCAAGATGCCACAGAAAGCTGGCTCTTGCTCGGGGCAGGAAGTCTTTAAGTCATCCTACTTTGGGCCGGTGCCACGGAGGGGTGAAATCCAGCTCCGTCTACTCAGGAACGTACCCAGTGCTTGGATTTGAGCCCTCTCCTTCATGTGTCATTGGGAGCCCATATGCTTGTTAGAGTGTGGGTTGTTTGCTAAGAGGGGTGGAGAACCAGGGGAAGTGTTTTCCCATACAGGCTTGATCTCCCAAGGGTGTTCTTGTGGCTTCTCCAGCTTCCTCTCGTCCTAATCCCACTGGGCAGAATGGTTGCAGGGATAAATTACACAACATCATGGGGTTGCGAGGGACGTCTGTGGCAGTGCCAAGAAAATGTGGATGGTCCCGTTTTCCTTGTTTGAATGAAATTCCAGAAAACTTTTTTTACACAGAGCTCTGCCTTGTTGTTGATGTGGTGCTCTGCCTTACTTATAGCTGGCTGAGGTGATTACTGCTGCAGAACATGCTGTTCCAGGATCAGCCACTCAGCCTGCAGCCAGCCACGCTGCCTCTGGAATGTCTGGTATGGGGGACAGCGTAGCAGCCAGCCTGGGAGGACGGAGCACATATGTAGTTTTTTTAAAAGTCATGCAGTCTGGGCCTCCCTCTTCCTCCTCTTCTTCTCTGGAGAGGCAGTCGTGCTGTGAGCCTCCCAATCTCCTCATTTGTCTTCCCAATTACTTTCCTCTCACTTTCTGTGTAATCAAGATGCATTGTTGTGTCATTAAAATTCTGGCACTCGGGAAGATTTCTCGGGACAAATGTCGTGAGTAGCACATTGTATTACAGACGAGAGGACGTGAAAGTTCTGTCATTCCCCAGCATTGGTTCAATTTTTACTCTTGGCCCATAATTTAAGTGACCAAAATAATTAAAAATATATGAAATCACTTCTGATTCATCACATTTATAGGTGCAATAGGACTTGATGACTTTTAAGCAGTTATCAACATGACATTTCAGCTGTTTCATCCCGATGCTGCATTAAATCTTTTGCATGACACACTATGACGCACCCCCCCCCCCCCTCCCGCATTTAAAAGCGTGCTATTTTTGACACACATTTCTCAACATCAGTCATGTCTGAGTGCACACAGTGTGGCCATGTTGTGCAACTTTTAAGTATAGCTCCCACCCACACATGCACACGTTGCCTGAGGAGGGTGGGGTCCTCCAGACACTTTAGTCACCTTGCTGCACAGGTGCTCGGTCTGGCTCATAATCTGCACGTGTGTCACTCAAATCATACGAGGCTGTTTTAGTTCAACTACATATTTAGAGTCGAATCCCTTCATCTGTTTTTTAACTGCAGAAAGTGTGCACCTCCGTGCTGAGGGACGGTTTATTATTCAGCTGTTGAATATTTGGACTGCAGTCCATTCATAGCAGCGTGCCCCGGAGGTCCTACTGATTACCCACGGGCGCTTAAAATGCTTACTAATATTCTCAGAAATTGTAGCTGAATATGTGAAAGTAGGACTGCCTGTAAAAAGTCTATGAATAAATAATATCGTACCCTGCACAGCAACCATCAACATAACAGGTGGGAATGTGCATGAAGATGTGCAGCAGACTGTTGCTGTAGAAAAGCTGTGAACTCAGGAAAGGGTTTGGATGAAGGTGGAAGGTGGAGTGGAGTGTAAGGCTGCCATCCACAAAGATCATTTCAAATGGCATTTATAAGGGAATAAACAGCCAATGGGATTTGAGCACCTGTGACTGTTCCCGCCCAGCTGTCAGGTTTGGAAAGGAGGGGGGCGGAATCCCCCTTGGTCAGTGTGTAGATTTACGCACACGGGTCTGACCAGGAGTGTGTGTGTGAGTGTGTGTGTGTGTGTGTGTGTGTGTGTGTCACTTCGGTCTAGTGCGGAGGAGAGATGATCTTTCAATCTGAAAACCCCGTTTCACCTCACTCCTCCCGGATTAAAATCTAGGGTTACCTAATCTCTCCTAATCTGCACTAGATCGGTCTAATCGGCACCGAAAACGACACCGGCGGAGGTAGAGTCCTCATCACCATCAGAGGTGAAACCTCGTGCGCGCCGTGAGTAGTTCCCCCCTGAAGGGCACTTGGACGCAGCGCACGTTGCGTGGGCCAATTCGTTCCGCACAAAGGCAGATCAGACCGAATTAAAAAAGAAACTTGTCGAGGTTACGCAGGAATTTCCCCTCGTGTCATTTGCTCACATCCTCTTTGTTGTTATCCCCTCCGGACGCGGACGCGCACACAGCGCGTGACGCTCCGCCACAAACAGCAGCATGCAGAGTTTTATTAAGACTGTTGGCTCCATCCGTACCGGAGCCGGTGGTGTAGATGGATAGAGACGGGGAGGGAGGAGGGAGGAGGGAGAGCGCTGTAATCATGATCGGAGAGTATTGATTTCGCGAGCGCACTCCAATTGGCAGCATCTCCACTACAGCGCCGGCGCGTCATCCCCGGTTCACATCGACGGAACGAGTTGTAAGCAAATGAGAACATGTGTGGGATCTGAGAGGGAGAGGAGGGAGGAGAGCATGAGGAGGGAGAGGAGGTGTGATTACAGACTGCTGGATCAACCTGACAAGTGGACACCAATATGATCGCTGGACTATTTTTCCTCTAAATGTTTGTGTGCGGACCGGGATTGTATCGACTCGTCACATGCGCACGCCTCTTCGTTGTGATTGCAGACAGTTGGGGGCTGTTCAGGCTGAATGGGCTTGGATGTGCCGCTGCCAGCTTAATCCGTGCAGACTGGAAGATTTAATAATTCACGGTAATCACGATTATCGCCTCAGTGGATGCTCTCAACGCAGCGCTCCTGATTTCCCCTCCTTTCCCCCGTTCTTCCTGTTGTCTTCTGAGGGATTTATCGACGGCCGTTTTTTTTTCTTTGCAAATGTGCTGCTTATCTGAAATATCATCTGTTGCTGCAACTGGATAGAAGAAGAGCCATGACTGGCTCAGACACGCGCCTGAGCTGATCGGACTCTTTACAAGAAGAAGCGTTTTTTAATCAACGTTTGATATTTTTTGCTCCAGGTAAAATGGAGGAAAAATTATTATTACTTTTATTACTTCTGTTATCTCTCCACGCGAGGATGTGATGTGTTCCCTTGTGTTCATCATGATCCTTTCACTCCGCTGATTGCCTCCCTCGTATTGATCCAGACTGTCCGCTTATAGCAGTGTTCCAGGCGAGGTTCACCGTGAAGTGGTACCGAGGAGGACAGCTGGAGACGGTGACCGTGGAGGTGTTCCCCTCCCGCTGCTCTTCATCTCATCTCTTCCTGCCCAACTGAAGGGTAAATGCTGATGATGGAGGACGACGAGCTGGACGCTCATCAGGTTGATTCGGATTTCGAGCCGCAGAGCCGGCCTCGCTCGTGCACCTGGCCGCTGCCTTGCCCGGAGGATTTCCCCGGCGGACACGAGGTCAGCGGGGGTCTTCCGCTGGCCAGCATCAAGGTGGAACCGGAGGACGTCCCGGCTTGCATAGCGGGGCTCGTGGGCGGAACGCCGGGAGAGCTGAAGCATCCAGCCGGCGCCCCGGCACCCACGGGCGCGACGCACCCATGCCTGGCCGGCGCGGCGCTCGATGTGACCGGACCGCTGCGCAAAGCCAAGTCGTCGCGGCGGAACGCGTGGGGGAACCAGTCCTACGCGGACCTCATTACCCGCGCCATCGAGAGCACCCCCGAAAAGAGACTCACGCTGTCCCAGATCTACGACTGGATGGTCCGCTATGTGCCCTACTTCAAGGATAAGGGCGACAGCAACAGCTCTGCCGGCTGGAAGGTAAGGCATACACATGGGGGACTGTTGACGTGTCCGTCACAGATCGATGATATCGGGGATTATCCTCATTCTGATTTATTCCCACCCCTCCGTACACACCGTGAGATCCCGCGTTACGCATGGACGGTGCCACGCGTGTCTTAGTTCGTTCCAGCCGCCAGTCATTCTAATGCATCACTGATGGCAGAATATAATACAATATATCATAGACGTGTCTCATCTCATGATGGGCGACAGAGCCGTATAGTGCATGAACGGACCACAAAGGATAAGAATGGAGTTCCTTCTGTGAGTGTGAATAAATGAGGCAGTTGAATAAAACCATTCAATGTATTTTAATGCAAATGGGCCAGGATGGCTACACGTGTTCTACTTAAAAAACGCATCAGGGAGGGACACTTGCAGCAGATCACAGGTCAGCTGTCCACAATGAGAATATTCAGACTGGGTGTTCAGACTGACCACAGTTCACCACCGCTGCCTGTCTGGCCCAGAGCCTAGAGTAACCTCCTGGACATGTGCCCATGTTATCAGCCTCATCATGCTGCTTTTCAGTATGGCCATCTGAGGACAGGGAGCTGCAGGGCAGCACGACGCGTCCTCATGCTGCACCTTCGCTGAGCCCAGACCTTCCAGCCTTCCAATGTGAGACAGGCTCCTCGTCAGTCATCACAATCCTTCCACTAAACCTTTAAACAGGACTTCACAGTGGCTAGATGGTTTCCAGCACAAACTCATGATTGAAAAGGCTTTTAATGCTGATCGCTAAAGTTATCCAATGAAATGCTCACAGGAAGAATGATTAAGCTGGCAGCATCACGTGATTCCTACCTGCCCAGGAACTATCGAGCAGTCCAGTCATTAAATACAAGCAAAGAGCACAAATACACAAGGTTATGAATTCATGCCTTTCGGAACAGTCCGTCTGTTGTCAAACTTGTGTTGCGTAACAGAAACTGTGTCCCCGGCTTGGAGCTGAGCCTCAGCCTTAATCACAAGCACCTGACTGACACCGTAAGCCCGTCCCATTAAAGTGAACTCTGATGAGGTGTGTCTCCAGGTGGACTTTGGTTTATTAGCCTCGCCGTTGCACCGAGACTCTCCAACCACAGGGCCTCTTTATCTTTAGCGCCTAAGTCCTAGTCTGCTATTTATGAAACTGCAAATTAGGCTGGGGGTGGGGTGGGGCTGGATCCTGGGCTATTTCAGGCCACAGGCGAGACATGGGGCCCATTCCAGGTAATGACCCGGCATTAGGTAAGGCGTTTAAAGCAGGCATGCTAGAACGTCAGGAACCAGGCTGACCTGCTTTCAGGGCAGAGACGGAATGTAAACACACACTTAGTCACGTGTGCAGCTCACAAGAAGCAAACAAACAGCTTATGGATGTATTCACTCAGCAGCATGGGAACGTGCAGCACATCGTTTCTGACGGCCTCCGAAAAGTTCAATTTTAACTTGGCTCATCAATGAGAATCCCATTTGAATTTGCAGGATTATGAATACGTGATGAGGCCCTAGAATGTTTTCTTGTTGTGCGAGAGTGACAGAAATGTACATGCAAATGATTTCATTAAGAACGGGGGAAAAAGACACGTTTTATAGATTAACAGTCAGCTCCTTGTAAGACCAAGTTTGAGGTTTATACAGTCTTTATACGAATGTTCAGATCTGTGAACCCAGGACCCCAAAATCACAATACCCCCCCCCCCCCCCCTCGCTTGTGCAGGTGCGCTCTCATACGTGTAATTTTACAATCATATCAGGCAATTATATTTGACAGCAGGATTTGCAAGTTGGGAAACATGGATGATCCCCTGAATGTTTTATCTGAATGAAAGCGTTTGATGGAAGCGGTCCGTTGTTGCTGTGAAGGGAACGGGGAGAGGGAAAGGAACCTATAAGAATGGTGGGTGAGCTGCTGACGAAACATAATGAAATGAAGTGGTATAGCTTGGCAGTTTGCGTAGGAGGCGGCTGGGTGGGGGGGTTGGGTCGGGGTTGATGGCTTGATGATCGCTGCTAGACAGTCGGTACACCTAGACAGTGCCATTAAGCTCCTATAAATACCTAATGGCTTCTGACTTCTAGGAAAGCTGCAGTATTCCGAGGTCACGGCTTCCCTAATCACCTCCTTGCTGAAGGGAGGTTACGCAGAATGGTGTGTACTTGTGAACCTGATTACACTTTCCACAGTCACTACTGCAGCAAGATTAAACTTCCGTGTCCTTTATTCCCACTGTTCTCCGGTAACGGATCCAACGCAGAGACGTGCAGAGATGCTGTGAAGTTGGTGATTGTTTCCCGAAGGCCCTCCGCATTTATATGGTTGTGTTTTATGTCTTTATGGCTAATTATATCTAAATATATCCACGGGTGCATGTGGATGCATACCACATTTGTGCGTGGGAGAAGCACATGTCAATTGCAACAAAGCGCCGGCGTTGGTAGTGCGGTGTGTCTTTGTGGGGGCTAGTGCAGGGGGGAGGGGCTGTCTACTTCTATAGGCGTGTGTGTTTGGGCCCGCTGATTGGTCTGACAGCGTGTCACGGCACAGAATGTTGCGTAGTCTTGCACTTGACTTCATAATGCCTCTAATGGCGGGGTTTCAAGGCATCTTGGTGTGGGGATTGCTCTGTAGGCGCCCAGAAGTTCATTAACTCCGAGGGGGGTTAGATCCCACCATTGTAATGCTGGGGCATGCGGGGGGGGGGGGTTGCTTTATTGGATGTGTCAGCGTGGGATACAGAAATCCATAATACACCAGTGCTTTTGATGTATTAAGTATGTTTAAATGGAAGTGTCTGATGCGTGCCTCTGAAAATATCATCACATTATGTTTTTCAGTTGCAACCACAGTGTGTTCCTTCCTGCTTTGGCGTGCGACACACAGCTCCCCCGTGTGTGTGGAGCTCTTTTTGTGGCGCTTGGGCGGTCAGATGCCATCGGATTTGCCCAGCAGGTCAGCGAGGGTGCCAGGCAGTCACTCAGACACTTTAATCCAAAGAGACTAGACTCTTATTTATTAAGTGTCTTTAGGTAGCAGTCCGTGGCAAAAGGTCACGGTGCTTCCTTTTTTTAATGGCAGGAATTAGACGGAGCAGAAAGATGGAGCTCAAAAAGAAGGATGGAGAAAACGTGACGGAACGCCTGCAAGGCGGGGAAGACGAGAAAGATGTCTCTCTAGGTATATGTATAGTCTTATCTTCCGTAAAGGCACAAAACCCCTGTCTCCACGGCGGCAGTATTTATAACGACGCTGGATCATATCACTTTATCTAATTGATTTATAGGTAAAGAGACAGACATCCTCTTGTAATCCTGTCACTGTGCATCGGCCCGGCAGCTGCAGCAGAGAAACACTTGTCAAATATGAGGGATATGAATGTCAAATGGGGAGCAGAGTTTGTTTGACTGAAGCTTAGCATGCAGTAGAGAGACTTGAAACTCTCTGAGTGTGTTGTGTGTGTGTGTGTGTGTGTGTGTGTGTGTGTGTGTGATGCATGCATGTGTCGCCTGTTGATGGTTGGGGAGACTGGAGGGACTGGAAACTATCCTAGACTTCAGCTGATTCATATTTTATCCTCCGTCTTGGCTCAGGGGAGCAGAGTAATTTGGGAGTGCGACACACACACACACACACACACACACACACACACACACACACACACACAGAGAAAATGAGAGCATATGATGCATGCTGGACAGATTTATGGTGTAGGATTATGAGCACCTTACATCTCCCCTTGGCTCCCAGAGCCGGGGCCAGGTTGGGGGTTCAGGCAGTATATATCAGGGTTGAGCCGGGTATCTGATGCCAGGAAGCCCCGTTCCCCGCCGTGTGCCTCCCTGCAGCCAGCCAGGCAGCGGCGTGGCAGTTCATCTCTCACTGAAATGATTAATGTATATGCAAATTACCAAAGCATGGGCACGCATTCAAATACGGGAGACAGCAATCAGGAGACAGTCGTATGAAAAAACAATATCATTCTGCCTTAGATATTACTCTCTCTGCAATCGCTCCGTCTCACAGACACCCATGTTATCTCCTCCTTTTTATTCCTCCGCCTTTCTCTGTTTGCTCCAACCATCTAATAGACATGCTATACATTTTTTCTCTCTTAGTGGTTTTCGGTACGAGAGCCAATTGAGGTGAGGAGTCTTTCTCAAGGGAGCCATGGCGTCAGTCTCCTGCCAGTGATCCTGACTGCCTTAAGCAGCTTGCCTCCTCTCATCTAAGAGAAATCTCATATCTCACATTATCTCTGAGATAATAGGATAACAATGCGGGATTCTTCCCCCAGCATGACTCCTCTCAGCGACTGGGTCTCTTGGAGCAGAATACAAGGGGATGAGCCCGTCAAGTTCCCAATTCGACGGGGTTGAACTAATTTGGATGTTCTTCTCAGCTGAACTGAACTTCAGCGTGTTACCCATGGCTCTGCAATTTCATTTATTATTATTATTTTTTTAGAGCCGTTTGGTGACATTTCTCAGAATATGAAATACTCTTAGTTCATTTAGTTTCCTAAACTGAGGAAGCATAGTGAAGCAAAGAGAAACTGTCATTCTTTTCCCATTGCACTATTTAGGGTGATGGTTTCCACTATTCCCTCTGGCTCATGCACACACACACACACACACACACACACACACACACACACACACACACACACAGACACACAACACACACAGACACACAACACACACAGACACAAACACACAGACACACAACACACTTGTGCCTCCTCAAACCACCCATGGAGGAACACTCTGTTCTTGGGTGGGGTGAACCATTTTTTTTGGTGGGGGGGGGACTTTCTGCGGTGCTGTTTCTTGCTGTCTGATTCTGTTTTGAAACCTGTCTGACTCTCTGCAATAGGCTCACATGGAAGGCGTGGCTCTGTTTGGTAAGTGCCCGCGGATGTTTTGGCAAAACTGTTCACAGCTGCAGGACCAGAATGTGGTGTGTGTGTGTGTGTGTGTGTTGTGTGTGTGTGTGTGTGTGTGTGTGTGTGTGTGTGTGTGGGGAACAGAAAGAGGCCTTCTTCATGCTGAGGGTCTATATGTCGGGACACACAGGGACACAAATCCCACATTTCCAATCAGATGCTTGTTGTGTTTCTGAGCTCCGTTCCCTCCAGCCGGATCCCATCGACACCAGCACCCCTGTGACTCCGCCCACTAACACAAACTCCATGTATTGCTTGTATTCAGTTTCAGGGGCAGGTCTGCTGTCAGCTGAGTAAATACTAATATTGCTCCCAAAATACACTTCTCAGAATAATGTATTTTTCAAAAATGACGAGGCAATAAATGACTCATCTAATCACCGGCTTACTTCTCAGAAATGGAATACCGCAGTTTCTCAATTTAATGTGTTTGAGAAAATGCCAGTTGTTGTTCCACGTGTTTGATCTGAGTGGACAGTGAAAGTCTTCTAAGGAATGTTCTGATGATTTCAGCGTTGAAGTCTCTTGTTCTAATACAGAGAAGGCTCTGTCAGCTTCGATCCGACGGCGGCGTGTGAAGTGATGTCGCTGTGTGTATTGTGATATTCACTCCTGCGTGTGAATAAAGGAACGTGTTGGCCCTCGTGGACATTTTGTTGGTCTGCGTGTGCAGCAGCATGCTTGTTGCTCATCTGTGTCAGTGTGCATGATGTGTGATTGTCGTGTGTGTGTGTGTGTGTTTCTCTCTCTCAGCTCTGAGTGTGCATGTGGGTGTGTTGGGGGGGTTGATGGGCTCAGTGGGAGCCCGGGTCCCGGGGGAACAGCTCTCGTTAATAATTCAGACGAGGCTCATTATCAAGGCAGCGCAGATTTCTCCCTGATTCCACCTTAATTGCAGGCAGGCTGCTCCACTCAGGCAGGCGGTAGTCACGCTGGGTCGACTCTCTCGTCTCTTTCTCTCCGACTACAGGCCGCTCCGTCTGTAGTATCACCCCATCACAGCGAGCCGGCCTGGGGCTAGACCCCTCCGTGTCCGTGTACACCTTAATAGCCCCGAATGAACGTGCTCGTTCTTTGTACTTAAAGATGTGCCTCATATATTTCTGATGAGACACAGACCGTGCACCGTTTGGGCATTTCTGTGGAATGTTTGGGTTTCTTGGAGGCCAACAAAGACGCCATCGGCAGGATGGTTGCGGTAGGTTGTAGAGCTGGAGCCAATAAGTTGATTAATCATAATAGTTGATCGGCAGGAAATGAATCCAAACACACTTTTGTTTATTGATTCATTATTTCTGTCAGCAGAGATAAATGCCAAATGTTTCAGATGTGAAATCATCCTTAGTTGCAGCCTTTGTATCTGATTTATGCTTCATTATGAGTGATATGCACATTTGCTTTCTAAAACATGAGCCCTCTAATGTCACATGATGGTGCACACTCCACATATCCTAATGTGTTTTGCTGTGGTTATATGGTTTATGATATATTATAATGGTGAGTTTATCCTTGAAATAGCCTGTAGCATATTATCATACTGATGACACTATAGAACATGTGTTGCCATGATTGATATGGGCTACAATAATACTCCTCCTCATGACCATCTATAGGCTTATGTAATGCATCTTGTCTTCATAATTTAGGCTGACTGATGGGTTTCCATTCAGTCCATTCACTGAAGCCCCGCCGAGAGAGCAACATAATGGGCCTGATCTTGTCATACATGTATATGAATATTTCAAATCAAGCCATTGTTACTAGATGGGGCTTTAGATAAACAACACAGATGCTTCTTCCTCTTTGCTCTCGCTGGAAGATGAAGTGCGCTCCGAGCTGTATTTCTCTCCCGGCCACAAAACTCGCTTCCCACAAATCACCGTGCCCATATTTCCTAATTCAATTTTTCTCTTCGTCGGATATCTCTTCCTGTATGCATGGGATTGATGGCCGTGTGCATGTGTGTAAATGTGTGTGTGTGTGTGTGTGTGTGTGTGCATGCATATTGCCACGTCTGTCCCTGAGACAGAGATGATGTATACCGAGCTAAACGGTGTATTTCACAGCGCTCCATCTCCGGACCTTCCTGGCAGCCACGTGCCGGGTCTCGCTCCTCTCCGCCTGTCCATCACGCCCCTGTCATGAGGCAAAGCATTGTGGGGGGGGTAGGGGAGTGCACGAGGGCCGTCGATCAGTTTACCTGAGCTTCGGCGGTCCCGGCAAAGTGATGGAGGGAGCCGGCGCACAAAGGAAAATGTAGTTAACGTTGACTTATGGCAGCAGGTGGACAGAAAAAAAGAAGGGCAGAGGAGAGGAGGAGCAGCAAGACTTATGGTCAAGAAAGATGCTTGTTATGCTAATGGTGGCCGGCAAGCTGATGGATGGAGCCGTGGAGGTCACCTCCGGTACGACCGGACAGGATAACCCCCGCCGAGCTGCTCACCTGAGCTGAGAAGAGGCGTCCGACCTTGAAAGAAATCCCTCTGTATGTGTGGTTGTGCCCGTTTGTACAACAAGCCGTGTGGGAGCAAATGTGTGTGTGTGTGTGTGTGTGTGTGTGTGTGTGTGTGGGGGTGTGTGTGTGTGGTGGGTTGTGGTGTGTGTGTGTGTGAGTGTGTGTGTGTGTGTGTGTGTGTGTGTGTGTGTGGGGGGGGGGGGGGGTTCCAGGATCGGGGTGAGGTTGTCGGTGAGGAGGTGACTGTGAGACCAGCTGTGTGTGTGTGTGTGTGTGTGTGTGTGTGGGGGGGGGGGGGGGGGTTCCAGGATCGGGGTGAGGTTGTCGGTGAGGAGGTGACTGTGAGACCAGCTGTGTGTGTGTGTGTGTGTGTGTGTGTGTGGCTGAACCCCCCCCCCCCCCCCTCCCCGATGGGATTTGTATGTCAGTGGCCTGAATCTGGGTCAGGATCCTGGTCCGGTGTTTAGTATGCTGACCGTGTGAGGTCTGAACTGGAGTCTGCTCGTAGCCCTGAATGAACCCAGCACGTCTGCCTCGCTCCGGCTCCTCTCCTCTTTCTGCTGGGCCTTTCTTTTTCTCATTCCGTCTCTTCCCCCTCTTTCTCTTTAGTTTTCCTCTCTGTGCCGAGAGCCGTTTTCTATCCCTCCTCTGTCTCTCTGCCTTTTTTCTTTCCGCACCCCGGGCTTTTATTTTTTCATACCCTTCTTTCTCGTGCTCTCTTTTCCACTGTCAGTCACTCACGGCCTTCTCTTCTCTCCTCACTTGTTCTATTTCACACTCTCAGTCCTCCCACAAAGTAGCCTTTTTATCACTCGTTTCCCTCTTCCCTCGCTCATTTCTCCTGCTCCTTTCATGTGCTTTTGAAATCCCCTTTTCATCTTTAGCTCTCTCTCTCTCTCTCTCCCTCACACACACACACACACACACACACAAACACTCCGGCTCATTCAGTCATTCCTTTATTATCCCAAAACTAAAGTGATAAATGGCTCTCTTTCTTCTCCGTAAATGTCACTCGGGGAATTGTCTCTGCTCACTGATTGACTGGAGTAGAAAAGATGGCCACACATGCACATGCGCCAGTCGTGCACACGTGCACACGGGCACAAAAGAGAAAGCAGAAGAAGAGAGAGTGTGTGCAGGGAAATGATCTATCACCAGAAGTGCAGCTTGGCTGGGACTGCAGCCGTCAGGGTTAACATCTGGCCCTCACAGGTCCAGCTTTCTCTCAGGGCTGATGCATCATTTGAAGAAGTTGTGCGGTTGGTTCATAATGAAGCATCAATTCTCCACAGGACTTGGCATTCACGGGAGTGCTGGGAAGCTGGAGCTCGACAAGGGATCAATCACAGTTAAACAATCTGAGCAGGCTGGGCCGGTCTCGCCATTCTTTTCTTTCTAAAGTGACGCGAGGCAGAATGCATGAGTGTTATTCCCCGCGTGATCGTTTGTCTTTAGCATCTCCTTAAGTGTCAGAAAAGAGCCGTCCAAGGGAAGAGGAGGCAGCCGTTGTTCAGGCCAGACAGTGTACCATGCGTGTGTGTGAGTAAGTAAGTAGGGGTTAATAATGCTCAGTCATTTCCGTAACGTTCACCCTGCCTCCAGCGTTAGAGCTTGATAAAGGTCAAGACTGCTGGTGGTTGCATGTCATCTTGCCTTATTTCATTCTCTTGGCTGCACAGCAGGGAGCGGAGGCACCAGAAGAAAAGGAAAGTCTGCGGCCAGCCGACGCTGAGCCGCGTCTCTTCATCCTCTGAGCTCAGGATGAAGAGATTTAATAGGAAGAACAGGGGGGCTGCCGGCTCAGTCAATGAAGAGGGGATGAAAACGTTAAATTGATAGAGAGACACCGAGATTGAAAGACAAGGATAGGCAAGTGAGGAAAATGGAGAGGGAAAGAAAAGCGAGCTGGAATAGCAGAGAGTAGATTATAGGGCATCCAAGCAGGACTGGATGCCAGACTTGGCTGCACTTCAGCTACACTCTGCACTTTTCAGCTCAAGTGTGCGTCCATTAGTGCACTCCCATTGCACTCAAAAAGCCATGCACTCCGAGATGCAACACACCTCCCATGCACACAGACCCACACACAGTAAACACAGTGCATTTCTTATATACTGTTCATGTATGCAAAGCCCCACAGACCTACAGTAGCTCTGCCCTCACACATTTACACAGAAAGCTACACTGACCTAGTCCTGATCCGTCTCTCTCTCTCTCACACACACACACACACACACACACACACACGATCCCTTCTCCAGCCACCAGATTGCTTCCCGTCAAAATAAATAATTAAATGAGTGCAATAACAGCTTCCGAAAAAAGATCCCTCAATTAGTGCAAAATGGGTAAATGGCGTGGGGGCTGCGGGGGGCAGAGGGGTATTTTGGGAACACACACACACACACACACACACACACACACACATACATGTACACATATGCACTCTATTACATAAGGCAAATCATGACCTAAGAAGGTTTTTCCGCAGTTGTGCAAGGGTAATTTGCCCCCACCCCTTTAGCAATCAGCTTAGCAAAAGTCTTTTCTCAAATCCTTAGCAGTGATCCATGCCCGAAGACCGGCCGGGGAGAGATCCAGATGAGTGCCAAGGAGGTGCAGAGGGGCAGCTGAGGGGATGCTGTCGGGGTCAAGGCCACGAGTGTTTGTGGGAGCTGTCACTGTACGTTTCCAGGGCTGTGTTACGGTGATCAGGGGGAAGGTTGTAATTCATGCAGGGGAGTTGTTGTTGTTGCTCTGGAGAAATGTTTGTTTCGGATGTGTGGTAAAGGGCAGAGGTCACCATGTTACCTGGCTGTGATGAGGGAGGTGAAGCTGTAGGACACATGTTTATTGGCAGGGATGGTCGGGAGCTTTACAGCCTGATCACCGTGGAGATCAGTAATTACATGTTGGAATTGTTGAGACTAAGGCAGGATTCAGACTTTAATTTGGCTGCAACTAACAATTATTGTTGTTGTTGTTGCTTCATCTATGGATTATTCTGATTCATATTTTAATCGTTCATAAATGTAGATAATATGGGAATAAAAGCCTAATGCAAAGTATCAACAGACCAAGGGGTCATCTTGGGGTCATGCGCCACTTTGCTAAATGTCTCCAAGAGACTGAGGCTTCCTTTTGTTAGCTGCCACGCTGTCCTCTCCTGCACCTGGTCGGTCATGTGACTCTTGTTCAACATGCTGACATGCGAGTTTAATTTCTGACTCCGTGCCATCTAAACATATTTCAGCAGAACTGGCATGTGGCCAGATTGTACTGTTGTCATCAGCACTGCTATAATACTAAATTACACTCACGCCAGGAGCCAAAAGCCCATGTTTCACTGGGACAAATCTATTACACAATGGGCCTAATCTGAGTGTGATAAACGCTACGACACAACAGCAAACAGATGGATCCTTGAACCTGGAAACCTCCTGAGTCAGCAAACTCGTGGTGGGGGGGGGGGGGATTAGCACTTGTGCTAACACAGCTAGCTTGGTGGAAGCTAAATGTCAGGCTTGTTGATTGTGGTGTGCAGCAGCGCAGGTCACAGACCTGGAGGGAAGGAAGATCAGAGCGATCTCTGAGTAAAGAGAGCGGAGCTGCTGAAGGGAACGATGGTGCAAGAAGCTGTGTGGTGCACAAAAGCATGTGGACGTGAAGCACGCCGACACTAAGGTGTCAGATGAACGGACGATGGGCGAAACGTAAGGATGAACAAGCTCACGGTCTGGTTGAAGTGCCGAACACGGAGTGTGAAGTGAGAAGAGCTCATGTCTCACACGTGTAGAACAGTTGTTCACCGTGCTGCGGTTAAGAGTAGGTCAACGTGCAGCGATGCTCAGTGTGAGGGGAGAGACGGGGGAGAGACAGGGAGAGACGGGGATGGAAATGGGAGCAATGGGCTGAAATGAAAGATGTGAGCGGAGAAGAAGGATGGATCCACGTGGAGCTGGGGAAATGAAAAGCTGCACCGTGCTTAAGTGAGGGCATGGGAGATATGGGAGGGACGGAGGGTCAATCAGAGATGCAGGGTGAATGGGGGGTGAGGCGGATGGGAGGGGGGAGAGTGACAGAGGGGGAGACGGTGACAGAGGAGGATGCTGCGATGGAGTCCTTGTGTTGGGGGGGCGATTGCGTGACTGAGAGCAGAGTGCACTGCTGTGTGTGTAATGCTCTCAAGACGGATATTAAGACGTGATGCCCGACTCACACAGTCGCTGCCCCTCTCTCCCCTTTTCCTCCCTTTACTCTCCCCCGTTCTGCTCCCCATCTCGCTGCCGTCCACTAATGATGCTCGCGTCCTGCCACGCTGTCAGGCTGAGTGATGCCCGCTGACAGTCGCACTCAGGCAGAAACACATCGCCCCTTCCAGGAGTGCTGTGACACACAGACACGCAGACACACACACGCATACACGCACACACACAGACACGCACACACACATGCACACACGCATACACGCACACACACACACACACACACATGCACATGCACATACATATACACACACGCACACAGAGGTGTAGCACTTTTTCACATACATATATCAGTCCATGCAAAGCCTCTGACAGATGTGTGTGTGTGTGTTTGGTGTGTGTGTGTGTGTGTGTGTGTGTGTGTGTGTGTGTGTGACCGTCAACCTCTCTGCAAACACAACAAACCCCTCCTCTCAGTCAACCACTCTACTGTAAATATCTTCCATCCAGCTGCATGTGAAAGAGTCTGTCCGTGATGGATGGACGGCCATCGAGGTAATCACAGAGTACAGCGAGCTCCATAATGATGATACCAGTCTGTCTTCTGGCCTGTGAGCTTGATGACAAATTAATTTGTAAAAAAAAAGGAGGACTTGGTGAAAATGACGAAGCACAACAAGGAGGTTTATGTAGAAGTACGTAGCATGAAGGTTCAGGCATCTGACATCCTGCATATGTAAACTCCCTTCATTCTGTGATTAATGTGGCCGAATTAGACGGGGAGATAAATGCACTGAAGTATCCTGTTGACACCAAAGTGAAATCTTGAACTCTTAAAGTACAGGGAGCACTGCCAATGCAGTCCCTTCTCGAAGGTTAATTCCCCTCTCAGCACCTCCACTGGTTTCCCTCCATCAGGCCTCGAGTGTTGGCAGTCAAGGCAGGGAATGGGGAGAAGGGGAGGGCTTCCTGCAGCTTGTGGTGCTGCTATGTTTTAGTCTGTGGCAGTATAATATGGTCGCTATATGGTAGGGTGAAGTTTAGATATATACGATAAGCTTCCTTTTATATATCACCTCTGGCAGATCTGGAGTCTTCCTCGGCAGAGAAGGATATTGCAATTCCTCGCAACATAAACTCAGAAGCATAAAACGTCTCCAGAATTCAAATCACTTCATGTTGAACAAAACCTTTTCAATGTGAGATTGCATGTAAGTTAAGTGATTGCAAAATAACATGGTGAACAAGTTAATTCAAGACAAAAGTATTCTTCTATAAATTGCAGAAGATGCACACATTTATGATCGCCAACAAGTAAAACCTGCAGCTTCATAATGAGCTGGGAAAAAGTGCTGTTTAAAGTAAAGACGTATGGTGTGTATTATATTACATGACGCATGGTGGTGATGCTTTCTTAGTTGCCTCGCCTCCGTCCGGTCTCCTAATCAGCCTCCCTCCCCGTCACTCTGTCCAATCCTTCCCATTGCTATACATCCTTCTCTGAGGCAACCGCTCATTTCCCCGCCGTGATCCAACCGATTCCAAGCAGAGGCTCCCATCCGACTGCCAGGGAGAGGTTAGGAATTAGGTCACAGCATCTCACTCCTCTAATTAGATGCTGTGAGTGTATACATGTCGGTGTGTGTGTGTGCGTGTCTGTATATGCATCTGCACGCTGAATGCTCTTAATCCGTAGGTGGCCTCTATGGTAATGGAGAGTCCTGGGAAGACGCGTTAACCCACATTTCCAATTGCTCTCCACATGTTGCCAAAATGACGTCAGGACTTGGCGATGAGGATGCTGGGGGGGGGGGGGTTAAAGAGCAGGTCAGATTCAGGGATAAAAGATGCACGTGCAGCACTCCCAAAGAACAAGCTCCGGTGGAGCCGGTTCCTTGGCCTTTACATGCAGGGTGAGGACGGAGATCCAGCCATCAGTGAGATGTAACTCTGTGGGGGCAGGAAGGCATTTCAGGTAAAAAGAGCTCTTCCTTGCCCCGTGGATTTGTAGCGTCCTCCTTTTGAGTTGTATCCACGTAGGGGGCGAGCAAAGACATACCTGCCTCTGCAGTTTTAATGCCGACTCGTGTTTTTTGTTTATCCCAGGATGCTTGTGTGCGTTAACATGACCGAGAAAATGGTTGGTGAAAAACGCCTGCGTGACTCAGTTTGAAGTTTTATACCCAGAAATCTAGTGTGCATCAGGTCAGCGGGCAAGGGGGTAAACAGTGGGCATGCACTAGGAGTGTGTGTGTGTGTGTGTGTGTGTGTGTGTAGGCATGCATGAGCCAGTGTCTGTCCGTGGGAGAAAGCGTAAAAGAAAGGAGGAGCAGAGCGGGGCTAGTCTTAATTAAGTTTTCAGGAGGCTCTTAAAAGGTCAGTGCACGACTCCGCACCCCCCCCCCCCTCCACCACGACCCGCCGAATTTTCACTCCCCCTCCCCCTCCCCCCCACCTCCCCGTTGCGATCCATCCAGTCATCAGCCCCCCATCTGTGCACATTAGCCATTCATGAACACACTCATTAGGGTGGGAGTTTGAAGCGATTGTGTTCACTAGTCTGCGGCTGGAGCGTGGCGATTAATATTTCAGCATCTCCCGTCGAGGAGCTGAGAGCAAGTTTGGCCCTCTTAGGCTGGAGAGAGAGAGAGCCCCCCCCACCCTCTCAGTCTTTACAACTTACAGTACGTTGCCCCCCTATTTCCATTTATTGCACACACACACTCATGATTTGGATCCACATTTTTTGCTCACACACGCACATGAGACCCTAACTCAAACTGACTTAATTGGGCTCTTTTTGTTTCAGGAAATGGAGGGAGGAGGGGGGTTAAATCCTGTCTTTTCTTCCCCCCCCGTCTCCCCATTCCTCTCAGATGGACAGGAGAGTCCTTCATTTTCTCTCACATTAAAAAGCTTGGGTCGGGGTGGGAGAGGTTGAGGTGGGTGGTGTTCTTAACCGTATGAAACCACATCAATTCTCGTCCTCATTCATACTGTATGCTGGTGCTTCAAGTATGAGGAGTGTTATCAGGCAGCGTTTCTTTCAAATGGATCAAAGTTTCTGGGTCTTGAGACTCAATGAAACCACTGATCTCTCCACGATGATCCTTATTTCTGAGGTCACTGTTTTGTCTACATCCATATCAAAGTGAGATAACACGAAGCTTCTTCTGAATCTGAAAACCGTGATGGATGCTCGTAAATGCTACCTAATTAACCAAGCCCAATGGTACTTCTGGGCTGCCGCATGAAGGTGATAGAAAACGATTTCATTGAAAAACCAGTTAGTTATATGGATAAATGAATGAATAAAACTTCTAATCCCGGGATATGTGTAGGCTAAGAGGAGGCACCTGGGCTCTCTTTGCAGAAGCTTGATACATTTTCAATCCTCCATTAGTGTCGACGACGGGCTGCGTTTATACTTGAAGTCAATGACAACTTTGTGTGTGTTGGCTTCACCGAAAACAAACAAGGAATCACAGGAACCTTCAGTGGTGGAGTTGTGTTTTCTTCCAAACTGCCTGCCCATGTGTTGGCTTTTAAGTCTACATGGCAAACTTTTAGAAAAAAAAAAAAAACATGTGAAATACATTTTCACATTCTTTCGCGTTGTTTCCAGTGGGCATGGCATGTTGTAAAATAACCACACAGGCGATACGGACGTTGCATTATATCTGCCGTGTGCCGTCAGTGCCATTCTGTGTGTGAAGAATGGAGGCTGGAGCTGAAGGTCAAGGCTGGTTAGGAGGAGGCTCCGTTGCAGAGGGAACTGCTTTCAAACAGCCTTTAACTACCAAAGAGTGTACCACTCTTTCAAGCAGGCCCCCACATTCAAGACCCTCTCCTTTGTTCAGCCACCCTCTTTTTGTTCTTCACCCACCTCTGCCCTCTCAACCCCTCCCCCTGCAGATACACTCGAACCCCACCCACCCCCACCCCCAACTCCCTGCTTTTCATTCTAAGCATGCCATTCTCCATCTCCTCCATATAGGTGTGCGAATAAGTGGGCGTCTAAGGGCTGTGCGTGAGTAAGTGGGAGTCTGCAGGCTGAAGTGTTGCATGTGGGTAGGCATTCATGGGAAGCAGCGGTTGGTGCAGCACACACTGATGGCTAATGAAGTTCCCCTGCACCTCATAGCCCTATTAAACCGCTGCCCCCTACCTCCACCCACTTCACCCCCCACCTCCGCCTTGTTTTTCCCCGAAGGAGCGAGTTGGCAGGGAGCGAGCCGGCTGCTATGGCAACAACAAGGAACCCTCCCTCTCCCACAGGTCTCCTTAGCAACTGGTAGCTTGGCATTGCGGTAATGAGTGTGCCCAGTGTGCCAGGCTTTGTGTCATGTTGGCATGTGTGTATGACAGAGTGACTGACTGAGGTGTGTGTGAGTGTGTGTTTGAGCATGTATATGTGTGTTGTTTGCTACAGTTTGCCAGTTTAGGTGATAGTTAAAATGTGTGATGACAAAGAGGCACTACACGGTTCTGGTCCCAAAAGAAATGGGGATGCTTATTTTATTCAAATGAAACCAAAACTGCCACTTGACTGACTACTTATCTCGTCTTGTCTGGGCGTGTGCGTGATTATGCGTGCTGCAGATATGCGCCTGTGTTTCTGTGTATTTCTGCATTATTTTTTTCTTTCTCCTATCACTATCATTGCGGTCATTCTTCTCTCGACTGTGAAAGTGAAGCAATTAAAGGGACGATCCGATGAATTTTGCATGGCTGCCTATGAGTTTCCTGCTCTGCTGAAATTAAATTAAACGCTGAGAATGATGTTTATTAAAGTGTGATCAGAGGTGTGCGCTGACCTTTACAATGTGGGGAAATGAGATTCTCATTGTTATGAATGAGATTATTCCGAGGCCGAGTGTGGAAGAAAAAGCCCGGCGTGCATTGATTCCATCGCTGGCCGACAGTTTCTTTGTATATAGCAGAGGGAGGTTACAATATAATCAAATCCACACTCCGTCTGTTGGCTATTAAATGGGCTGATACACAAATATAGACGCACAGGCGCTCGCATACATGCAGATTGACTTGTGCACACTTGCACACACGCATATCATGCAGATCTTGTAAAAAAAAAAAAAAAAGCTGTAAAAGTGGGAAACGTGTTGGGTCTTTGAAACAAAAGCATGGCAAGCCCAGTGGAAAATGTTAGTTTGCTCCCCAGACGAGGTGCGAAGCGCGAGCAGGCGGCCGGCCCCACAGGTGGCCCAGCCCAAACACCTGTTGTGTGAATCCTCAGTGGGAGGGCGTGAGCTCTGCCTACCTTGCAGGGTCCCGGTGGAACAACCACACCCATGCCTTTTTGCTGTGGCACGTTCTGTTTCACGTTCTCACAACCCGCTCCGAGGCTCCCCCGTTTTGTGCGTGGGCGTCAGACGTGATGCCCAGATTGTGTCCCCTTTGCGCCCACCGGAAACACTCAGCCATCCCTGGCATCGGGCGAGCGGATTTTCCGATCCCCTGTCCGGGTCTCAGATGCTCCACTAATCTGTCGAGCATCTATTTTTACCCAGCAAAGCTGTAGCTGCCCTTCTCTAACCCACACTCTGCCACTCCGATGCCAACCCTTGCCTTGGCGCCAGTGTGGGCCCGGCCGATGACTCGCCAGCCATTGGATGCAAACAGTGCACAGTCAGGCAGGAATCCCCTACCAACTCCATTACGCCCCTCTCCACAGCCACTTCCTGATCTGAGGCTCGCAGACACACTACCACACACTTGCTTTCCATTTTAAGCCTTTTTATAAATGGCTCTCCTGCAGTGTTGTGGAATAATAGGGTCGAATGCAGAGCACCTTTCACAGTGCTCGAATCACTCTACTGTGCAAACGCAGTCTATTCAAGCACAATGGCAGCCCAGGGAATGCACATTTGAATTGTACCAGTTCAGATTTGGGGATGAGATTAAGTGAAAGTTCTGGATGTAATAGGGCAGCGGTTGGTGAGAAGTCCTTGAGTTTTCTCCGCTCATTATAGCCTTTTCTGTAATGATTCTAGAAGAGTTTTTTTTTTTTTTTTAACTTTTTCCTGTAAATCGTATTTATTCAACAAGAAATTAGAAATGCTGCCAATCCTCAGAGACCCCACAGTGATACACTGAGATCTGCGATTCCTAATCCCAGGTTTATTTCTTCCCCAACAAGGGCTGTAATGTGCCTCGCATGCCAATGCAGTCGTGACCACTGCTGTGGAGGCGATGATGGCATGTGGCAGAGAAGTAACTGTTTCTCACCTCCTAATAGAAGAGACTCCTTTTTAATCTTTTCAATTTGATTGCATTCCAAAAACAGGCCTGTCTGCCCATCTGTCTCTCTTAAAGAAGCCTCCTAAAGGGATTTTAATCATCTGACTCTGGGCTTCTCAGGCAAATAGCTACATCCCTCACACTCTCTCTCTCTCTATTACACACACACACACACACACACACACACACACAAACAATTTCCAATTTTCTTTCTTGTACTCACTGTCATAGTCTCACTTGTCTTCTCTTACTCTGATACGCCATATCGTCACAGCTCCATTGTGCCATATCTGTGCAGCCATTAGGCCCTTCAGTCCCTCTTCAAGTCCCCCTCAGACACATAAAATTCCCCCAACCCTGTCCCTATTAATCCACATTGCTCTAAATTCTTTATTTCCCTTCAAAGGGACAACGCGAGCCGTGACATCAATCACAGAAAGCGAATATTTAGCCGCCGCTAATTTCCACCAATAGCCTGGAGACAGGCTTAGCTGACAAAACTCATTCCTGTGCTGAACAAAACTGCTTGTGTTGAAACCTCCCCTCCCCCTGATCCCTGCTGCCTTCTGCACAGGCAAAAACAGCATCACAATAAACACAGTTAGTGCTTCTGTTACTCCCCCTTGATTTAGGCTTATCAAATGAATGTGCACCATAGAGGGGTACCCTTTGACAATACATAATGGCTCCATTCTCCATGAAATGGTTTGGTAATACCAGTCGAGTGTGGCAAACGGCATTACCCGGTGCCACTGCAAGAACAGCTGCTGTGTTCTTAGCTGGGCAGGCGCACCACGCTGCTTCACCCTTGAGGTTGTTTGAATCGGGTGAGTGGTTTCTTTTTGCTGGTTCCCAGACCCACTCAGTCCTTAGTTCGTCACTCAGTTCTGTTTGAATGAGTGCACATTCGCCACAAGATGGGTCCTATAAACCGTTTGACCTGTTTCCTCGCCCCTCTTGTGTGTGTGTGTGTGTGTGTGTGTGTGTGTGTGTGTGTGGGTGTGTGAGCGGGAAAAAACCCTGAGTGGGCTCTGATGGCGGGGGATGGGGCGAGTGGGGGCATTTTGAGGGCACCCCTTTGTGTGGCGTGGAGGGGGCCCCTTGTGGTACGTCTGTATTCCCACCCTTTACCCCCAGGCCCCCCTCCACCTCCTGCTGTACCCCCCAGCATAGCTACCCCCATGCCAGTCGGGTTATCCCAGCTGAACCATTGGGCCAACATAGAAACCCTGCCCCCATACTCAGAGGCTCAATGCTAATGCCTGACTGACATCTTGTGAGAGGCAACAGAGGGACGCATTGGGCAAGAAGCCAATTTGCACAAGTGGGCACAATCACTTAACGGACAAGCCTGTGGCAGTTAGACATTGTTGCATGAACAGTGGGGATATGGTATATTGAGCACCACATCGGCCTCATGATGCAGGTGGATTGTGTAGTTAGTCAGACCTTGATGTGTGCTAAGCCTCAACACTGATAGCCATTAAACCTCATTGATTCCCAACACTAAATAGGCCTCTCCGCTCCCTGAATCAAACCCAGTTTGCATGGATGAAGGGGGGGGGGGGGTACACGGAGAACAATTGATTGGTTTTGTAAGATTTCAAAGAGCCAAATAAATGCTTCTTCAAGCAAATAATTATGGATCAAGTCCAGGAACCTGTTTCTGCCCATCGAGAAATATTAAGCAATAATCTGTTGGAGCAGATTCACATTTCAATGTCTGTTTCGGTATCCTTCCTTGAGCCAATGAAGAAACCCTCTTTCTGCTTAGTCCACCTGTGTGTTGTGGAAAAAAGCGTCACCATGTCAGATTGGCTGAAGACGAGCCAAAGCTCTTAATCTGAAGACAAAGAGGGATGGCATGCGGCTTGGTATCTATTGTCTAAATATCTAAATCAGCTATCAGGATTTTTTAGGCCTTAATGAGAGTCGAACCCAAGCTGATTGTTTTCCTGCAACCCAGAGAGCCTTGTTCACCTTAATTGACTTTGATTGGTCCATAAACTCTTACCCTTATCCGTTTACTTTATGTCCAAATTAACCCCTTTCAGCCTGATTGACTCGTGTTTGTGGACCGAGGACGAGAGGCGGATGTCCCCGATAACAAAGAGGTCGCACCGCTACTTATGACTCTGTCTGTTCGTTTCAGTATTATGGGACCAGGCAGTGCATCTCTCAGCATAAGCCCAGCCACTGGTTCATTCA
Organism: Chelidonichthys spinosus; assembly: GCA_029853015.1. Taxonomy (NCBI): domain Eukaryota; kingdom Metazoa; phylum Chordata; class Actinopteri; order Perciformes; family Triglidae; genus Chelidonichthys; species Chelidonichthys spinosus. The sequence goes on along the minus strand of CM056834.1, from coordinate 473,887 downwards.
TTATTTAGAGCCCTCTCCACTAGGCCCATTGTATTAAAGGGGAATGATTTGAATAGGAAGCAGCTTCCTGGACCCAGGCGTGTGATGTGTGTGTTCCTTGCTGTCATTGTATGTTTCTGTGGGCTTCATCCGTCTGCCTCAGCAAGCCAGGGGGCTGAAAGAGAATTTCCATTTTATGAATATTTAATACATAATAAAGTTTTCAATTTTATTCTATTCAACCCGTAGGGGTAAAAATGTGGCAAAGCCAACCCTCAAGGACAGAGCACAGAGTAAAGGTAGTTGATTCAATGGAGGCATCAAAAATGCAGTCAACATCAGAGTACTGCTTGAAAGATCTACTAAAATGCACAAATATTAGGAATAGTTTAACACTTCATCCTATAAGGGGTTTATAGTGTCCCTATTTCCCACATCTCCCACAGTTCTCCCCTTATGCTGTAGTACTATTGGATCATAGCATATCCAGGCTGCCTACTGTGTCCGTGGTGACCTGGCATGGCTCTGTGTGAGACACCCAGCTGGGAGTGCCCCTGAATCAACTTGGGATTAGCCCAGGATTGTCTGGGATTACTCAGGGATGGAGAGGGATTAGCAGTGACTGCTTGTTTCGGGGGCGTGAGGGCCATAGGCTGGCCAAATTGCCCCTGACTCAGACTCCGGGAACAGGCGGAGGACAGAACCACACCCACAGCGGAACCACCTGCAACCTGGGCTATTCTTAGAATCTCAAACGCACAACAGGATGACGGAAAAACATGTGGTGGAAAACGACATCACAGGAAGCGGGCAGCTAGTGGCGGTGATGATGGTGATGATGATGCCATGGCTGGCCACCGTCCGAAATCTCTCAAATCTCTCTAGCAGGTGGATTCATCAGATAAAGAGGGTTTGGGATGATGACAAATCCCTTCAAGTTCAATGGGGCTGCTCTTCCCCTCATACGGGGATAAATCGCGATTTGAATCAGACAGGTCACACAGAGTTGCAGCGTGAAGTGGTTCAGCTCTGTGAAAGATGCCCCATTTACAACCGGGCGGCGGTGGAAACGGCATTAAGGCTTACATATGTTTTAATTCAGGCATGCACACAGGACTTGATGGGGATGATTTGGAGTGGTGTGGTAGGTGGATGATCCAGCCGGGTGAGACGGGGAGTTGGCGCGGCACGTAGCGAGGCCGTCAGAAGCAGGCAGCGGGCATCCCCTGCGGACCTGCACTGCTGAGATGAAAGACTGTTTAGTGTTGGAGCAGCAGCATCAAACAACCGCCTCCTCTTGCATCCTTTTCCCCCATCCCCCACTCTCCCTCCATCTCTCACTCTCTTGACTCTAACCACAATATGATATAGTTCTGCCGTTGCACGTTTACCCGGTTGCCATGGTTACCCAGTGCCGGAGGTGTCACAGTGAGATAACCCAAGGAGGCATTCGCAGATCACCTGAATTCTGTTTCGCCTCCCATTTATGTGTTCTCTGCCGCAATTTGATTTATTTGTTTCCCCACCGCGCAGTTCAGTGTGAATACAAATAATCCGCAACATAATGGAGATGGTGGAAGTGTGAGTACCCCTCAATCTGAAACAATCTATTGTCCCAGTATATTCCGAAACCACAGGAGGTGCTTTTGATTTGATATTTTCCCGCATGAGCGTCAAAATGCCTCGCGCAGAACAAAGAGACAGAATTGCAACGACAGACGCTGTTGAACACCGCGAGTCGCACAGCATTCAGGAACCCTGGAGATGTAGTAAATGATAGTAAAAATAGGAGTAAAAAATCTATATATTCATCCCTATGAATTACTGAGTCAGTGGCTGTACGTGCCGGTGTAGAGGATAATGGGAAAGTAATTGGTGATACACTGTATAATTGAAGGCATAGCGATTGAAAGCAGAAGTGGAAAATGACTGTTGTGCACAAAGAAGAGTGCGAAATAAGAAAAATATAAAATGTAGTACTCCGTGACGAGAGAGACAGACAGACAGAGAGATAGAGAACAAGGGAGGGAGAGGGAGATAGGCAGCGAAGGTAGATGTCGGAGGGTGGGATGCATCCATTAGCCTTCCTTGCTCCCGGCTCAATCTTCCGATACATCCCCTCATTCAAGCTATGAGAGCGAAAGAGACAGGGCTGGCACTAAGCCAGACTGGCACCGACTTCAAACATACAGTACGCCCAACCACAGCAGCTTACACAAGTCTGAGTGAAAGGAGACGTAGAGGGGGACAGATGGATTGATGGAAATGAATGTGAGAAGATGGACGCACATAAGGAGAGTGTCTCCAGACTGGGTTTCAGGTCACTTCAGGTCGGTTCAGGCTGACAGGGTCACGCTCCCTGCTAGCTGTAGCTGTCCTTGGAACATGCTTGGGTTTTTGTATCTCAATTTTATGACACTGATTGGATAGTGGGTTGTGCATCTACTTTTGTTTTGTTTATCTAATTATAGACACCTAAGCAACATTGTAATTTGGCCCCTTTTCTTCTATGACCGAGCATGTATAGGCTGAATGATTTATAAGGAGGTTTGTCTGCATTGTTGATTTCTACATTTGAAGTAAAAAATTCTCATTTCCTTCTGGAGCATTTGATATGAATATTATGCAAATTCCTCTAATTTGAAGTGTTCACCTCAGAAAAGCAGTTTGTGTACAAATGCGTTGCATTGTTATGTATGTCTGAACAATTTGATTTGATCTCACCATGTGTCTCTTTCATCTCTCTCTCTGCAGAACTCCATCCGACACAACCTATCCCTCCACACACGATTTATCAGGGTGCAGAATGAGGGAACGGGGAAGAGTTCTTGGTGGATGCTGAATCCAGATGGAGGGAAGATGGGCAAGTCCCCCCGCCGGCGAGCAGTCTCCATGGACAACAGCACCAAATACCTAAAAAGCAAAGGCCGCGTTAGAGGCAAGAGGGTCGGCCGTCCTGGGATAGGAGCAGGGTCTGTTGTGGTGGGGCTCCAGGGCTCCCCCGACCAGGGTAGCCCACCACGGAAATGTGTCCCAGGAGCTGGAGGGGCATCTGGGACAGAGGGAGAGTTTGATGCATGGACGGACCTCCATTCCAGGGCTAGTTCCTCAGCCTCCACACTAAGTGGCCGTCTGTCACCCATCCTTGCTGAAGGAGAGCCAGAGGAACCGGAGGAGGGTGGCCTATCCTGTTCCACCTCTCCCCACCTCTACCCTTCACCAACCAGTGCCCGCTCTCCGTCGAGGGGGGCAGGCAATCTTTGTCCTCCTCTTGAGCAGTTGCCTCAGCTGGCTAACCTGACTGGTGCCATCAGCTTGGATGAGCAGCTGATGGAGGAATAATTATCATCCCCATCACCCACCGCAGCAGCAGCAACACCAGCAGCATCCAGCTGTTGGCAGACACAAGCACCAAACCCCCGTCTACCACTACAGCTCTGGAGTGAAGGGGCAAAGCCCCTACGGTGCAGGCGTCTACGGTGCAACAGGCATGGGGATGCTGCGCCACCACTCACCCATGCAGACCATTCAGGAGAACAAGCCAGCAAGTTTCTCTGGAACCATGCGGGCGTACTCCAGCACCAATGCCCTGCAGAGTCTGCTAACAGGGGGGCCAGCGAGGCAGCAATACTGTTCCAAGGACATGATGCTGGGACAGGAGAGGGAAAGCCATCCCATGATGGGTCAAGCTAGTAATGGAGTAGGCTCCAACCATCACAGCCACCACCACGGCCACCACAATGGCCACAGCCACAATGGACCTCATAGTCACAGCTCGGCTCATAGCCATAACAGAACTCACAGCCATACAGGTAGTCATAATCACAGCAATGTCACCAACCACAACTCACCTCACAGCCTCGCTCACAACGGTCACAACCTCAGCCAGAGCCATAACCACACGCCGCCCCGAGGCGTGGCCCTCATCCCACGCGGCAACAGCAATCAGCTGCAGACCTACAACCACAAAGCTCCCTACCTGTACAGCCCCCCGTCGCACGCCCACCTCCCTGCCTCCACCACCCTCCCCCCAAACCCAGCAGGCATGCTCGGCATGCCCCAGGACTCCTGCCACGTGGCCGCCGCCCCGCACCCCCGTCACAACCATTACCCCGAGCCACAACACCAAGGCATGGCTAACGGACCATACCACCACATCCAGGGGATGGGCAATGGTAGCGTGGGAAGCAACTACCACGGCTACCACCAACCCCACCCCCATGAGAGACTACCTGCTGACCTGGATATTGACATGTTCCACGGTAGCTTGGACTGCGATGTGGAGTCCATCCTCCTCCATGACATTATGGACTCTGGGGAGGAGATGGACTTTAACTTTGACTGCTCCCTAGCTCAGGGGGTGGGCATCGGCATGGGGATGGGCATGGGTGTGACCATGGGGATGGGAATGGGTGGTCTGGCCGGTCCACAGCAAGCCCATGGCAACCAGAGCTGGGTGCCTGGCTGATGTCTTGGCCGACGCATCCTACCCTTTGAACTGAAAGAACTACCCTACCCATGAAGCACTGTGCTCAACTGTGACATTCCTGACTTGACACAGAGACTATTGGACCAACACTCCTGTCCCGCTTTGTTGTCTTGACAATTCTCATCTCAATTCTTCTGTCTCCCTATCCTGTTTTGATCCCCCCCCCCCTCCCCTCCGAGATATCTAGTTCATGTCACATTCGTTTTTTTTCCTTCATATCAGCTATACTGTGATGACAATCTCTCAGCTGTGCTTGCCCAACATCGCTTCTCATCTACCATGAGAACTGAACTCTCAATGCACTTTATTGCAAGTGGGTCACATCCCGCAGTGCAACCATTCACAGAGCAGCTCAGGCAGAGCTTGGCGTTTCGTAAGGTGGCTGCAGTATTTGACGGCAACAAATGAGCAAATCACAAGCTCCGTTGATAAAGTGCCACGTCTTGGCATTAAATTAAATTAGACTCCCTTTTCCCATATGCTGTCATTGTCAGTGTTGGGGACAGTATTTTTATTTTGTTTTTGCAATTAGATCTGTGGTTTTTCAAGCTTTAGCTCAACACCTCAGACGATGCCTATTTTTCATCACTCACTGTACCAACCTCAAAATAGAATAAATAGGTTATTGGTAAATCGAACCCTGATTTGAAACCGGTTTGCATTTATACAGTATATTTAAATAGCGATCTGATCTAAAACCAGTTCACCATTTTAATGATGATGATTTTACATCATATCCAGTTCATGATGTCACACCGGCAGCCCTGTTATTTACAGCTCCATGCGTTCAGTCCTTGGCGCTTTGACTTTTCTCTCGGATGTCACGTTTTCTCGGTGCCCTTTTGCCTTTGGTTAGAGAATACTGTCACGACGTCGTTAAATGGATTCTATTATAACTGGCTAGCATGCAATTTGGTGAATTAAAAATGTTGTATCACCTTATCTCACCTGGGCTCCTCGTGCCACTTTCCTCTCTCTGCCTGCCAGTGGAGACAAAGTGACCATTCCTCACGCCGAGCCATTAACGTGGGCTTGATTGAAATTCAGCATCTTGCTTTTAATCTCCAAAGTGATGCGGCAGCGATGCGTCATTATTGAGACTCTAACACGTTGTCCTCCCATCTCTCACCCCGTCCATCGCCTCTCCGACTTAATGTGCCAAGAAAGCGAGACAAAACTGTGATTAACGCCAAGTCACTCTGCCGTCCTGCTCTGAGAAGGCCAAAGTCACTGCTCGCTTGCCTGCTCACAGAGGGTACGAAAGGAAAAGATGGGGACGAGGAAAGAACAAAACAAGTGTTGTTGCAGTGGGTTCAATCATCAGCCTCAGTTTCCATCCTCTCTGGGTGTGTGTGTCTGAAAACAGGTGGTGTACTCGTATTGTAAATCATCTCCATTGTCTGTACTTTGTATTCCACTGTTTCCCATGTTAACAGTGCTTGTACCCGAGCTTCAAATACTCCAAAAAGGTGCAATGGGAGGTATTTAAGGAGAAAAACAATCAGCCAATCTGGGTGGCATGCATCTATATCACTTCCCCCCCCCCTACAGCCATCCAAATCCACTTTTTTGTGTGTTTATTCTGTTGTCTCGTAGTTGCTGTTGTATTGTTGAATTTCTAAGGACCAACGAGGGCAGCGTAGTGTGAGGGTGGATTCAATGGTGGAATGATGTTGGTGGTGCCGTGTGACCTTCCTATGCTCCGATGCCGTGCACCCCTCCCACACATGCTCAGTTGTCTGCTTGTTCGTCGGTGTGGAATTCTGAAGCTCGTTTCTCACTGGCCTTGAGAGGGAGAGAGAGGGAAGGAGAGAGACCCCTGTTCTCTGGATCCCTTAAGGAGACTCCCTGCACTCGGTCTGCACCAAGTACGGCACAAAGGAAAAGACGGGGGGTAAACGTGGGGGGTGGGGGTTATTGTTACAGCCAAAGGTCAAGCACAGCACAGACTATCAGACCCATTATTGAGGTAAATATCTTTATTTCAGGGCTTTTAGTCGCGCTGGTTCCAGCTAATCTCCGTGTGGAAAATAGGTGGAATTTTCTAAGCAAATGGGCCTCACAAAGCAGTTACGTTAGAGACATTTAGCAACGCCCTGCTATTGGAAAGAGAGCTATATATGATGTCTAATTTTCCTATATTTATTTATGAAAGAGATTGGTCTTTGTCACTCCTAAATGTGGTAGTTGTTTGAGTCAACTCCCCTTCCTTTCTTTTTTCTGTTTTTTAAGATGTCAATCCCCCTTTTGTCCCCTTTTACTGACTTTTATTTTGTACAAAATCTATATATTAAGAATATTGTATAATAGTTTTTAAAATCTCGAAATAATATCAGTTTTGTTGTCTATTTCTTTTTTAAGAGAATGTATCTCATCATTTGGTGACTGTTAAATAAATGATATTAAAAAGAAACCTTCTGTCATTGTTATATGTGAATCTGACCATGAAAATTTGTTTTTGTTCACAGAAGCACAACCGAGTGACCTTTTCCTTACACTTCAGAGTCTTAAGTGGATTCTCCTGAGCTTACTTGTGCCTGTCAGGTGCTGTTTCTCTCATGCACTCGTGTACAGTAGCTGACAAGATGAATGTGCGTCGCTTGTTAATTCAATTCTTTGTCACGTACTTTCATTTGTTAAAACTCCTTCTGGTTGACCCCTCTAGGTGTGTCTCGTTTGACCAGGACGCCAAGTTCCAGTGTGTGTGAGGCGGAAAGGGGAATGTTCTACTTTCACATACTGTATGTTGGGAAGCATCACTTGTGCTTGAGACTGTATGAGGCAGAAAGGGAGAAAGTGTGAATTTTTCCATTTTGTGTGTGTGTCTGTGTGTGTGTGTGTGTGTGTGTGTCATAAGCCTGGCTATGGTCCATGAGGCAGTATAGGTTGGCCACAGCTGTCCTGGTCCCATTGGAGGCGTTTTCACAGGAGTATGTAGCGCTACGGCGCCATACTGCCAGCCCCCCGGGGAAGCCCCGCCTCTACACTCGCTCAGACAAACACACATGCACATTTATTTATATTTGACAATACCACAAATCTCACAATTACACAAAGGAAGCACGCAACGCAGCTATGAAACCGCACGCACTCACACAGACATTTCTCACTTAGATGTACAGGTTTAATTGACTCCACTTGGCAAAGCCTCCCTGCAGAGACAGGAATGAGAAGTCGAGGGAAGGAGGAGATATAGGTGTGGAGGGAAGGAAGCCAGGGGGCGTTTATTTCAAGTTAAAGACGCCTCACAAAAGCACTCGAATGAAAAAGTGTTTTTTTTTTTAAGGGTCTGGTGAGCTCAAATACGATCAAGTAACTTTAATTCAAGATGTTTCATAATTTCACAATTGGACCAAACGGAGTGTGCATGAGTGTAACCGAGACCGAGAGCCTTGGCGCTCGGCCAGAATCTCACTCTTGCCTGCCCATCTCCAGAGAGAGAGAGAGAGAGAGAGAGAGAGAGAGAGAGAGAGAGAGAGAGAGAGAGGTAGACAGGGAGGCAGGCAGGTCCAGGTGCTGTGCCTCGGGGAGGGTCTGCTCTTCTGTTCCTCATTATCAGAGAGAGAGAAGCTGTGTTACAGTGTCATTATTCATCCACTCAAGCATCTGGGAGCAGGTCCTTCCTTACTTGGCCCCGTGATAGCGCTGTTAGAGACCGCCCTTGGAGCTAAAGGCTGGCTGGGGACAGCGCTAACTGCCAACAGACAGACCCACCCAGACAAGGCTCCAGAGTACTGATGTCCTTGAGTGCTTATGAGGATTCAGCAGTTCTCACTTTTCCGGACCCGTGCTTGCAAAGTGAAAACTGCCATATCTCCAAAGTTCAATTGTTCGTAGAAATGATTAATCCACCAAAGTGGAAGGGTCGAGACTTTGTCTCAAAAATAGAGTAACAGTCGACCATACCACCAATAACATTACACCATCATTACAACTGAGCTCCATGCGCTTCTCCTTGAAACTGATGATTCTTCCAAATAGATTTTAAAGCTTACGGTGTCCTAACCTTTTTTTACTGTAACATCTTGAGGTGTCCTGAGGATGCACAATGATGCTAATGAGTGTCCTCCAAATTGACTCCACATGGGAGAAGAGTTCAGAGACATCAAAAGGCCACCGTGAGAGGGTTGCTGCTGGCTGAGCTGCTGAATTTGGGGATTACATGATGCATTTTAAAAGCAATGCAAACAAGTTGTAGTGGCGTCATGCTCTGCCCAAGATGGAAGTAAAGACCGAGGACGACTGAAGGCCAGGAGACTTAAAAGAATGAAATGTAGCACCGTCCTTGTGTCTGCTTGTAAAACTAAGGCAAGAGCAGTCTTTGTGCTCTGTATTCCTGAGATTATATCTAAATATATCATTTGGCCTGAGCCTTAAGTAAAAGCACTTAAGAGATGGGCGAAGTTCACAGGATCAAGGGCTTTCTTAACGAGGGGATGATCCATTGAGGGTTCAACGAGAATGAAAAAATGTTCTCTCGAGAAACATGACTGCATCAGTCATTTCAGCAAACGCCCCCAAAACAACGTATTAAAGATTATGATCTATGTATGTAGAGATAATCACTCACTATATTACATTATTCTGGTATTTCTTTTATTATTTGCTCTCAAAATCGGAGACAGAATCAAGCAGATAGTCAAAGAAGAGGTTTTAAAATGGTGGACAACCTCTTTGGGGTTGAAGTTTGAGAATGGAGGGAACGAATCATTATATACAACCATGTCTCTCTCTTTGCTAAATTCAAAGCACTAAATGAACACCATGGTCCTGGATACAAATATCATTTTTGTATAATCTATTCCAGTCGCTCTCCCAAATCCTGAAAGATTGCACAATTTAGCTTAAAGGCTATATAAACGACGCCACGGAGAGGTATTTACGTCATCTCACATGGCTTGAATCTTCCTCACATTGATGTAAACAAACCTTAACAGCATCAGCAAACATTAATAACTTGAATTCAGTTGTTGTCTAGTGTTTGAACCTGTATTAAAACGACCTGTCAGTCTACATGGAGTGATATGAGGTCTGTGTGTTTGGTAGTGAGGCTCTTTGTTTTTGAGCCTTAGCAACATCTAGCCTTCTAACTTTCTCATAATAGACGTTTGGGGATATAAATATCAACTATTTAATTGTCAGCTCTACAACAAGATATAATAGCTTTCTAAGAAGGCTGATTACCATTTTCCAGTCCAACTAGAAATGCCAATGCCAAATGCCCCATCTTGCAATGTTAATGAAATAGAAAAAATAATTTGTGTATCTGTCCCATGATTCTGATTGGCTCCCAAATCCAATGGGTTCTTCTGTGGCTATTGATGCACCAAGTTTCCTGAAAATCAGGCAAGTCGTTTTTTCTAAATGCTGCTGACATCAAATCACAAATCAAATCACAAGCCCCTCGACGGAGGTAATAATCTGTTGCATACAGTGCTTGATATCCATATTTATCGTTAACAAGAGACAAATAAGGCCCAATCCTTTGAAAACAGGATCTTGTGACTTTCTTTATTTTTATTTGCTGTGCAGTCAGATCTGTTTCCTCTTTGCAGTTGCTTGAAGGCTTGGATAAGAAGTCTTTCAGCTGTAGTTTGGGTTAAATCCAACCATGATGCATGCAGCGCAGGATGACCGTAGAAAAATGTGGACGCAGCTTGCCGAGTCTTCGTGGTCTACAGAGCCGGGAATTCATGTTAAACAAGAAAGCGAGACCCGAGCCTCCACCTTTGCTGGAGTGTCCCTGAAGAGACAATGATTCCTTCATGTTTCAGGGTCGCTATCAGCTGAGCAGGGGTGGGATGGATGGCTGACTTTTCACTGATCAATAGCAAACAGACAAGAATCAGTCGCAAGAGGTGCCCAACACTTACTTTCTCCCCCGCTTTGTGTGTGAAGTCCTTGTTAAGTTCTGAGCAGAAAAATCTATACTTTCAAACTATTAACTCTTGTTGTTCCATTAAAACTGTCTGAACTGCTGAAGGCTTCCGTCATGTACCTTTAGGTGTTGCTATAGAAACACATCTGTCCTACAATCAACTATGGAAACTTACTTTAGTGTTACAAGATGCCACACAAACCAAAATAACAGCTAAGCCATATATTAAACATAACAGACCATCTTTGTAAATGTAAGATTTTCATTTGTCAAGTCAAGTCCAGTGGATGGCTTTTGGTGGGAGCCAGTGTGATGCTAACGTCTGGGGTTGGCTTACAAACACATGTAGTCCCTGCACTGTGTGTTGTTTATGATTCAGTAGAATTTCATTTCTCTAAGATCAGCTTACTGCTAATCAAGCTAGCCATTATGCTAACTCGCTGTCCGGAGCTAATGTGTTGCTATCTCTTCATTTTAATTAGTAAAGTGTTAAATTCACATCGGGCTAGCTGTTAACTGTTTCTTCTAATTTCACAGCTGCTTTTATGAATCCAGTTTCCTTTTTACTCTCGGACACATTTTTACATTTACTTTGTTCTTTTGATCTCCTGCGTTTCTGATATGAATCACTATCATTGAACTAGCACTACAACTTGTACAGTTTCATCATTTTGCCGCCACTTTTAAAATCCAACAGCCCACTCGTTACCTTAAACTATTATTAGAAATGTGTTTAGCTTGCTGTGGGACACTAAGCTAATTTTATACACAAGAACAGTTAAACAGGCAAAAATAATAACAAGGGAAGATGTTTTCACTCAAAGCCCATGTCATTAAAAAAATATATTCTCCATAAAATGGTCCAAACCCCCCAAATAAAACAGATTACATAATCAAGTCACACGTCCCTCGGGTGTCCAGGGCGACTGAGTTCTTCCTGATTAAAAGAAAATGACCTCCCAGGAAATCCTTCCATCGCTCTTCTTTGCACATTATTAAACCAATCACTGTCCTTAATGACTCCCAGCCCCCACCCTCCTCCACCTCTTCCTTCGTGTCCCTGTTTCACCCTCAGACAAGACAGATCTAATCAGATCCTTTTCTGCTCTCGAGCGCCGATGATCCACTCATCAGGAGAAGGGGGGGGGGGGGGGGTCATCGATGACACAATTAATGTCAAATTAATGCTCCTCCTGAGCACCAACATCACCTAACCACCCTCTTCTATTTCTCCCCGCCTTCCCCTCTCCTCTTCCTCCTTTATTTTCTCACACATGCAGCCTGCCTTCCTCCCCTCTCTCCATCCCATCCCTCCCTCCTCCCTTCCCATCCCCCCCCCCCTCCTCCCATCCCTCCCTGCTCCTATCTAACCGCATGCCGCCTAATCTCGCACATGGGGGAGCCCATCTCACTATTGCGCTATATGCTGTGCCGCGACTAGCTTAGCTCGCTAGCAGGCAGAGGGTGGAGTGTGGAGTGCTAATAGGGGCTTGGGGGGGGGGGGGGGGGGGGCTGATTGGTGTCTCTAATTATGGCTTGATACTAAAGAGTAATTAATGAGTTTGTGGCTGATGGGAGCAGCTTTGGAGCTTCAGACTCGATCGCAGGAGATAAGAGCTGTTTGTGCCGAGGCCATGCAGCTCCTGTGGGACACACACACACACACACACACACACAGACAGACACACACAGACAGACACACACACTCAAACACACACACACACACAGACAAACACACACACAGACAGACACACACACACAGACACACACAAACACATACACAGAATGCCCTGAATATTAGCCAATTAACAGTCAGTCGTTTCATGAAGTTCACCGCTGAGGTGAATCAGGTTGAAAACGTGTCTTTTACGATCAGCGTTGGGTAACGTTACTTTTAAACCTAACTTCGTACGGTACGATTTACTGCCGTTAAAAACTCGAGACACTGAGAGAAATCCCGTTAGAGTACGTTTGTGTTGAAGAAGCCCTTTGAATTCGTTGTTGTTTTGTGGTTGTAACGTTGTAACGTTGTGGCGTTGTTGTCGTCCTCGATGTTCCTCGCCACCCACCAGTGTTGTGGAGGTGTGCGTTCACAGCTGCTTATTCAAATTTCAATTAGCAGCTGATTGTCCACAACCTCCAGGTCTGAACAGTGAAGCAAACACAGAAGGGCCTTAAACCTGCATTCTTCTAAATCGCCAGCAGGGGGAGCCTCCTCTGGTTGTGTCTGATTGTATAGAAGAAGAAGAAGATGTCTCCAATGTTAGTTTCAAGTCTTAGATATAGTAGAAGTAGAAGTAGAAGATAGTCCTATTTCTAGTCCAATAGATAAAGCAGGCTGTGGTTTAGGGCGTGGCTACCTTGTGATTGACAGGTTGCTGCTGATGTCATCCGTGTTTTAACCCTTTCAGTGTGTTTTTAGTTCATGAAAGTTAATTGGAACCCTTTCTGTCACCTAAAGATGTCAAAACATAAGATGGCGATGGCCAAAATGCCATATCTGAGGCTTGTAATTGGCAAAGTAACGGTGTTGTCGTGGCGACCAGGTCCACGACTCATGTAGCCGACAGTCGATGTGAAAGTCGCTTATCCCCAATGCACAACGTGCTTTTCATAATGATGTTCTTCTAACAGATTTATTATGATTTGAAATCGTAACCAAATAACCGATTATTTGCAAACACGTTACGTTGCCCATGACGACCAAAAAAGTAATCTGATTATAATATGAGAGACGGATAAAGAGAGATGCTAAAAGAGAGAGAGAAATACAAAGCTTGAAGGACAATATGTGTGCTTGCAACTGTGTGTGTGTTAGGCACTGTGAGGCAGAGTCAGGAAGCTGTGTGTGTGTGTGTGTGTGTGTGTGTGTGTGTGTGTGTGTGAGATAGAGAGAGAGACAGTGTACTGAGGAGTGTCTCTAAAACAGGGGCAGCTGTAGTGTAGTTAATGAGGCCTGCAGTCGAAAGCCCAGTGTGTAAGCACATCGTGTGTGTGTGTGTGTGTGTGTGTGTGTGTGTGTGTGTGTGTGTGTGTCTGAGAGAGATATCCAGAGATGGTTAATGTGTGTGTTTCCGTGCGAGCGAGGTGAGTTACCCAGAGTGCAGTCTTGCTTGACCCTCAGTAAGCCTGTCACCTGGAACCAATGGAGCTCTGAGGGAGGAGAGCAGGAGGGAGGGCTGGAGATGAAACAGAGACAGGGAGGGTTTTTAAAGGCGCCTCTCACTCAACCGAATAACTGGAGCAGACTTTAAGCATAGCTGCTAACAAGCTTTCTCTTTCACTCCCTCTCTCTCTCTCTGCTTCCTTTCATTTAGCTCTCCCTCTTCCGTTTCTTAGCCCTCTCGGAGTAGCACTTTAATGAACAGAGTGTGTGCGTATAGCGGCCAGGTTATCATAAGAGATGGCTCACAAGAGCTTCTGATTATTTTATATATATATATATATATATATATATATATATATAAATATATATATATATATATATATATAAAAAGCTCATGTCAAGAGACAAAGAGGGAGAAAGGCCCCTATGAGACAAGCTCCATACTGGAACTGAGCTGACAGGCCATGTGAAGTCCATGTAGCAGCAGGCTAGGCTAGCCGCTAACGGCTGCTCCCTCAGTGGCTCCTTAAAGGGCCTTTTTGTTAGAGACGGTCGCCATAACAATAAAGCCACACTGGGGGAAAAACTTCAGCTAAAATATTATTTTAATATTTTGTTCAAGAAATTGTCAGTTTTTACCTGCAATGAATGAAATGACTTCAGACACAAATTTGACATCAATCTTCTCACATCAGATTTTACTAAATGTGACACATGTCCTCTAAATCACACACCGATTTGTGAAAGTGTAAAAATATTTCAACCTGTTATATCGAGCAACTTGTCTCCACTATTACAGACATACAGAAATTTCATTTCTAGAAAATAATCAGTTAAAAATAATGTCCTCAGATTTATTTGAATTTGTTTTCAAGGAGTTTGATATAAAATGGTGATGGCTGAGCCAGTGGCTTGCAGCTAACAGTGCTAATAGACATTACTCCACTTTATCTTTATATCGGTAGTAGCTTTGTGAATTAAAAAAAAAAACATCATAGTTGATTTAAAAACTAAACGCGACTTAAACAGATGTAACATAAGTATGGAAAAGATACCTTCAAAATAACAACATGTTGGGACACGATGCAGTTTGAAACACCGGTGTTGTGGGTGAAAGTCCTGTGTTTGTTTGACACCTCCAGTCCCAGTTGCCCGAGTAGAGAGGTTTGGGAACCTTTAAGGAATACTGTTTCCACCATGTATCATATTGGTGGACTTGGACTGGTCCTTGGTGGCAGTGTGTGTCCTGTTGGTGAAGTATGGAAGCAGCCTGGTGGGCAAACGGAGACCTGAGTGGAGACGGATGCTGGAAACATGTTGTAACTGAGCACGTCTGATGACTTTGCCAGCAGAGAGGTCTCTCCAGAACAACAGAGGGCCCCCTGGTGGAGCTGCGCCATGGGCCTGCCTATCAGGGAAATTTAAAAAGAGGGCCTGAGTGTGTATGATGGTAGAATTTGGAGGGCAGATTTTTTTTTTTTTGTCAGCCTGTGAGAGCAGAGCCCTAACAGGCAATCACAGTGGAGGAGGGTGTGTGCGGGGGCATCCATCATAATATTGTCTGCCCAAGGGCCGGTTCCTCACACACTCGAATTATAGAGATAGCGATGACAGAAGCACACACTGTCACTCAGACATGCCTTTGCACAACACACACCAACACACACTCATTCCCCACAAAATAGGCTACAGCTCTGTCAGTGTACCCGGCCAATGCCTTCACACACCTCCTAGTCACACACACACACCCTCCTCTCTCCACACACACACACACACACACACACACACACACACACACACACACACCTTGCCTCTCGCTATTCCCTCAGCAGCAGCAGCAGCAGGGTACAGTGTGTGGTGATTCTTTGCTGCGAGGAGCAGTCCGGTCTAGACGGAGGCGATAGACATCTCATTAGGCTCTCGCCTGCTCTCCCTCCTCTACACCTCCGCCGGCTAGCAGCCTGTCCTCACTCTGAGGGCCCGAATACGAGGAGAGGGGGGAGGAAGACGATGGAGGGGAGGGATAGTTGGGGGAGAGACACATCAGAGAGGAAAAGGAGAGAGAGAGGTAGATGAAATGGGAAGGTTGGTGGGAGGGAAGGGGTGAAATTAGACAATGATAATAGCAATAAAAGTCTTGATCCTCCAGGAGCCCCCCTCCCAGAGGCTCCCTCTTCTCCTCTGCCACCCCTCCCTTCCTCCCATCTTTCCCTCCTGCTGCTGTTTCACTCTTAATTAATTTCTCACTACTCACCAGAGCCCAGAGCTGCAGCTCTCCTCAGCCGGCCTCCGAGACTGCTCTCAGATCAGTGCTCCGGTGCCTCGCGGCCACAGCAGCTCAGCTCCAGCCCGCGCCGCGTTTCAAATCAGCGCTGAAGGTGTAGGCCGACGCCGTGACCTTGCCACGAGGTCTGGATCTACACTTAGATCAGTTTCACTTAGCTGAAGTCAGTGAGGTTATGTGCTCTGTCAGTCCATTAGGCTGCGCGGGGGTCAGTCGATGTGCACTTTGGTGGCGGGCAAAGTCAAATGGCCCTGCGCTCAAATCAGATTGTTTTTCTTCCATAACCGCAAACCACTTTGAGACTCTGTGACTTTTATTAACTACCCCTGTCATCTGCCTGCATAGTTTTGGTGCTAATTTAGAGAAATCCCAACAGATTAAGCCTAAGAAAGCAACTTTTACAGACAGCTTCTCAAATTGAATGTGAAAAGCATCTAAAATTGGTGGAAAGTATTTTAGGATAAAGATGGTTTGCTCCAACTTCAGTCTTATTTTTTTACTACTTGCCGTAGTTGTGGTCACATTCAGTTTTCCCCTGAGGAATCGTACCGACAGTTTGGTTCACTTTCAGTTTCACCTCCAAATCTGGCCAAACTGTTGGTGTGTTTGAAAACGGTCTGATGTCAACTGTCTCTTATATATATGTTTATATATATTCTGTATATCACAACCACAATCGACAAAACAACTATAAAAGACTGGGTTGCTGGGTCAGTTTCATTCAAAATACACGTATTCTCTGCTTACATCAGCAGCACCTAAACACACACACACACACACACACACACACACACACTCACACACACTCTCAAACATATTCAAAACCCCACACACACTTAGCCCTCCGACCTTTGCCTCCCTCCCCTATTCCCAGCCCGTGGTGAGCCTAGCCCAGGGCATACTCTAAAGTGCTCACTGAAGCTGTTTCTGCTCGCTACCTTCTGCATGGAGAAAAGAGGAAGGGGCCCTGACCTAAGGTTTCACACACACACACACACACACACACACACACACACTGATTCTCTTCCCCTTAGCAGAGATTCAGATACCTTTATTTCTGTGCTTCCCAGCAGTAATTGTTCGGTGAGTTAGGCAGTGGATGGGAGGACAACACAAAAACAAAAAAAGCAAGAAACTAAGCAATCTCAAGGTCGCTCTGCAGTGTGTGTGTGTGTGTGTGTGTGTGTGTGTGTGTGTGTGTGTGTGGAGACGGAATGGAAAAAAGAAAATGCAAGGATGAGCTTAAGGGCAGATCTATGTTGTGACCTTCCCCAGGGGAACCAATCAGTATTGGCCTTTAGGTTTGACCTTTAACCTCCATGGCCACCAATTTAACTAAGAGTAAACCCTACATAGCACTGCACTCCCTTCCCTCCCAACCCAATGCTCACTGTTTACCTCTCCCTCAGAGACCACTTGGCCTCGCTCTCATCGCTGCTCTTCGGTTACCTGCACACTTTTCGCTGACTCGGGGTAAAGCAGCTGGTTAACAACGCTTGACTTCTACTGGGGAACGCGGCTCTGCGTCTCATCAAATAACGGAACAACCAAACAAAAAACGTCTGAGGGTCAGCATGAAAACATCTTAGTTTTCATCATTGAACATTTTTGGACTGAAGAATGAAATCCCCCTGAAAAACCTTTTGGTTTTCAACCTTCAGTCCAAACAGGAACAGCACAGATACATTGAATTGCAAAAAAGAAAAAACAGACCATATTTAAATTTTTTTTTATTTTTTTTTATTCTAAACCCAAAATTATTTTTTCTGTTTTTGTTTTTGCAACAAATAAATGATTTACATTTTTTTTTATTTTTCAATTACAAATGGAATATGGATACACGGCCGGTTTCTTCAAATGTTTTTATTTTTGAATGCACACGTGTGACTCTATATGATTTCAGACAGGGATGGAATCACTCGGCTGCTGCAGCCGATGAAAGGAAACATCAGAACTCAGAGCCGTGTGTTGATGAAGTCCAAACGCTGACGAAGACAGAAACCTGATTTCACCCAATAATCAGGTTTCTTTCCTGCATGTAGATGATTGTCATTCTCTCCTTTTCTCTGTCTGAGCTGTGTCATGCCTCCTCTCCTCTCCTCTCCTCTCCTCTCCTCTCCTCTCCTCTCCTCCTCCTCGCCTCCTTTCCTGGTTAAATGAGCCACAGGGGAGCAACAGACAAGCCATAACCCAGCAGCTGGAGCTTCCAGCTGGGTTAAGAAGTAGAATAAGAGGCAGAGGGAATGAGAGACGGAGTAGATTCTCCTCATGGAGATGGCAAAGAAGCAGAGCTTACTGGGTTTAGAGCTGATGCTTAAAGTCAAATGTGCTCTTTGTGTGAGTACACATTTTACAGTATACGACAGGAAAATAAGCTCTTTCCCCATCTCCTTCTTTCCCCTCAATCTCCACATCCTTCCTGCTTCCACACATTTGCATGCACTCATATCTCCGCTCTGATCAGATTTATGTAGCATGCTGTTTCTATACATTATATCCCGGCAGTTCACAAACCAGGATCCAATCCTATCCCCAAATGCACTTCCTGTATCGCTCCCATAGAAAGTGGGATCCTGTTTTCTCGGCTCCTGATCGCCATCTCCTCTCTGCACAGGTGAGAATTCAACTTGAGCAATACTGACACGCACAAAAAATACATTATGACAGACGTTAAGATGATGATAGATGCTGAAGTGAAAGTGATGCGGTGGATTAGTTGGGTATGACTTGGAGCTCTCATTTCCATTGCGAGTGATAGAGGGGCTAAATCCAGCAGACAAGAGGATAAGAATCATGACCAGGATACTAGTGTGTAAATGTGTCTCTCTGTTGCCTCGTTAGTCTCTCAACCATTCATTATCTTCTCCCACAGACAAACACAAACCAGTAACTTGAGGTTTAAACTGGAAAAAAAGTGATGCCCCAACCTGATGGGAAGAATCCACAATCCATCACATGACTTACAAGAACTAACCCAGGGCCTGTTTCACCAAATTTGTAACATGCAAACTATGGTGTGCAAATGGGATAACACCCCCCTTTTTTTATTCATTTCACCAATCAAACCAAATGTCATCCTTGCCTCCAATTCATGAACAGCCAGAGGCCTGGAGCACTCCCAGATATTCCTGCGCTGCTCGCAAATCAATGTTTAACCACAGAAACGTGAACCTGAATACTGAAACTCCACTACTTCCAAGAGCTTGCATAAACCGAAGGTCTCATCCCTGTCAATGTATGCAACCACAATGCCACGATATAAAAAAGCACGCGTTTCATCATAGCTGTCTGCTAGCCGAAGCCAAACCAGCTGGGATTTCTCACGGTAACATGTAGCCTCCAATTACCACTTTAATTTGGAAGACATGGCTCGGTTGCATTTAAAATCGCAAAAAAAGCTATTAACTTCAGCACGCTCAAATGCATGCCACTGTAGCCTAAAGCTGCCATTTGCAATAATAATTGTTTGTCAGTCAGATAATAAGTAGAAATAATGCAATATGTTATTCATAGGTCTAATAGGATCAGGAGAGATGGAACCCATGAAGTCGTCTGGCTCGGTGCTGAAATGACGTAAGCATCCTCAGTCTCCTGGTGGCACGTTGACATGGGAGGTATACTTAGCAAGGCAGTGGTAGGGGGTGCTAATCCACATCATTTAGATGACTCTACATCACCCAAAAAAAAGAAATGTGCAGCTTCCCAGACCTTGAACTATAAATTTACACATCACTTCAGTCTTGTGATAATGAGATTTGAATACATGCAGAGGGGCTAATCTGGGATTGTTATTTTTGATGTAGTTTTACACATTTCCTTTTGCTCGCCCTTTAATGTTTTATGACAAGCCTACCTCACCATCTGTGCACCGTGAGGATAAATGTAAACATCAGACTTGGCAATCCCGTGAGATTTATTTATTTTTCTGATTTAGAAATCCTCACGTTGTCACACTTAGAGTGACACCATCATCACATTTAGGGAACGATATCGGATCAAACTGTCAGGAATCCCCAAACGCCACCTCGTTCATTAGGATTTGAACTTAAACCAGGCCTCCTATAGTGTACAGGGGGGGAGGGGGGGTAAGGGGTTCAATGGTTCAGACCAAGCATGAGCAGACACACAGGCCAAGTAGACAGGCGCTGCTCCCCGAACTCCCACCCGTGAACACTGACACTAATTGAGAGGTCTATGAAATATAGATGATCTCTGGTACCCCCCCTCCCTCACCCCCTCACCCCCTCACCCCCTCACCTCTCCACTCTTCCTCACGTCCTCTGTCTGCCTGCTTGACTGACTCCAGATCAAGATGGCATGCAGACGGCGTGTTGGCATGCACACGCTGCACACGAGGTTTATCAAGGACGGTCCGGTGGACATGATCGCTCAGCGTGAGTGTCATAGAGGCAGGAGGCCCAACGTGAATGTATACGTTATTAGAATGTTGATGTTATTAGCTGCACATGAGCAGAGAGATCCCAACGAGTTGATGCTTGTGTGTGTGTGGTCTTGTTTGCTTTTCTGTGGTTGTAGTCTTGCGATCACAAAATATCCAGACGGGGGACAAAAGGAGAGAAATATGGGAGAAGTCTTTGAAAACAAAAATTCCCCTTACTTGGAGACAATTTTAGTGCTGGCTTGAGGTTTGCGGTTATGTTTTTAGTTTTGTTTTATTATTTATTTCCTTGTTTCACGTTGTCCACATCAGACGGGGCATCTCGGTGGCGAGGAGTCATGGTGGGCAGAGTGTGGTGAGAACAGGAAGTAGTAAACCGGAAACATGCAACTCCAAGGCCAGAAGTCTCACAGCATTGTGGACCGTTTAAGGTTACAGTGTCGTGGGTGGCAAATAACGCTGGGGGGGAAACATTTCACAAGTTCCATCCGCCAGCCACAATCACACTCAAGTGCAACTTATTATTTTGGTTGCAAATCTGCCATTTGGCATGAGTATACCGGCCCAGTATCCCTAGAAGTGATGTAGCAATTCACATCCAAACCCAAGATTCATTGACCCGTTATTGCACCAAGCCAAGGAATATAATCCCCCATAACACTGACGTTTATATAGTTGATATAGCTTTTGCACAAATTTTAAAAATGTCACTAGTTAGCTTTAGAAGTGTCGGTTGATAGATTTTGTCATTTAAAAAAACATTGGCACTGAATGCATCTCAAAAAAGCTTCACAGCAATGTCAAATATCAGTGGGTGAGTGTGAACAGGTACACCTTACGCTACACGTCCAATACATTTCTGGCCAGAATGAATCACATTTGAACAACGTGTCTTTCCACAGCACGCTCCTCTATCAGGTTAACGAGGTCTGCAAGCGGACTCTACCTGTGTGGTGACCTTATCGTCGTGTGTAGTGGAGGTGGGGGTCAGAGGTCAGTCTGTAAAGGTCTTCACGGTGTAATTATCCAAACCTGTGTGTGTGTGTGTGTGTGTGTTTAGAGGGAGCACAATGATGGAGGGGTCACTACCTCGCCCTGCAGCTGCAGAGACGTTTCCAGGCCGACGGTGGAGGACAGATGGAGGATCCACGACAAGAAAACCACCGAAGAATTACCGTTAACCTCCTCTTCTGGTTTTCTCTTTCACCCCGGCTCTCCTATTTCTGTTTTTTGTTTTTAGCAACATTTTGCTTATATTTATTTATTTATTTTGCTTATTTCAATTCAAATCAGTACAAATAAATTCTGTTCATTCGGTTGAAATGAAGCAGCTATTTTGAGAACTTTTAGATGAATATTGTAAAAATATGTCAGGAAGAAGTAGTAAAACTATGAGAATTAATGTGAAGCCTGGCTCCAGTGTGTGTATATCTGGCAAACACACACACACACACACACACCTCCTGTCCCGACTCAAGAATTCCAGGAGAATGTTGCATCAGCACTTTGCCTCGGCTGTCAGTCGTCTCGCTGCTCTCTCTCCGATGGCTCACACACAAGTGGGATATCGTGCCTCTGTGCGAGTGTGTGTGTGTGTGTGTTAGAGTACATGTGTGTTTGTGCATGATCAGCTGAAAAGCCTGGCGTCGTTCCTCCCGTGGAACAATGCGTGGTGCAGCACAGAGGCAGCGTCGCTCCGTCTGGGAAATGAAAGATCGTGGTTTCTTGCTGGAGTGCCGGTGCTCAGTTTTGCCCTTTTCCAGATGATAAGTGACGCGAGCTGACATCGGGGTCGTCCATGCAGTCAGGAAGCAGTGGAAAGTCATCCATCGACCACTCCAGCGGTGTTAAGCCCCCCTTTAAATCTCACTATCTCCCTCATTGGCATCAGCAATGCATTTCCCACCAAATGTCACATTCTGATTTCCCAATCAGCCCTACTTTTCTTTCCAGGTGAGGAAATGAAGAGGAAGGAAACAGCAGATAAAGAAGGACAAAGGAACGCTGCTGCGCTTTGACGTCAGTTCAATTTAATTTCCTCCTCTTTGTCTCTTCCTTGACTTCTGCCCCTCTCACCTTTGTTTTTCTTAAATGTATACTCATGTATCACCATTTCTCTGTGTGATCTCTGCCATCTTTTATTGCTGTAGGTTGTATTATGTGTATCTACATGGGCGTGCTCCTCCACAGGTGTTCACTGACCCTGGGTGATTAGACCTCTGCTCAGGTTGATTGTGTGTGTGTGTGTGTGTGTGTGTGTGCTGGGAATGAATTCTCATTAAACCAATGGGAATGATAACGATGTAAGTTGGCCTTTCAGGGGCCCGAGGTCTAATCTACAATATACTGTAAGTAAAAACACCTAGACCTGCTACATCTGTTCAGTCATACGTGGACTATAGCCCACATATTATATTCCAGTATAAGATATATATAAATGTACCTGTTTATTTTAGAGCTGCAATGCATTACATATGTTATGTTTGTCAATTTTAAATCTAAGTCAAGAAAGTTACAATTTGTCCTATAACTGTTAAATAATAATAATAAATAATAATATAATACAGCTTGTTTCACCTCCACAGTGATATAGCTCTTCCAAAGTCACCCCTCTTCACGTTCCTCCATTTTCCAGATTTCCTTTCTTTTGTAGCCCTTCAACCTTTACTCGTGTCGTTCATATACGGCCGCAGTCTCTCCATCCATGTCTCAAATCATCAGTTTCTTGTTTTCTTCACCACCCCCCACCCCTCACCCAGGTTTGTCGTCTGCCACTGTGGCATGCTAACACTCTGACAATGCGCAGAGCTGAATAATTGATGTGTGGATGTGAAAGTTTGATGCCTGACTCCCGGGCAGATTGAACCTGCAGGCAGCATGCCTTTGCACATCAGCCGACTCCCTGCTCTCTGCGCCACTCAGCACACTTTTACACACACACACACACACACACACACACACACACACACACACACACACACACACATGCACACACCTTACCATACAGTACACATATCTCCCAATGGATTCCTCTACTTCTTCTCTGAAATTCACTGCAAAACCTCTCAGATATTCGTTGCAAGATTCTGTAACTGTTACTGTATAGAAATTGACCTAAAAGTATGTGTTGCACTTTTGCCAATTCTTGGTCT
Organism: Chelidonichthys spinosus; assembly: GCA_029853015.1. Classification (NCBI taxonomy): domain Eukaryota; kingdom Metazoa; phylum Chordata; class Actinopteri; order Perciformes; family Triglidae; genus Chelidonichthys; species Chelidonichthys spinosus. The sequence continues at coordinate 450,600 of CM056834.1, read as the reverse complement.
ATCACTTTATGATGCTGACGGAAACATTTTTAAAAAAGTTGAAAAACCACCAAGACTTACAGAAAACGTCTAAAAGTCACATGATGCCCGTCATTTGACCCAAACGCACATATTGGACACTGCAACACAATCAGGGCCTTGCATCATATATTATGAAGCATAATAGAGCATGAAGAGTGAATAAGGGGTGTTGCACTGGATTCACAAGTGTTTTGTGTTTCATCTCATTTAATGGATCACCTGAAGAGTGAATCTCTCCTGTAATGAACAACCAGGACATTTATCTTTTTTATATTACCTTGAATAAAGTTTGTAGAGGCCTATCGTTAAACCTCAACAATGCATTTTCCTTGAGAGCTACAATCCCCCAGAGTGTTTTCACCAAACAGAAGTCAGTGTGTGCCGGACTTTCTGTCAAGTACTCTCATTACAGATGACTCAGACATTTAGTGATAGGATTTGCTGTATCCACCCGTGAGTTAACATCTAAATAGTCACTTTGCTTTAAATAGAAAACTGATTTACTTGATCAACTAGGATATGTATGACCCCCCTTCATGAGGCACACTGTCGACACACAAACAGGTTAAACCTCATGCA
>CM056834.1:402500-442500 GCA_029853015.1 Chelidonichthys spinosus | reverse complement strand
TGCCTGCCTGTCTAGCCTTTCAGCACACGACTGAAATGCTGATGGAACAATGACAACTGTTTCTCCTTCCCCCTCTCATCTCCCACTTTCTCTCACTACCTCTTCCAATCTCGCCTCTCCACGTCCCCCCAGCATGGGTGATTCATTTGTCTCCAACACAATATAGCACAACATGGGCTCGTCCATATTGCCACGATGCTTATTTGTGGAACGCCAGGGATTTCATAAATGTATTTCCACATTCTCTCCTTCCAGCGTTTTCCTTCCCTGCCCTTCGTCTTTCCCCTCATTCACCTCTTCCCTTTCCTCTCCAGCAGCACACACATTCCCAGACCCCCCTACCCCCCCATCTCTCCCTCTTTTTCATCCCTCCCTCATCAGACGAATGTAAGAATAGAATAGGGGAAGCCCTCTCACCTCTCCCTGCACACGGGCTAATTAGCATATTCATGAGAGGTCCATAAATTATACATGAGATCCGGAGGGGAAACAGAGGCAGAAGAATGAGACGCAGACACACATTTCTCTCTCTCTCTCTCTCTCTCTCTCTCTCTCTCTACACACACACATGCAGGTACTCTCACACAAACACACACATAGACACACTCTCTCCTCCTCTCACTCCCTCTCTCAATCACACAACACGGACGGGGAGATGCAGGCAGGTAATTGGTGAGAGAGTGTGCTACAGTACATTGGTAGTGTGCACGGAGACAAACACACAAAGTAGAAGGAGAGTCACTGAATGCAGCGCACACACACCACCATGTTTAGGTTGGCTGTATGTTTCCACAAAGGTAACAGGGTTTATGCACTTTGAGGCACAAAGTAAGGTTAATGCAGCTCACTGTAAAGGATAAACGCAGAGTGGAAAGTGTTTAGAAAACTACAGATTTGGAGGTCACGGGTTAACACTATAACCAGTAAGAGAGAAACTGAAAGGCCAGAAGGTCACTGAGATTATTCTTCAGTGGAAGAGGGAAAACAACAGAAGTTCAGCTGGTTGCTATTCAGTCGAGCAAGAGCACCATCCTTCACACTATACCATATTTGTTTTAAATCCAATTAATGTGTTTTCCTCTCTTATGTGATGTATATCCCAATTTGGAGCCAGACTCTGACTCAGCATCCTGACGGATGATTCGACATCTTTATCCACATATATCATATTTACATATGGTCCAAAATAAATGCAATAAAATGAGAGCTGACAGGAGGCTGGCGTTCCTCCAATATTTCTGCTCTTTTGAATGAAAGCGTTCTTCTTCGGTCTTGAGAAGAAATACTGACATTAATCACTTAAAATAGCATGATGTCCTTAAAAAGTTGATGCCGATATTCAGCTTATTGTCATACAACACATCTGACAAGCTGACAGTTTGCCAAATTCACTTTGAAAAGTAACGTTATGGATTTACGAATTATCAAAACTGGTATCTGATCGTGTTTCTGTCAATCCACCAATTTATAAATCGGGTCGTCATTTTAGCTCTTTGGGAGATTTGGTGAAAAATTGAGAAGGGATACGAATGCCGTCACCCTTTCAGTGAAACGACGACACACTGAAGTCATGCTCTATAAACACATATCCGACTTGAACATTTCACACCACTGTCTTTTAGTGAATTTTTAAATCCCTCCTGTTTAGAAGCTGACTGGGAAGTCGAGGTATTTGGATTGTTCAGGGTGACAGACTCTGTATCACACTTTCAAGGCGAGGCAGTAACCGATGGGGCAACAGGCAGCATGCAAACAGCGCATTCATTCAGAAAGGCCAAGCAGCTCCGCCTCCCTGCACATACAAACTGTTCATTGCTTGCCATCTGCATTTCAAGGGTAGAACTGATTTGTAACATTTGATTTCTATATTTATCGCCTCGTTTTCACTTATTAGAAGATCCGTAAACAGGTGCGTTGAATAATATACTGCAGGTACTTTTATATGATAATCATAATCGCATTTGCATCAAGAAAAAATAGCTTTTAAGGCTCAGAAAGTGAGGAGATTAGAGCGGCATATTCAGTTATTAGATAATGCCGTGCAGTGCCGATCCATATGCCGGGCGTGATAGAGGCCCGTTGAAATGATGAGGATAGGGAGCGAAGTAAAAACCACATCCTGTAATGGATTGATTTCAGAGAGTTGCTGTTCAACATGACGGTATGTTTCTAAGTGTGTGATGTTACAGCTAAAAGGTTTCTCTCTGGCTTGCATCACGCTCCGTCACCGTTCCAGCCTGCCATAGGCGGAGGAATCCCAGCCGTACGTGCTAAAGTGCTTACGACAATTAGCCGATTCTGGGTGGTTTGGATCTAATTGAAACACAAGGGAGTGTGAGTGATTGAGAGATTTGCCTCTCCAGTGTAGATGGAATATTCATGAACATGTTGTCAGGACGTATTGTGTTCAACCAAGTCCTTGAGAGTTTGCTTGAGAGGATCTGCTTTCTTTGATCCAACCCGTTTGCTGGATCCTTCGGAGGCTGGGAATGAATTTTCTTTAATCATATTGTGAGTTTATGTGTGTGAGAGCATACACACGTTACTGTTGATATGATGTTTACCATGATTTTGTGCTGCACTGAAGGGAATTTATCGACGTCTGTGCATTATTTTACCGTGTGTTGCTGTGAGCATGCATGGACGTCTCCACGGCTACTGGTGTGTCGGACGGATTAAATAACGCAAAGGAAAATATTGATTTCATGCACACAAAACATTTTAGTCATTCATTTTGGACCACAACTTTGCATTAAAGCCACAGGCTGTAACAACCAATGAGAAGGCAAGCTAATCTCAAACACCTGAGACAATGGCACATTAATAATCGATCCTCGAAATATCATGATTATCTCCTTAAATTACATCACAATCACAATATGTCCAATACAAATTAAGATTAAAAGAGAATGTAATGGGTATTTGCTAGGCAATAGAGAAAAAGAAAAATAACCTATTTTGTTCATTTATTTAAAAACTATAAATACAGTTGCTCATTGCAGATAATCCTACTGAATGCCATCAATATTACAGCGTCATACAGGAAACAAGCCTGTAAATGGTATAACTTTATTGTCACTATACGAATACAGTGAAATTACACTAAATGGACTTTTGGTAAACATTCTTGAGTTGTGGGTGAAAACCCGAAATATTAATGAAACGCATCCAAATCTGCTGCAAATACAAGAGTCAAGTACAAGCATGCTAGAAAAGCACTCGAGAGTACTGAGAGTAATGATACGTACTAGTTAGCCAGTTAGCATTGCTAGCGTTACCTTCAGTCTCCAGTCTGTTTGATATTTCTGGTGTTTGGAGCAGATTGCCTTTGTCCTCAGGGAGCACCGAGTTTTCACCCAAAAGCAGTTCTGATCTTCTTCATGAATATGAATAGCTCATTTTGTGTGTGTGTGTGTGTTCAGCCTGTTCATGTGTGTGTGCTCCGGTGCGGGTGGCAGGAGCTAATATCAGATTACGAATGGAAATTGGCAGAGTGGCTCTCTCTCATTATCACTAATAAGACTATGGCCATGCTCTCTGTCCCCCCCCCCCCCCCCCCCGGTTAGATGAGTAGGAGATGAGCTGATGGGGAGAGAGAGAAAGGACCGCTGCATCCCTGTTCCCGAAAGCAAACGATTTCAGCATGCACACAGGGATTCAACAACAATCAACACAAAAACGGCCAATCTGAAGCGTTCCAATCCGTCTTGTGTAGAAATTCCCTTTTAATAAAATAAACTGAAACCTTTTGTCTCTCTATTTGAAATGAAGACATGCTGTGTTCCCACATTTGAACCTAGCATGTACACACCATTGTTTCTCCCCCTGCCTTTGTCTCGTACACATACTACATGTATGCACCCCCCGTTCTTCACTCATCAGTCCACACACATTACATTCAACCAGACAGAGATTTATTTAGTGTCACAGGCAAAATTTCTGAGGCAGAACTAACGCTTAACATACGAACTAACACTATTATTCTCACTGCTTGCCGCCACGAATGCGACGTAGTTCATAATCTATGCAGCAAATCTCTTTATTATAGATGTGTTTCATCGAAGATATGCATTAAGATTGACGACGCTGGAAAACACTCGCAAGCAATTCTGGTGCTGTAGAGTCACAATCAATCATGTAGCTTATTGGATGTATGGTGGGTTAGAGAGATACGTCATTTAAACACATGTGACACATTAAACACTGATGTGTGTGTGCAAGTCAGATGTGTATGCGTGCGATTATTGCAGCACATAAACAATGCAAAGATGTGCACACAATGTGTTTCATCATGTGTTGATAACGCTGCTCTACAACACCAGTGGAGTCAATGCATGCAGTAATCTCTGGCCTCCTGTCCCGTCCTCTGTCTTCCTCGTCTCCACGTCCGTTCAGTAATTACATCCAGCCGTTATTCTCGGCTGACATTTCTGTACAGTTAATCATGCCCATTTTACCATCACGCGCAGGTCAAAGTGTGAGGGCAAGTATGAGAGAGTGAAAATACATCCCAATCATGTATGCCGACCAGCATGTCTCCTGTGAGCACCCACTTGACTACATGCGTATATCTGTGCTCTTGCATTGGCTGCATATTTGCATGCATTACCATCTTTAGCGGTCTTGGAAATGTGCAATTAATCTGCCTTGTGTGCTGCTGCATGTGTGCACATGTACCGTACATGTGTTTGTTTGTCCCGACTCTTGTCATGGCACACATATACCACCGGATTAATGACGTGTAAAGTGATGATGTGCAGCCCCAGCCCTCACCAGCAGGGTCACAACCCTTGGCCTTGGATGCACCCTTCATACGTTTTGCGTTTTTGCGCGTGTATGTGCGTTTCAAGCCAATCTGGCTGGCGTCTGCTCGCTCCTCTATCCACTGCGGGCCGTCTGCTGTCTTTTATTTCTGCTTTAATGACCTATAAAGGGACTGTTACTTTTTAAATAAACCATAAAGCAAGGGTCATAAAAGGGGAGTGCAGTGCTGGGCACAGGCCAAGCTCTGAGAGAAGTGTGTTTCTCAGTGTGTGAGTGTGTGTGCCTGCATATGTTACCAATGTACACCGAGCTGAACCCGCAGCCAGGGAGAGTCTGAGAGCTCTGGAGCTTTTGTCTGTAAAACGATAAACCTACAGAAGTGGCGACCTCGCTTCATATAGAGATGAGTGGGTGGGTGAGGAGCAGGTCCAAGGCTAGAGCGTTTTCTTCTTTTCCAAGCCACTGTCTTGGAGCCGCTGTAGTGGGTGTAGAAAGAGGCGAGCCTGGGGCAGCTTCAGTAGCGCTGTGTGCAATGAATGAAACCCCTTTGCAGCAACTTATGTCATGGAGGACTCTTTTCTAGTCCCACGACCAACAGAGGAAGCTTATGAAAGAGTCGGAGATGCTGAGAAGTGGTTGAGGCTGTTCAACCAAGCACTACTGACAGTAATATATGGGTCTTAATAGGTGCATGGCGCTGATATCTGCAGGAGGTGTAATTCCAGTAATGCTTGTGACAGAAAAAAAAAGTTTAGGAAACAGTAAAGCGCCTGTCTCAGAAGAAAGGTCTTTGCAGCATGCATATTTACGTCTTAGTTAGAGGAACGAGTGGGTGCGAGTCGCTGCTCCCGTCGCTCCCCTCCACCCCTCCTCACGCTGCCATTCTAAAGCCAAATAGAAAAAACGGGGAGAAAAAATAATTGCCCGTTTTAGCAGAATGTAACGTCGAAAATGTGTGTCGCTCACGCAGAGCTTCAAACGGGCTCGGCAAGGAACAGAGAGCAAATCTTAGCACGCCGCGTTTAGGACATCAAACGGGCCGCAATCAACCGCCGAGCAGAGAGGAGGGGGGACAGGAGGCGTTCTGAGGTGGCGGCGGCGGCGGGGAGCTCATTTCCTTTGACGTTCATGCACTTCTTCTCCCATAAGAAGAAGTTTAGCTACTTTCAGCATCTATCGACAGAGAGAGAGGGGGAGAGAGGCGCCGACTGTGAGGCGTTGGTGATACGAACACGTGGAAGAAAAGCTGCAGGATTACATTGAAGGTTACGTGGGTTATGCAGACAGGTACAGAAGGACAAAGGACGCAGGGTGGCAGAGAGAAACCACTGAATTTAAAAAAATATTTCCCTGAGATGTCATCATCTGTTTGTGGTCTCTTCATAATTAGGAGGCAATCTTATTTTCCATGCAACTGGAAAAAAGAGAGTGATCTAGCTTCTTCTTGCAAACGTTGCTCATGAGGAGCTGTTCGTCGGGAGAACGGCTTGTTTTAATTCAGTAGTAGATGAAGGGCGGCTGGAAAATATGAAGTGAACAGACTGTCTTGACAAATCGTTAGCATCAAGGATTCAAATGTTGCCTTGTACCCAGAGCCGCGACTAGCAATTATTTTTATTTTGAATAATCTGCCAATTATCTTTTGGGATGAATCTTAAAATGGCACAAAGGTTAGAAAAACAAAACGGCCATCATTACTTCAAAGAACTCAGGGTTGCCTCCTTAAATTCCTTTTGTTTTATCAGACTAAAGGGCTCGGACAATGTGAGTCATCACCAAATCACTCCTCTGACAATCCGGTGAGGAATCTGGTCTGGGACCACTTTTGGTACCTGGATGATTACGACCAACTGGGACACAATAGCCAATGAGAGACCTGCAACAGCTGATGCTACAGCACGTTGGTGCACCTCTCCATGAGATCACATGGGGTTGCATTGCTCCCGCTGGCATGGATCATCTTCATAATAATACCCTGTAGTGTGTGATGCAACGGTATTTTCAAATCCTGTAGGTGTGCATGTTTGCATTTAGAAAGAAGAACATCTGTGAAGTTTTTCCTGAAGTTTGTGCATGCAACTTTCAAAATGTGTTGGGGTCTTCCAGACTCCTGTAGTCCCGACTCAACAGTCCAAGACAGAAAGATACTCCGTTTTCGTCGAGAAAACAAGAGAAAAGCAGCAAATCCCCACATTTCCGAGTGGGACCAGTGAGTGTTGGGTGTTTTTTGCAACGCTAGCAGTCTGCCTCTAGGGTTGGATATATCCATCAGCCTATCTGTCAGTTTGTCCACTGCTTCGGTCTCCACTAGATCTCGACACACCCTTTGGATGGATTATCATGAAATGTTGTGCAATCATTCATGTCACCAGATCTCTAGACCTTTCATCCAATGCTACAAGCATCACAACACGGTAACGCCCACTATCCTCAGCTGTACTTTAATGCTAATTAGACTCAATAATCGGTCTCAATGTCACAAAATAGTACAAATTAAAAATGCCAGGAACCCAAATTGAGAAATAGGAAATCCTTGCATATAAAGCAATGAAACGGTTAGTGATTGGCATTATTCCTCCTTCTTGCTCACATTTCAAACAAAAATAATTAATTCAATTTAAATGTGTTTTGTTCAGTCATTTAACGGACTAATTGCTTTAGCTCTACTTCTGTCAACATATTGGATACCTTATCATGTCCAGCATATTTGTAAAATGTAAAGAAAATGTTGAATTTGCAGCATTATGGTTCGTATCATTAGAGACACTTAATGCACCTCAAGTGACACATTTCTACCTGAAAGAATGCGTTGACATTCTTTGACATTGACATTTTAGAATACCATTTTCATCAACACTTAAAGTTTCTACATTTGTCCTTTACGATCACGTGAAACGCTGCTGGCGTGAGAATGGGGAATGTTTTTCCATCAAAGTGACGATATATCCTGATGGGAAAGAAATATTTAAAATGCCTTACATTTCAGAGAAATGTTGCGAATTTGCCCTTTTATGGGCATTGCCGAAGTGTCAAGCTATTTGTTGCAAGCTGTTCTTTAAAAAAAAAAATGCAGACAAAGCACGCGAGGAGAAACGTTTCCCCTGGATGCTTACTTCAGTGCAGCAGTGTTTCATTTCACAAAGCTGCAGCAGATTGACAGGCTGACGAGCTGCAGGAAAGTGTTCTTTGATCCGTCTCTCACTCAAAGCTCACTCTGCTCATTCCAGTCTTCAACTTAACTTGTAACTTTTACATTACAAAGATCCTTGCCTCCAATCACCTCTTCAAACACGTCATCTCCCTGCTAGTCGAGCTGTATTACTCCCGTCCTTGCCTCACCTCCCTTCTTTCGTCTGCCAAGTCGCTTTGTGCCTTTCTTTCTTAATGTTAATTTACCTGTGATCTTTCCCTGCACTCCCCCCTTCCTTTCTCGCGTCTCTCCTGCACTTCTTTTGTCCTTGATTACCTAGTAGTGAGCTCCTGGCTGTGTCTCCCTGCCACTGGGTAATGGACTATTTGCATGCAAATGGCAGTGCCTGGAAAGATTAGACAGGGTGGAGTGGATGGTGGAAGAAGCAAGGGAGGAGGAGAATGAGCAAGGCAAGGAGAAAGACAGACTTTATTGAAGGAGGGAAAGGAGGTGGAAAAGAAGCTCAAAACCAGATGAAAGGCAGGGATGAGTGCGTTCTGCTTTTTATCGTTTGGGCTGTCTGGAGGTCTAGATGATTGTCTTCGTTAAGACGCTATTATTGACAGTTACTTCTGTGTGTGTGTGCATGTGCATCTCACCACAGCAGTGTGTTTGTGTATGCAAGTGCATGCGATGCTTAAAGACGGAGAAAATAAAAAGTTTGAACGCCTGTGCCTCAGTATTTGCATGTTTATGTGCGCCTAACTAGCTTAGCTCCAAACTTGGGGAAAGATAGGGCACTGCGGCATCTCTATTTCTGAAAAATTAAAGCTGGAGACCAAAGGTTTTTTGTCTGGAGAGAGAAGCCCAGGCCTCGCTGCCTCCTCCCCCTCCTCCGACTCCTCCAAATAAATAAGAATTTTTGATTACAGTAATCAGGGCCATTAATAATGCAGACGCTGTGATGATGCAGAGGAGATGAAAGATGGCTCTTCTCAACCTTTCTGTGTTAGGAGCGAGGGGAGATAGCTGCTAGCTAGCCACACACACACACACACACACACACACACACACACACACACACACATATTCAGCATCAGTAGAGACGTGAGACCCAAAACACAACCTTAAAGAGAGATAAAGTTTTCGGGCTATTTTCATCCGACTCCCAATTAGATCTGGTACGACTAGTTTACTGCTCAGAACAAGGGTTGTGTTTGGGTGATTTTCAGAGTTGTTGATAGACGTTATAGATAGAGGACACCACAGTACCTCTATCTACAGCGAGTATCGGTGTGGTTGGATTTGTAGCATCAGATTGTTGTCTTTGAATGCTCCCCCTCACACCGACCTCACACACACAATCAGAACATATTACTTCACCTTCCTCACATTCTCCCTGCCACACACACACACACACACACACACACACACTCTCCTCACACCGTGTATACACCTCTCCCTCCCTGAGGGTGAGTTGGCAGCAGGCCAGCAGTGAATGCATAAAGAGCTATTGTGGCTGTTGTCGTTAATCAGGCCCGTATGGTTTCTGACAGCAGCATGTGAGGAAGGGAGACTGTCTCTCCTATAGCCTCTCCATACACTCGCTCCTCTCCATTAGCTTCCACCAGCCAGACACACAGTCTCCAGTTACAAAAACGCTCAAGCACACAATGGCACACAATATCGACAGAGAGAAGGAGGCAGAGGGAGGGCGAGGCGTGGGAGAGAGGCGTATAGCACTAGGGTGGCATAAACTGGATGCCCCGGCACCCCACCAGCAGTCTGGAAACTCCCATCGGAGCCAAGCCGAGGGTGAGTGCACGGTGATAAACCAGGGGTTAAAGTGTGTGTGCATGTTGGCTGCATCCCTTTGAGCATGCACTTCTGCTGGGCACATGGACGCTTGTACATCTGGAGGCGTGCACGGTCAAGCATGTGTGGTTATGTGTGTGTGTTCCTCGCAGATCCACAGAGACCATGTCAAAGACTGTGTCTCCTACAGGTGTAAGCTCCCAACATCTGGCTGGCACATTTCAAACGGCTCAGAAAGGCAGGAGGGGTGGGGCGAAGCCACAGCGGAGGGCTGAACCACAGTCATTAAACAGCAGAGGGCTGAGGGGGGGGCACCAGGACTGCACCACTACGGCGTACACCTGCTCCTTGCACGTCTGTCTGCCCACAAACCAGTATTCTTCCACTGTGTGCATGCAGCTCAGTGGCCACCCATCCCAACGACCAGGCTCGAACATCTGGAGCCAATCAGGACCGCAGCGGTTCATCACCAGTGGAAGGGGAATGCCAGTGTACGCTTTTAGACGCCTTGCATTCATGGCAGAAGATGATGGAACTCTTTTAAAGCTAGAAATCATTAGTTTTGATCTCCTGCAGACCTGTGATGTTTGATGGACCCTTAATGACGAAGTAGCTCACAAGCTAAAGACGTGGCTGTCGTCTTGTTCTACGTCTGTCTGACGTGCCTTCGCATGTAGTTTCTATGGAACTGATGAAGCTGGTTACAGACATGCCGCTGTGAAAGCAAGGAGGTGTATAATGGGCTTTCTTTTGCCTAATCCGACTCTCAAACAACATAAAATCTGACAGTACCCCCCCGCTCTCCTCGATCAACCGGCCAGGTGTGGAAAGGTGTGAAAACAGGCAGAGCACCAAGCAGAATGCTCAGCTTTGCCAGCGATGGAGGTGTTGCGCCGACACCCGGATCCAGTTCTGAACGGCAGAGTGTGTGCCGTTTCAAATATGATCTGATCGACAGACTCTCAAAATGAATGTTATATAGATGTGTGTTTTTCTTCTTCTTCTCATGTATTATTGTATTTTTACCTCTAAGCGATGATGAAAACACTTGGCCCCACCTGTAAAACACCTCTGTGGACTGGTGGTGGATTTTCACCCGTAGACGTTTCACCCCAAAGTAGGAGTGCATCTTCGTCTCTTAGGGAACGTGTTCCTCCATGAAACTGCCCACAATAAGGTCTGTGGGTTTTACTCGAGAAACCGGCTGTATTTTTTATGGCGATCGTATTTTTTAGCGCTTTAAGCACCACAAGCCGAGTGCCATATACTTCCATTATAAAGAGAAAAATGCAGACATCTCTATGACCAATTGAGAACTTGACGAATGAGAAGTAATGAGTATCTTCTCAGTTAAGAACTTCAGTTATGAATTAGATGTGTGGATGTGCATGTGGTGGATGGATATGAATAATAATAATATAATAATGATGAATCATTTCAACCATTCATAAGAACATGTTCAAAAAGTAAAGCAACATCATGATGTAACATTTGTCAAAGAAAGCGTTTTAAAAAAAAAACGACCCCTCCCCCCCTCCAGGTTTCCCTTCAGCATGTGTGTTGCGCTCTGATTGGCCGTAGCTGACAACAGGTAAGAGATTTGTGGTGTGTGTGTGTGTGTGTGTGTGTGTGTGTGTGTGTGTCACTTCTGGATCAACTGCATGTAAGGTGTAACGCCTCATCCTCACTGGTTATTATAACTTAGATTTGCTGTTTGTCGCCCGTTTTGTTTACATTCAGTGTCAAACATTCATACATATTTAATTATTACCTGTGTTATCACAGCTTCTCAGTGGATTATATATTTCGGACAATAGAGCTTCTCTTCCACAAACATGAGGAGCTCTTCTTGTGTTGGCTGAGCCTGTTTCTGCATGTTGTGATGCAGAAACATAATAATCCCCCACATGCAAGGACCAGAACGTAAAACAAGCGTAAATACTGCTGCTCATCGTCACAGTAAAAATGATATAGGAAAAATCTAAACAAGACATTTTTATATCGTTTGACAATATATAATGTCATCGCCCAGCCCGACTATAATGAGCCTTCACATGTTTCATAAACTGGCCATAGTAGGATCTAATAAAATATGGTGTTCAATGGTGGGCAAATGAGCATATAAAATTAGAATAATTTACTTTTTACCATATACTGCCACAGCATCTTGATATACACAGTAATAATGTAAGCCCGGGGCGTTTACAGTATGTTGATCTTTTAAAGGGATTATTGCCGCGTTAATGCACTCATTATGTGGAGTCCAGTAGTTATCTATTACAACGTTGACCTCTTGAATCCCCGTTACATCATCTGGAGGAGGGCTTTAGCTCTGTACGTGAACACCGCCTGGACCCAGGGATGATGGAAGCACGCCGCTTTAACATTCACACTATGGGCTCGTCGGCTCCCGTCAGCTGGAGTCCACTACGCTCGTGTTTCACAGAGAATTCACATGAATCCGGTCGGACTCCCCCACTTCTGTCGGATGGCGGGGGGGTCTTCAGCTCAACCTGCCATTGGCTCATAGTGGCTTCAGTTGTGTGACTCGGACCGTCTCTGACTGGACGTCGGCTCAGTTCATCATCTGTCCCTTTCTGTGACAGCGGAGTGTGTCCACCTTCGACTCAGCGTGGATGTGCCGGTCCAATCTGCTCCAATCACTGCCGGAGAGTTGTGTCACATGTCATCTGATGCATGCTGTGGCTGCAGATGCCAGGCGGCCTCCTCTGTTGGAGGATAGGGCAAAGGTCGCCGCCCCTCCGTCTCTGTCCGTCTCTGTTTTCCTTTCCTGCCATCTCGCCATGTCCCTTCTCCTGTCGTCTGCCTCTCCCTCCTCCCTCCCTCCCTCCCTCCCTCCCTCCTCTTTTTCACTCCTCTGCACTGACACGTTAGTCAAATCTGCCCATTATCCGCTTCGTTGGCCATGCATTGCTTTTTATATCTGGCATAAAGCAGTCATTGACACTGAAAAGAGAGAGCACACGGAGAGAAATAGAAAAAGGCACGCAGAAAGGAGTCTCATGGTTTGGTATCCTTTTAAAAGTCAGCATCTAAGAGTAGGCATCAGTCATCAGTGTCACTCTTTTGTTTTTCTCAAAAAGGATTGTTGCAATATACACTCTGCAGCACGGCCTGATATTTGGAACAAGCATTTGACAGAAAACGGTTGGGGATGATTATTAGTGCTCCAGTTATTTATTTGTATATACATTATTTATTTATATAAGTCATTTGATTGTAAAAGAACCAAAAATAAATCTCACACAGTCTTTATAACATTATGGTCCTCGGACCTTTTATCCAAAGTTCTCACATGTTAATTTTTGTCACAGGCAGCTGAACAAGAAGCTTACACTTAAATCTTTTCTTTTCCATCAGGAAGCATTTGATCAAAGAATATAAGAACAAACCAGGTACGGACCGGTTTCCCCCCAAATATGTCACATTATGTCCAAATACTCTGTTTTAATGCCGAGCAGTTAGACGGTATGGCTTTTATATTTCAGTCCAAGAAGACAGTGGCCGAACTGCTGGAGGCATAAAAGCAATTCTGGATCTTGCACAGTGTTGCAACTTTTTGAAAATATAGGGCTTTGGCTGTGGCTATAGTTGCCTGTGATGGGAGTGAGCTGTGAAGACTATAATCAGTGTCAGCTCACACAGCCAGACCTGACACCGCACACTGAGACGCAATATCTCTTCCTCTCACACACTCGTACAAACACTCTCTCTCTCTGGCTCACACACACACACACACACACACACACACATGATGCTGGGTACCATTACAGGGAGTGACCGGGGGGGGACTGGACAAAGAGATTGTCACTCCGCATTCAGTGTGTTTGAGTGTGTATTGCTCTCGCCAACTCCAGGACTTGTCTGTCTCTGTGGATGTGATTCCAGTGAGTGTGTGTGTGTGTGTGTGTGTTGTTGTGCACTCCTTTCCTTTTATCTGGGTATAGCCTCAGAGCAATTCACAGCCTGTCACTCACTCTCTAGGACTGGCAGGAAGAGTGAGAGAAGAGAAGGAGAAAGGCAGGCAGGCAGCCGATCGGCAGCAGAAAGAAGAGAGATTAACGGCAATGGGAGAGGCTGAGAGGGAGGACGAGAGAAGGAAGGGAGAGGGTGGTGATGGAGAGAGGGGGAGAGGCTGTTTGCTCCCTTGGGTGCTGGGTTAGGGCAGCCCGCGAGCACAGTTGGCATGCAGCTGGGCGCACTGTCGCTCAGTCCCTCCGGCATGCGCTCGCCTTCCCTCGGAGAGCAGAGGTCGAAGGGAAAGCGGAGTGAGTGTGTGTGTATGTGTGTGTGTGTGTGTGTGTGTGTGTGTGTGTGTGTGTGTGTGTGTGTGTCGGGCTGCTGCCTCATCAAAAATGCCAACACTGCTACACCATCGCCCATATCTGTTTATGGGCTCATTGCTCAGTCCCGTTGTTGCTCAGGGGGACCATTTGCAGTCACACTTGCATAATGATAATAATAGGGTGACTTGGAGTGATGTGTGTGTGTGTGTGTGTGTGTGTTGACACGTGTGTTTGTGCATTCTGGCTTCTTACATTTCCTCACTAGATTAATTTGTCCATCCTTGTCTTCCTCGGCTGTCCTCAACCTTCCACCCTCCTCTTCCTCCTCCTCCTCGCCCCGCCCCGTCACCTTAGCAACCACCCCCATGCCCTGGCATGACCCCGTGGTCCCACTTTAAGCTGGACGAGAGGTGATGATTGCGTGGGAATGCCTCGCTGGTCTTCTCGCTGCCCGTCGTTAGCTCATGCTACACTGGGTGTGCTCATTCTTCTTCCTCCCCTTCTCTAATTTTACAGGGCTGGTATCATTTTACACCCAGCATGTTTTTTCTTTTCCTTTCACCGCAGGGCGGTTTGGGCCTGCAAGTATTTTACAGTGGGGGAGAAAAAAACAAAGAGCTGCTGCAGCTTCAGTGTTTTTACTGTTGTACGGAAGACATGGAATGGAAAGTTGATCAACACGTGCCAAAAAAAGAGAAATGAATCAAAAAGTATAAATAAGTTAACGAGAAAGAAACAAAGAATGTAAGGACATTGAAGACGTAAGCTGGTGAGTTTAGTTCAACTGTTGGTTGGCCTGCAGCTGCTGACATTAATTGGGTAAATCCAACTTCTCCAACCATGAATTGCTCTCCATTATCCTGAAGCAGGCACGAGGATTTCAAGCGGGAATTGTCCAAATAATTTCAGCTGGGAAGTTTTAATTACAAAAGTGAACACTGTTTGCCTTCCTTGATGCTTTCCAACTGGTCGTCTGGCTAAACTCTGCTCCGGAGCGCGACGAGAGCGTCGGGTTGATAACGTCACTTTACTTTTTTATGTAAAACATTTTCAACCCTGATAACTTTATTATTCACATCCGTCTGTATCCAGTCACACATTTTAATTCTCTGTGTCATTTCATAAGCTTTTCAACAGAAACGGTTTATTCAAGGAGGAGTTTACAGCTCGACGTTGTTTTCTTCTATGTTTGCAGCTATGAAAATAACCCGACTCATCTGTATTGTGAACAGTTGTTCCACGACGTTTATCCTTCGTACAACGCTGAATAAAAACACAGAATATGCTTTTTCATTGACTTCATCACATATCTCAGCCTCCATGATGCCATGTCAATGGGCTGTTGTGATTGGTCTATTAAAGCGCATTAAATGTCATTAGTCATTACTGTGTAAATTAATTTAATAATTACGATTTTAATAATTCAAATAAATTGTATTCACATTTTTATATATACTTTATGTACAAATCTATTTGTTTACATTTTTTAATTGGTTGTAGGCCATGAGTTCATGTAAATTGCAGTTTCTGATAATGTAATTTTAATACTAAATACTATTAATGGAGTTTGCGTTCACTATTTTACAATTATTAGTGACATTGGTAACTTTAATGTACATTATGGGCAGCTTGTTTTTAGAGAAGTTTATGTTTATATTTCCCATGTTTGAGATCATCTGCTCCTTTTATTACGCAGACCTACATGAATGGAGTTAAAGTAACCCGTGTGTGCTTTGCACACTGAAATGGTGCTTTACAGGTGGCTTCTATGCTGGCGAGGACTAGACTCCTCTGTGAGGAATCCTCTGAGTCTCAAGGCCGTGTGTCCTGCCTGCATAACAAGCAGCAGTGCTGCTCATTCTGCAAATTCAAACCCTTCTCCTGAATAGACGAAGGACAGAATTTTTAAAAGTGGAGCGTTTGATCACATTATGTGGTGCCCATATCGTTTGAGCATCTGTGCCCACATATGTGTCTCAAAGGCAGAAAATATGTGTCTGCCATGCCACATTCCTGCCATCTGACGAACCGCATTCCTGCCATAGCCTGGCAATTAAAAGCCGTTACCTCCACATCTCCACCACATAACCTAGCAGCAGTCAACTAAGAGCACAGAAAGCCCATTAAAATGGGAAGTGCATGCCAGCTTCTTAATCGAAACACATGTAAGCCATTAAGAGTACACTTTGAATTCTTCGCTGTGAGCTAAAGGGGGAAACAAGACTCAGAGGGAGAGAGAGAGAGAGAGGGAGGGAGGGAGAGGGACACAGACGTCAACTGGGAGAGAACATTTAGGATTCTCACTTAAACAACTTCAAAGTCGGAGGGAAAATGCAGCTAATAGACAAAGAGACAGCGACACAAACACCAGGAAAGTAAAGAGGAACGGGGGCTTTGATTGGTGGGCTGGATGATAGCAGGAATGTGGGGTGTTTGAAGCACTAAATCCACACTCTTGCTGTGCCGTCGCATCTTCAAACCCCCCTCTGCATCCTCAGATGGTTCGGCTCTTTGAATGGGGTCCCTATGGCGACAGCCCGGCTGGTGGCCGGAGCCACACTCGTCCTGATGCTGTGTGGAAGTGGCAGGGATCACACAAGGCCACTTCTGAGCACACACTCACGGCGAGGCCTTTCTGTCTGTCTGGGTGTCTCACTGAATCTACCTGTCGTACTTCAGTTATCACAGGCAACATCACAGGTTCTCCCTTATGAGCTCGGGGCGAAGTTTCCGTTCCTGTGTCCGTATGAAACGCTCTTTCTGTGGGTCCCTTCGGTCTCATCGACTCTCTTTATTGGCCTCTTCCTCCATTTGTAATTCCTAATTCAAGCAGCCTCCGTCTGTGTGTTGTGGTCGTTACATAAGTGAACCCAGCTTCACACTGGCATGCCCATTCATAGACCCCCACACACACACACACACACACACACACACACACACACACACAGCATGAAGATCCAGGTAGAACTGTTAAGTCATTTTGGAGGGTAGCAGGTTGATTGTTTTTAACATGAAAGGTTAAAAAGCATCTGGAATAGAAAAAAACAAATGCATTAAAAAGGTGATTGTATTAGTCCAATGAAACTTTATTTTTAATAGATTAAATAAATGTTATGGGATTCCCATAGAAAATAATTATGCGATCAAATCCTGCATATATCCGTGTTTCCTGGAGGAAACTGCAGTAAGCCCCCTAATCCTGATTAATCGGATCAATTTAGTAGACAACGCCCTAAACAATAGTTACTCATTCAACACGCTGGGTTTTCTGTGTGAAAGCTCCCAAATAAACTCCATTACTTTTATTGGTGGTCCTTTTTTCACCTCGGCTAGAAACACATCAGAGTTACATGAAGATGAATCCCAGACTTGGAACAAAAAGACATGTGACTCCGCTAATGAACTATCCTGTAGTGTTCAACACCGGTAGCTGCCTGGGACACACACACACACACACACACACACACGTGCACACACACATTTTATGGGCTATTCCCCATAAATTTGACTTCATCCGTCCTGTTTTTTCTCCAGTTGTCCCTCTGACTTTGCTCCTTCCTTTGTGTTGTTTTGATGCCACTGATGTCTTTATATTCTTTTCCCTTTTTTCTCCATCTTCCTCATTGTTGAATCCCTCGTGCACTCTCTTTGAACGTGTGGACGCACACTCGCATTCACACTCTGCTGTCCCTTCCACCCTCGTGCATCCCTCTCTTCCTTCCTCCCCTGACCTTTCCATCAGTTCTTCTTTCTTTTCTTCTGATAAATGTTTCTTTACTCTTCTTCCCTTAAAGCTTCCCCCAGGATCCCTCACCTCCTCCTCTCCTCCCTCCCTCCTGGCTAACTCCTCCCTCCCTGTCTTTGATGCTGTTAGCCTCTGTGTGGCTAGTAGACCCCCCCCCCCCCCCCCCCCCCCCCCGGAGTCAGGTGTGTCCTGACCGAGTCAGGACACACCTGACTCGGTCTCTCTCTGCAGTCTTTGACCTCCCATCACACCCATGGAAGGAAAAACACTTGTGTGTGTGTACATGTATACAGTATGTAGTTTTCTTTAAATGTATACATACTGATACTCTATACTTTGACATACTGTGACAGCCAACTGTCGCCGTATGTCAAACATTTGCAGGTAAAACACACCTTTTTCAGGTTTTTCCTTCATACGAGGAGGCGCCTCCGTCACATTTCCTCCGCCTCCAGCTCTCCACAAACTCCACGGTCATCTTGATGGCGAATGCTATGTTCTGACAGGCGTTGTTTTCGGTGATTCTTTCATTGTAACTTTTACGTGGATCGTAATCAGTGGGAAAGGTGCTTCTAACGCTGAGAAAAGAGCCAGACCAGCTGGACTGCAGCACTCACTAGTGCTGTGACTGCAGTATTTTACTTACTATTGTAATACTTTTAAATGCTTCACAAACAGGTCTACCTTTTGTGTAATAAATATTTTACCAGCAGAAACGATTTGTTTTACAATCTCTTAAATATCAGTTTTCTCAGGCTCAGCACGTGTGATATGATATGCTACTTCAGTAAACAGAACAAATATTACCACTACAGGGAACAGAAACATGGAAATGAACGTCCACTTATTCACATTCAATTAAATGTTTTTAAATGACCCACTATCTCAGATGTGCTCATGAATATCCTGTGGCCATCACATCAGGAAAAACATTGTTCATCATTCAATCATTTATGTATTTAGCTTGAGCCAGTTCAAGGCATGCCCCCCCCCCCTCATTCTGAGCCAGGAACGATGCTCAGGAAGTCGTGAACATGTTGACTTTCATTTGAAGCAGGTCTGTCTGTAAACACACACACACACATGCATCACGTATGTTCGTCTCAGGAGTTTATAAAGTTGAATGCGAGGAACACCTTCAGCACATTTCTTTACATTTGACACAAACATCCAGCTAAATAGAATTTTGTTAGTCAAGGTCACGTGACCTCACGTCCATCTAGTTCTCTAAGGGAGCTCAGGGAGCGCCGTGATGGGATTTCCTCAGGTTTGACACCAACATCCACTCGGATGGATGAACTGATTAGATCCTGGTGGTCAAAGTTCATTGTGAGCTCACAAAAAAAGCATTTTGGCCATAACTGAGGAATGAATTAGCTAACTATGACAATGTTCACATGGACATTTGTGTGATGAAGTGATGCCGTTTTGGACAGACATGAATGGAAGCTGCAACTTGACTGATTGATGGAGGCTCACAGCTGTGAAGTGGTTGTTCTAGTTTCATACTTCCACATGTTGAAATGTGTTTCCCTGTGAAACCTCCTTCAGTGAACAAATCATTTTCTACCAAATCCATCTGTATCACCATTTGCTATTATGCTAAAGTCCTCGACGTGACATAATGGGATTTTAACCGTTTTCTCCGTGATCTCCCAGACTGAAATACGGCGTTTTGAAACCCAAGTGATCGGCGTATTCTTCGGCCGGCGTCTGCATGTAGGGTCAGGTGATAGTAAGCAGAGGGAGGTGATCAGACAGAAGGGGGGGCAGACAAAAGCAGCAGCAGATGTTAACTGCCCAATGACATAGCAGAAGGGTAATTGTACAGTGACTGGATTCCTCTGGAGCGAGCAGTCTATATGAGCATGCATAGACGTTTGTACAGTATTCCGTGTGTGTGTGTGTGTGTGTGTGTGTGTGTGTGTGTGTACATCGCAGCCACAGGCAGACACATGGGAGCCTGAGCAGCGGTGAATATTACAGAGGAGTGGACCACAGAGGGACCAGGCCCACAGCCAACAGACAGGCCACTCATAAATCCTCTCCACACTGACGCCTTCCCTCTGTCTCTCTCTCTGTCAATCTGTCTCTCCTCTACTTATCTCACTGTGTGTGTGTGTGTGTGTGTGTGTGTGTGTGTGTGTGTGTGTGTCTTTTGTTTTATCTCACCCGTCCATTTAAATGTCTTTCCCTGAGCTCGGAGAAGAGTCGATCATATGATTGATTTGTAACCCTTTAGGTCTCTGAGCTTTTATTCACTGTGGTGGCATCTCACTTGTAAATCTGCACGATGACGCTGTGGTGCATGTAAAGGATTTCTACTATTTGACTTGGTACTCACTTGGTACGGATTTAACTAAGGAATCCCTGCATGTACAAGACTGAAGAAGCTGCTACGTGTTGTCATCTTTTAAATGAAAGTCAAAGTTTCTGAATAGTTTAATAACTGGATGTCGTCCCAAAGGTCAGCCACGTTTAACACACAGATGTGCTTCAACCTCTAAATCTCAGCTTGTTATCTGTTCTAGTGGTTCTTATGCTTCTGCTCCATTAAAGCTTCATCTGTATCATTTGTTGGCCACAAGGTAGAGGATGATTTAGAACAGTAGTTGTTTTATTTATGTCTAAAGAGTAGTTTGGTGAAAGCGGTGTGGTTGAAGCTGCTATACATCACATCTGTCCCATTAAGGTCCGTCAAAAAGGAGTTGATATCATTTATTATTATTTTAATATCTGTCACAGACACTTTCACTCTAGTGTTTTAGGGCTCCACTTCATTTGTCTGTCGGAGGTGTCAGTCCTGACAGATTAATTCAGACATCAGTGTTTTTACTGCAGTTGGACCATGCCGAGGCAGGCAGTGTCACCGGAGTATGAATATGAACACTTCCCACTCAAAACTCGTGGAGGGAAATCTGCATGTTTGGCTCATCCAGCAGCCTGCCGAGGTTTCAAGGCCACGCTGTCTGAGCCCGGTTGACCTCATCGGCCAGAAACAAACCCCAAACGTGGGGAGGGGGGGCTCCTGTTCTCTGACCACGTTGGGAACATCGGAGGGCATTTATTATGCCGCATTTGGTTGTTGACATGAAAAGAGATATGAAAATGGATGAAATGAGGAGGATGGAGGTTACCAGATATATTCAACCATCGGACCGCCGGTTCAGTGTACCGGCAGCTGAAGATGCTGCAGCAATAAAACAGCACTTTTTATCATACAACAGTTGAACGTTGGGGCATCCCAGTCACGCAGCAGTGAGATCATATGGCATCCAACCTCTGTCCCATTATTCCTGTCTTTCTGTCTATTATTAAATGTTCTATCTATACGTTAAGCGTTAACATACCAGAAATCAAGCTTTATTCGTTAAATCCATTTCATGGCTTTAAAAATGCAAATGAATCACGATTAGGTCCCTGAGCTCCCGTAGTTCACACTAAACATGAGTTCTCTTCAGACACGATGAAATATCAACACTAATAAAAATAATTTTAAAAAGGCACCGCCTCATCGGCAACATCGAGCAAAACAGTCTGCTGTGAAGTGTTTGTGGCAACAAAAAACAGCAGCACGACTAATTTATTCCAGCATCTCAGAGAGAGTGTGTGTGTGTGTGTGTGAGAGAGAGTGAGAATGGCCCAAGATGGCGGCAACTCTGAAACATTAACAGAATCACATGAGAGGAACGCGAGCAACTGCAACTGCGAGAGTTGGTGGACGAGGTTGTGAGTTGGTGGAAGAGGTTGTGAGTTGGTGGACGAGGATGTGAGTAGGTGGATGAGGTTGTGAGTTGGTGGACGAGGTTGTGGGTTGGTGGACGAGGTTGTGAGTTGGTGGACGAGGTTGTGGGTTGGTGGACGAGGTTGTGAGTTGGTGGACGAGGTTGTGGGTTGGTGGACGAGGTTGTGAGTTGGTGGATGAGGTTGTGGGTTGGTGGACGAGGTTGTGAGTTGGTGGATGAGGTTGTGAGTTGGTGGACAAGGTTGTGAGTTGTGAGTTGGTGGACGAGGTGGTGAGTTGGTGGACGAGTCGGCGTTGAGGATGTGAGTTGGTGGACGAGGTTGGGAGTTGGTGGACGAGGATGTGAGTTGGTGGACGAGGTTGGGAGTTGGTGGACGAGGATGTGAGTTGGTGGACGAGGTTGGGAGTTGGTGGACGAGGTTGCGAGTCGGAATGAGGATGTGAGTGGTAAAACATGGAACAAGAAAAACCTCTGGCCAAGAAAGTGCCCCGTCTTTAGAGTGTGTTTGTGTGTTTTATTAAGTGTATTTTCTGTATTTTGTTTTTTGTAGGTCTGGTTTGTTTTAAGAAAACAAATTTATTCAAATCTTAAAATGAATGTGATGTGAAAACAGATTTTTATTTCATTTTTTGGGATAAAAAGTTGCTATAAAGATATGAACGTGAGCAGAGAAGTGACGTTCCCTCTGTGTGTATTGTAATCCGATCTCTTCGTGCCTTTCAGTGCATGTGGGCGCTGCTAGCCGTCTCAGCTGTCGCCATGTTGAGAGCCGTGTAGAAGCAATAGATCTGAATTTATTATCAAGTCCAGTCTAAAGAAAAATCATAACATTGACTCAGGAATTATACAGGGTCGCCAATAGAGTTGCCATGATTGGCAATCCCCTCCTCCCCCCGGCTGTCTGTCCACCATGACTCCCCCTCCTCCCCCCTGGCTGTCTGTCCACCATGACTCCCCCCTGCTCCCCCCTCGTTGTCTGTCCACCATGACTCCCCCCTGCTCCCCCCTGGCTGTCTGTCCACCATGACTCCCCCCTCCTCCCCCCGGCTGTCTGTCCACCATGACTCCCCCTCCTCCCCCCTGGCTGTCTGTCCACCATGACTCCCCTGGCTGTCTGTCCACCATGACTCCCCCTCCTCCCCCCGGCTGTCTGTCCACCATGACTCCCCCTCCTCCCCCCTGGCTGTCTGTCCACCATGACTCCCCCCTGCTCCCCCCTCGTTGTCTGTCCACCATGACTCCCCCCTGCTCCCCCCTGGCTGTCTGTCCACCATGACTCCCCCCTCCTCCCCCCGGCTGTCTGTCCACCATGACTCCCCCTCCTCCCCCCTGGCTGTCTGTCCACCATGACTCCCCTGGCTGTCTGTCCACCATGACTCCCCCTCCTCCCCTCTGGCTGTCTGTCCACCATGACTCCCCTGGCTGTCTGTCCACCATGACTCCCCCCTCCTCCCCTCTGGCTGTCTGTCCACCATGACTCCCCCCTCCTCCCCTCTGGCTGTCTGTCCACCATGACTCCCCTGGCTGTCTGTCCACCATGACTCCCCCCTCCTCCCCTCTGGCTGTCTGTCCACCACGACTCCCCCCTGGCTGTCTGTCCACCATGACTCCCCCTCCTCCCCTCTGGCTGTCTGTCCACCATGACTCCCCTGGCTGTCTGTCCACCATGACTCCCCCCTCCTCCCCTCTGGCTGTCTGTCCACCATGACTCCCCTGGCTGTCTGTCCACCATGACTCCCCCCTCCTCCCCTCTGGCTGTCTGTCCACCATGACTCCCCCTCCTCCCCTCTGGCTGTCTGTCCACCATGACTCCCCTGGCTGTCTGTCCACCATGACTCCCCCCTCCTCCCCTCTGGCTGTCTGTCCACCATGACTCCCCTGGCTGTCTGTCCACCATGACTCCCCCCTCCTCCCCTCTGGCTGTCTGTCCACCATGACTCCCCTGGCTGTCTGTCCACCATGACTCCCCCCTCCTCCCCTCTGGCTGTCTGTCCACCATGACTCCCCTGGCTGTCTGTCCACCATGACTCCCCCCTCCTCCCCTCTGGCTGTCTGTCCACCACGACTCCCCCTGGCTGTCTGTCCACCATGACTCCCCCTCCTCCCCTCTGGCTGTCTGTCCACCATGACTCCCCTGGCTGTCTGTCCACCATGACTCCCCCCTCCTCCCCTCTGGCTGTCTGTCCACCATGACTCCCCTGGCTGTCTGTCCACCATGACTCCCCCCTCCTCCCCTCTGGCTGTCTGTCCACCATGACTCCCCCTCCTCCCCTCTGGCTGTCTGTCCACCATGACTCCCCTGGCTGTCTGTCCACCATGACTCCCCCCTCCTCCCCTCTGGCTGTCTGTCCACCATGACTCCCCTGGCTGTCTGTCCACCATGACTCCCCCCTCCTCCCCTCTGGCTGTCTGTCCACCATGACTCCCCCTCCTCCCCTCTGGCTGTCTGTCCACCATGACTCCCCTGGCTGTCTGTCCACCATGACTCCCCCCTCCTCCCCTCTGGCTGTCTGTCCACCATGACTCCCCCTCCTCCCCTCTGGCTGTCTGTCCACCATGACTCCCCTGGCTGTCTGTCCACCATGACTCCCCCCTCCTCCCCTCTGGCTGTCTGTCCACCATGACTCCCCCTCCTCCCCTCTGGCTGTCTGTCCACCATGACTCCCCTGGCTGTCTGTCCACCATGACTCCCCCCTCCTCCCCTCTGGCTGTCTGTCCACCATGACTCCCCTGGCTGTCTGTCCACCATGACTCCCCCCTCCTCTCCCCTGGTGTCAGACAGCCAGAGATCTTTTCAGCAGGTAAAGTGTGTTGTGAGTGGCAGAAATGAGATTGATTTTAATCAGAGAGCCTGTAATTACATTGCTATTGTCACTGATGCTACGACAGCCAGCCCTCCTCTCTGCCTGTCCTTCAGTATGACTATATCTCTTTGTCTCCCTGCCTGAAGCCTGTCTCACTGTCACTCCCCTGGTGTCTCACTGTCTGTGAACCTGCTACCCGTCTGCCTGGCAGGATTCTTGACTGCGTTTCCGATCGTAAAGCGTGTTCCTTTTCGTCTGCGTTACCTTTTAGAAGCCATGTTATTAGAAGTGTAATTGCTTGTATCTTTGCATGTTTCTCTGACAGGAATGTGTTTTCCAGAAGGGACAAAAGAGCACGGCAGCTTAAAACCTTCACTACCTGAAGTGTTCCGCCGTCTTCCTGTTGGACTCGTTTGTGTGTCTGTGTGCGTGTGGAAGTGTCGTCTGTCGTAATGACTGACCTTGTGCATCCTGGGAGTTTTACAACACCTGCCTTTGAGGACAGTCCGTCTCCCAGCTTGATGCAGGTACATGCTCACTCACAGAACGTCAACCTGCCTTCTAGGATCATGGTGGATGTGCACGTTATTGAGGAAGATATTTGAGCTACAAGGTTATTAGACTGTAATGTCGACTTTAAAACAAACCGAATCGCTGCCCAACTGGTCCAAACAAAGGTGTGAACAACACTTTCACGGAGCTGATGATGGTTCAAGTTCACATCACAATCCTGTTCTTTTGTTAACGGAGTGTTTTTACATGAGCAGAGTGTGTGTGTGTGTGTGTGTGTGTGTGTGTTGGCGGTAGTCATGTGTGGGGTCACAGTGCAACAGCTGGCCAATCAGAGCTCCTGCTGCCACATATTGCAACCAAGTGTTGCCAAAATGAAATGATTAAATGTAAGGAACTCTGAAAGCAGAATGTTGGAAGACGGCATTAAGAAGCGAAACCTGCTGAAACAAAATGATCTGCAGTATAAATGAACATTTCATGGCTGGACTCCAGTTCTAACGAAGGAAGACAACTTTTCATGAACCTGTTTTTTTTCAATGACCAACAGGGGGCGACAACTCTGGTAGCAAAAAGAAGTCCGATTGGTTAGAAGTCGTTGAGAAAATCTCTTTCTTACTTGATGACCTCAGTTAACATTTTAAACACAAGATCATGGTCTCAATTGATGTTCCCATTCTTCTTTAGTAAATTTTAGTCCCGTTTAGTGTAAAATAGACGAGTGAGCAGGCTTTGAATTAAGATTACAGTGTGATCAACACTGTTATTGTCAGGTCTTTTGAATTTTGATGACCCAAAATGGATTATTCTGTTGATTCAGTTGTAATTAGCTTGATTATTTGGTTTCTTTCAATAGACCTTTAACCTGTAACTAACCAATTCATTTTAAGAAGAAATAAAATGCTAAATTACATGAAATACAAGAGGTGCTTTCCTTTTCCTCCAGCTGAATGCCTGAATGAGCTTTGGTGCTGCATTTCAGAGCGATTTCATTGAATTTGACCTGATTTGTAAATGCTTATAATTCTAATACTAAATGTGACAATAGCTGAATTGTTTAACATGAAACAATAAAATATATAATTATCCTGATGGCCCTCTCCAGACTCGATTGACCACACCACTTAAAGGTTGGTCAGATATCAGTATTTGAAACTGTGCTGAGCAGATGTGTGTGTCGATCAGCTGCTCTTGGACTCTGGTTTTAGGTATTCTAGTGTGTCTTTGTGGAGCATGTAAGAACTGAG
The DNA here is from genome assembly GCA_029853015.1 of Chelidonichthys spinosus. NCBI lineage: Eukaryota > Metazoa > Chordata > Actinopteri > Perciformes > Triglidae > Chelidonichthys > Chelidonichthys spinosus. Next base: position 416,432 of record CM056834.1, on the reverse strand, counting down.
TAGAATGATGTGATAAAATTAGAGCTGCAGGTCTCCATCGGGCCGGGCCAAAGTTCGCGTGGCTCCTTGTCCGGAGGCCGAGGCGTCCGTCTGCCTTCTGGTCCCCGTCCATGTCTGACAAGCCTGGGTGCAGCGTGGTGAACTCTGCTGCCGGCGGTGCAGGACTGGTGACACTGCTTATCCCCACACTGTGAGACGCCGACGCCGCCAGCAAGACAGAATGGCATAGGTCAACTCCCCTCTCTCTCTCCCTCTCTCTCCCTCTCTCTCCATCACCCCAGTGCCAGCGGTCAGAGTGGACTCCCAATTAAGTGACTGATTCCGTCATAAACAAGGTCAAAGAGATGGGAATGAAGCGCCGTGCAGGGTCAGGGCAGGAGTTTGAACCAAAGGAAGCCAAGACGGGAGAGGACAAGCTGAGAGATGGTAGGAAGAGAGAGAGGCTGGGTGAGTCAGGGGGGAGGGGGGAGGTAGGGAGGAACTGAAAGAAGGGAAAAAGAGAGGGAGATTTGAGAGACAGAAGGAAGAGGCAGTATTAATATTCACAGACTCCCAGCGCTTCCTAAATATTCTCTCATCACTCATGCCAGCTGGTTAGATGGATTTAAGGAGATCTCAAACAAGGCAAAGAGATGGAAGAAGCGCCCTGCAGGAGTCAGGCAGGAGTGAACAAAGGAAGCCAAGACAGGGAGAGGACACAGCAGAGATGCGTAAAGACACAGACTCACGTCATGATAGACACACACTGAAAGAACACACACACACAGACACACACACACACACGCACACGCACAGACACAACACACGCACGCACATGCACAGACACACACACGCATGCACATGCACAGACACACACACACACACACGACACACACACACACACACACACACACACAGACACACACACACACACACACGCACAGACACAGACACACGCACGCACGCACGCACATGCACAGACACACACACGCATGCACACACACACACACACATGAACACACGCACGCACATGCACAGACACAGACACGCACGCACGCACACACACACAGACACACACACGCACATGAACACAAACACACACGCACACACACGCACAGACACACACACACGCACGCATGCACAGACACACACATGCACAGACACACACGCACACATGCACAGACACAGACACACACATGCACAGACACACACACGCACACACATGCACACGCACACACACATATGCACACACGCACACACACGCACACACACACATACACAAACTTGCACTAATAAAAATGGATGCATACACACATCATCACTAAACCACATGCAAGTAAATACCAACACACAAACAAAACCCCCCACCACAAACTCACATGAACAACATGCACAGAAACATGAGCATCAACACACACACACACACACACGCACACACACACAGTGCACAATACAAAAACATGCATGTTAACAGCCCTGAACTATACACACAAAACCACATGCAGTGCATACATAACCATCACACACACAGAAAGTAAAAATGCATTTAGGAAAACTCTCTCTCACACACACACACACACACACACACACACACACACACACACGCCACGGACTGTACATCGATCATAATCTGTCTTTCAGGAGTTCTGTCACGTTTATTCATTTATTTATGGGCTTATTTATTTATTTGTGTATTCATTATTCGTTGGACTTTCTTTGTGTTTGCCAGCTCGGTTCCGAGGGGAGAGCGGCAGAACATTCATCTTCTGATGAGAGCAGTCATTAATTCAGAGCAGCCCATCCTCCTCTCTCTCTCCCTTTGTCAGTCTGTCTGTCTCTCTGTCCATCAGACCGGCTGTCTCGCTGTCTGCCGTCCGCCCAACTCTCTGAGAGGAGACTCTTCATGCTGAATCTCAGCGGACTCAGAGCACCTATGCTGCGTTTAAATACTCGGGGTGTTCAGACAACTGAAGGGTTCAAAGGGATTTAATTGAGAGTGGTCTTCTTCTCTGGGCTGCTACACACACTCATATCATTGTTCTTTAAAATCCGTTTCTTCCGTCCACAGGCCAGATTTGTATCCACTCTGGGACTGAAACACATCAGCGTAGTATGGATGCAGTGTAAAAATGGCTCAAACTGAAGCCAGGACTAAGCTAACACCAGTGTGCATGTGTGTGTGTTGCTTTAAGTCCCGGTAATGATGACATGTGATCCACTGGGTCGGTTTAACAGATAGATCTTTCAGTTTCAGGTTGATCAGGTGCCAAAAAATACTACGAGGAATTTACTAATCTCTAAAGAGACAATAATTGTGTCCTATCTCAGTAATTTACCACAAATGTGTACTTGCATGTATAGTTGAGATTTCTTCAGCCAGATGTGCCGGTCGCTGTGTTCAGGCAGCCTTTGTACACAAACGGGATAATTAGAGCTAATGTGTGCTAATGTGGAACTCCAGAATGCATGTGTTTTCTTTTTTTATATTATTCTATGCATTTTTGGTATTTTCAATTTCAAAAACTGCTTTCCGGTCTTATGGCCTATTGTGACCTGTTGCCCTTTGGCCGTGTTTGTTGGTAGTAACACAGCAGTGTTTGAAATGGTCCTTATTTTCCTCATGAAGGTAGTTGAGCGTCCCCAGCAGCAGGATTGTGTCTTTCACTACTGATGTATTAGTAAAGTGTGCAGTTGGATTATGAGACAGTGTGGAGTCTCATAGCTACATATTAAAGTGACAATAATTTCATTTTCTTTTCCTGATGTAGATCCTGGTTGCCTTGTTAAGTTGATGTGTGGAGGCACCACACCGTGTCCTTCCCACTATTTTCACCCTGATGACTTTGCATTTCTGTCTCCTCTTGGCAGAACTTCATCTCAGAGTTTGTGAGGTAAACAGTAGAAATATATGGCGTTCACATTCCAAAGTGATAAGTAAGGGTTGTGCATTGCAGGATGGATTTGCATTGTGAAAGTAGAGTCAGGTAGACTGGCGACCTGTCCAGGGTGTACCCTGCCTTCGCCCAATGATAGCTGGGATCGGCTCCAGCCCCCCCGTGACCCTGAATACAGGATAAACGGTAGACAATGGATGGATGGATGGAAGTAGAGTCAGGTTTGACATGTGACCTGTTAGGGTTGTTAGTTTCACCCTGACACTCTTTACCCAGTAACAAACAATTCATACGTAACATAAAGAAATACAAGAAGCACTTTCCTTTTACTCAGTTAGAATTGGTGCTGCATTTCCAAGCACTATATCCATGCACTTGTTCTATTTTTAGCTCTTACTTTATCGGCAATGATACGTTGTGGTTTCTTTGTTTCCTTCTTTTGACAAATGTACTTATTGTAAGTCGCTTTGGACAAAAGCGTCTGCTAAATGACCTACATGTAAATGTTGAAGGTTTGGTGTTTTGGGAAAGTCTTATTTTCTGTTGACATTCTGCTGGTGTTTATTTCTGTCAGGGGACTCCGATCGATCAGCTGATATTCGCTCTTAATGATTTAATCGGTGTTCTCTATGAAGGCCGAGCAGAAGAGCCGATCAGATGACTCGTTGATTCTGATTTGAGACATTTTCAATACTCATTTGTCTCCTTTTCAAGCCTGCTGTGTAATTTGCTCTGAAAGCGCCACTGTGCACATGCCGGCTGGGTTCACACTGCGGCGCTGCAGAAACGCCGTGGTGTGTCTGAACAGCTCTTTAAAATCAAGCTGGAATGAAACATTTATTTTTAACCCCTTTTAGATCACTTCCCCGGCCATATTGGGCACCTACTTATCAACATATGCAGAAAACATCTACTTTGTTGTATATTTAATTCTAAGTTCTTCTGGAAAACAAAATATGATGCGTTCTTACATCAGCTTACATTTGCAGCAACATTATGTCTGCCGATCCTCACTTAGAAATGCATCGCGGTACGGAAGCCAGATACTCTGGAAACCGTTTTCAGCTCAACTTATTAATTATTATATTATGATACCGACCATCAATGAACCTGCAGGCTGACGCGTCCAACGATTAACCGTCCCGAGTCCCTGCATCTCTGCCACCACTGTACCAACCCAAATGAACGAGGGGACCATGTTTGTTCTTTTAGTTGGAACGCAGCTCGTATTCCTTCTCCCTCTCTGATCCGTCTACCCCCCTGTGTTCCCAAGCCTGTTAATCAGCAGATTGTTAATGAAGGCCTGAGTTCAAAGACACAGACGGGGAGGGGGGGGGGGGGGCACAGAGTTGTAAGATGGGGAGGAGTCCTGGACCAACTGTCTGTCAAAACATGTCCACCCGTCTGTCTCTCTGCCTGTCTTCCTCTGAAGCGAGTCCCTCAATGAGCTCGCCGGGAGGACACAACACAGCGTTCGCTCTTTGGGTTTTCCCTTTCATGTTCCATTAAATGTGAACGCAAGGAGACTGAGAGACAGCCAGAGAGGGTAAGAGAGAGATTAATTACATGTTTCAATAATGGAGATTAATTAGTATTATTTAAACATTGACAGTATCAACTAGACGTCAAGCGTTTCTCGAGGCGCACACTGGAGTTCTCCCTTTAATGGCTGGATTCATGTCTCTCCATGGCAGCCTAAAAGTCCTCCTTCCCCTCCCTCCACGCTCCCTCAATACTGTACATCAACTCCGCTGGCATCCAAAATTGTTGTTTTCATGCATATCATTTCATGTTTATTCCAACCTATATTAAGCCTCACGAGTTTGAAATAACCTTCTTGACATTTATCTTTCCAGTAGATAGACAAACCACAATTTTAATGAAAAAACGCCACCAAAAAAACAACTCTCAAAGTGGAAATGGTCAAGTTAGATGCATCGAGTGAAACCCTTCCCCTCCCCTTTCTTCTCCTGGTGGATGCCAACACAAAAGTGGCAATACAAAACACATCAAGCACGGCTGTAAAGATGAAAGCATGCCAGCACTATCCAGCCTTGGCCCCGGTCTGAAAGGGTGACAGGAAACGGTGAGGGGAGAGGGAAGGATGGCAGCGTGAGCTTAAAAACCACATCCCGACACCACAGGCCGACTTCACCCTTTTTAACAGCGCCATATTTCCTCAAAATGTATCAGGCGGAGCATGTGATAGCCAAATGGCAGCGAATTCTCTGATAAATCCAGGGAGTTTTTCTGTCTGCTAGAATCATTTACAAGGGAGTGACGAGAAGATCTGTAACTGTTTAAATAACGAGAAGAAGTAAAAATAACCCAAGCGTGTTTGAGCCCCCTAAGATAAATCTAAGGGGTTAAAAGATGATGAGGAAAAAAACCTGCTGCATGACGTGATGCCCAGTTGTAGACGTGGCTCTTTGTGAAATATTAGAACGCTCTTTGGGTCTGTAAAAATCAGTAAAATTAAACAATTTGAGAAGCTAAAATCCCTCTTTGGTTGAATTGCTCTCAGTGCGATCTTTAATGTGGGTTCACACATTTTCACATAAGCAAGTAACGATGAGCAACAAAGCTATTATCTGCACTTTTAAATGATAAATAAATGCTGACCAGCAGCAGGTATCGATAGCACACAAACAATAAGAGTTGGGTCTCTGTAAATAACATTAAGATCTGCTGTTCATATAAAGTGGCCCGAGTTAACTTCCATCAGGATTTGCCGCTATATAAATCAAATTGAATTAAATACAGAACGTCCAGCACAATGTTCCATATGTGTTTGGAATGTTACCCGTCTTGAAGTGTATTCATCAACTTCATTATTTGGTTTTTCCACGGGGCCTATGTATGTTTATGGCTTTACGTGCCGACACGTGGGAGCTGTCCACTGTTGACCTCCGGTATCTACTATCGAACAGCTTCAACGCTGAGGAGCAGCATGCGGCTTCGCACCATCCACGCCGAGATGAGGCTACGTCCGTGCGAGGGCTTTGAGATGTTTCTGAAGTAACGAGATCTCGGGTTGAAGTCTCACAAGACAGAGATGAGGGAAGAAAAACCAAACAGCGGGCATCCGCCTCATACTCTGCTCTACAGGGTGCATCAGTGTGTGTGCTTGCATGTGTGTACGCTTGTGTGCGCGTATGTTGTGGGTGTTTGTGTATCCTTTTCTCCAGCAGGACCCCCAGATCAAAACCGCAAACCCACTCTCCCTCCCCATGCCTCTCTTTCTCCCCCTCTCTCTCTCTGCCTCTCTCCACCCCCTCTCTCATTAAAAACTGCAGGCCCCGGCTTCTAATTAAATCCCACTTGAAAAGTCTTAAAGTCAGCCTCAGATTGATTCAATTTGCATTTCTGAACAGAGAACATTGCCTAAAAGGATTAATAAATTGGACGAAAAAAAAATTCCTTCTTTCTGCGCCACGCCGTCAGAGCTTGTAAGACAACATCCAAAGAGAAATATCCCCCTCAACAAACGTCTATCCAACATATGCTCTCTCGCTCTCGCTCGCACGTCCCTCCCAGGATGCCAGCAGAGATTGGAAGTGTGTATCAGGCCTGTGTGTGTGTGTGTGTGTGTGTGTGTGTGTGTGTGGGACAAGCACAGCGTCCTCTGAGGCACAGTCAGGAACAAACGCACGCAATCTGACTCTCACTGTGTGTGTGTGTGTGTGTGTGTGTGTGTGTGTGTGTGCATGTGTGTGTGTGTGTGTGTGTCTATTCCTGCCCTGTGTGTCTGGGTATTTGTGTATGTGTGAGAGGGGCGACGTGAAGCGTGCCAGAGTGCTGAAAGTGACAAGGAGGCATAGTGGGAAAAGATCCTTGCTGTACTGTCGTACGTACAGAAACAGACCACAGCAGTGGAGCCATGCCATTGGCTAGTGGACACCTACAGCAACATGTTTGGAAACCACAGAAGACACATTGCCAGCTAAAGAGAGCCAGATTCAATTAGTGCGATAAAATGAAACGAGCAAGGGAAGACATTTCAAACAGACCAAAATTCCCCACCGCTGCCAAAAGAGAAGAGCAAACACTAAAATGAGGATTTACATTTGCATTGACACAAAAGGTCCGTCTCAAAATTGTACATTTATCGGCTCTTTGTGTGTTTGTATTGTATGTAACTGTGGAACCCTGCCAACAAGATAAGAGGAAGATTACCTCTGAAATGTTGTGTGATTACAGCTATCAAATGCATTTGCATCTCCAAATCAAACCTGATCATTTCCTTATAAGTGTCGCTCTTTATATTTATGATATATTTTTTATCATTTATGCTAAGTATTTGGCATACTAATGTGTTTTGTACATAGAATTTGTTGAACCTCGGGAGAGTAGGATTTATACAGAGCCGACTGTTGGATGGGACACGTTGTCACTTTTATTTGCCAGTCAAACTGGCTTGTATAATGTCTGATGGACTTTCATAGACTGCTGGCAGCACAGCGGTTAAAGCCTTATTAATACAAAACCAGAACCACATGGAGATCTTTACTAACACACAGACACACAATATAGAGTAGGCATGGCTTCACCGCACGGCCCTCAGTTCGCCTGCATTACAGTAAGGCGGACAGAAACCAGAATAAGATTAGTCCTCAAACACATCGAACACAGAGCTGTATGCCAAACCAAAGAATTTTATGTAATAAAAAGAAAATATTCCTTGAAAAGAAATAAAATCCATAATCATCATTCAATAAAAGTCTGAGCTTACAGAGGATAGTGAGCGGCAAAGAAAGTGCCCTTGTGCTGTGCTTGGAGGAAAGCACAAAAATCATCATTAGACATGAATAAAGGAGGAAAGTGGCAGAATGATCTGGCTTTGGATAAAACAACACTGACCCCTAGTGATGACAGTTAGGACCAACCCCAATGTGATTTGCATAATGCATGCAAGTGTGGACAGCCTTATATCTCTTTATGAGGACGGTAGATGCTTCATATTTCTGTACGAGTGCTTTAAGGTGTTTGTGTTGTTTGTCTGGGTTTTTCAGTGTGTGTGTGTGTGTGTGTGTGTTTATCCCTCCATATGCGTATAATCATGAGGACATTAGGTTTAAGTCTGTGTGTGTGTGTGTGTGTGTTGTAATAATGGTGCCTGGTGGACTGGGGCTTCCTTTGATGCGATGAAGGCTGACAGGCGTGAAACAGGTCCAATCAGGCGCGTGGGCACTGCCAATTAACCCTTCTCACCGTGTGAAACCAAACATAATTGCCTGGGGTGCGGAGGGCCACTGGGCCATGGCCTGCCCAGCGTAGGCTGAAATGGGCATTAGCAGCGCTGCCAGGTGACCATTACACACAATTGAACTGCTGGGTGTTTCTCCAAATCACACGGTTACCGTTGCTACCCAGACATAATTGGCATGGCATTACCAAAATGCTCCCGTTCCTAATGTTCACACCTCCACGATGTATCTGGAATATCATTGGAGATATTGCACTGTGCCGGGTTATTACACGACTGCAGACGTACTGTACATCAGTGATAACTTTGCTCTCGGTTCACTCCTGGTGCGTGGTTATGTTTGAGATATAAAATGTCTCTGTTTGTAGTACACTTTGCCATGATTCTGTTCAGTGTTCTACTGAAACAAAGAGTGGTTGATAATTAAACTTTGTGTGAATTGGTAATCAAATTTCATGTTATGCTCAAGGCAAATACCCCACATTCCAAGTAAAACACCCACAATTAGAGCACAGTTTAAATTAACTAGAGCAGTACTCTGAACGGCAGTAATGTTGCAATAATAATATTTATTAAATTCCAGAATTATTTGTCTTCTTTCAATATTCTTGCTATGAATTAATAATCATGGTTATAAACATTATATGATGGCTGCTTATTATTGAGACTTTCTTTGAAATTTAAGAGCTCCGTAAGAATCGAAAAACCCAATTTCTGCAGAATTCTTACAAGCAGTTCAGTCTTGTCCGCAGTGCTTGTTGGAGGTCTTGATGTGGTTTGTTGTGGACGTTTTATTCTACGTACAATTTGCAGTAGCATTTAACTGCATAATATTAAATCATATGCAGGGCGTATGCTGGAATACATACAACACTCAGTTGCCAGTTTATTGGGGACACTTGGTTAAAACTAATGTAGTAGAACAACAGTCCTGCAATAAATCCCATCTTGATCTAGGTCATAATAAAAAGGCTACATTTTAAAACCTCTCAAATTGAACATTACTCATCATATTATGACTAAGTTATACAGAGGTGTCAAAAGTACAGATACTTGTGTTCAAAAGTGAGTCAACTTCTTTATTCAATTAAAATTAAAAAGGTATAAATAAAGAAGTATCCATGAAGGACATTTCTACTTGCAAGGTTAACTAAATCTTGTGTCATATTAATAAGAAAGATACACATCAATAACTCAAATAAAACTAAATAAACAAGTCTGTTTGGAAAATGAGTTGAAATTACATGTAGGCCTATGTGTTTTACAATGTTGTCAGAAAAATAAATACTAAAGTAAGGTAGGGATACCTGGAAATTCTGCTTTCCCACACCTCTGGTTTTATAACTACTGCTTATAAATTAATATTTTGTAGTTATATGCTATTGCACAAACTGTGCTGTACATTTAAGTGAATATATTAAGTACATGCAAAAGGTGTTTAGCAGGTTAAAGTAAACCAGATAAATATAAATTAAATCGACATTTGTGTTTGCCCTGGGGCTTGATCTGGGTAAATAAATATATTTCATCGAGTTTTTGTTTTTTTCCCGTCCATGCTTGAACCCGTTTAGCCGCCACGCGTCGTTGTTTCGCCCGTTCTCCAGCCTGCCTGACTGCCCGACAAAAATGTTGGCCGAACACCCCTCCTCATCGAGGAGGGGGAAAGATGGCGGACAGGCGCTAAATCCACACCAGACACAAACACACGTTACAAAGCGAGGTAAACGTCCTCGGATAAACCGAGCACCGACGCCGTTTAGCCGCAGCATCAGCGCTGAATCCACATGACCACCAGGCGAAACCTCGGCGCGGCGCGACGCTCCCGTTCCTCTAAATACTCATATTTACAACCAGGCTCCGCGAAGCTAGCGAGCCGCCTAGCATGCTAAGCTAGCAGCATCACCCGGGCAAGTGGGCATGTCTATGAAGCGTAGCATTAGCATGCTGGAAGTGGTGTGCACGGGCTGTGTGTGTTGTTTTTTATTGTTGTTGTTGTCGAGGGCTGCCGTTAATGTCGCGTTAGCTCCCGGATAACGCAATTAGCGACGCATCACGTAAACCAGCGTCTCCAGCCCCGCACCGCCAATTAACGGCACGGAGAGAGGGACCGCGTCGGGGGTCCCGGGGGTTGCTTTGTGTTTTCAATGGAGCTCAATACATTCATGTTGGATGTTTCGGCTGTAAAGAAAGTAAAGGAAACGACAGACAGGTGGTTGTAGGCGGGTGTGGAGCTGTAAACCTCCTGCTGTTGGTAGAAGATGCGACCTGCTGCTCTCTAACCGCCAGTCCTCCTGTCACTTTTCTACCAGACGGAAGGAGAACTGGGACCGGGCCGCTTTAATTCGGACGCCTCCTCCTCCTCCTCCTCCTCCTCCACGGAGGGAAAAAGGCGCACTTCCATTGAAGAGGAAATCATCCGGGGAGGAGAAACGCTGCTAACCGGTTATGAAGTTCTAAGGTAAGATGCTGTTCATACACACGGTACTGAATGAACGTGGTACTCGGTTTGTGTTAAACAGCTGGTTTATAGCAGCTCTCACTACGAAGCAAGGTAGTTAACATGTTGTGTGACGTTACACTTGCTTTTGAATGTGCAGGGAACGTACTGTTGCATACTTTCTATGGTATCAGAACATCTGTCTAATAAATGTCACATGGATTATGGGATAGACCACTATAAAGCAGTCTGACCTGTTGACCTGGATCATGTGTGTGTGGTTTGTTGGTCCAGGGTTTGGGGTTACAGCCTCATTGATGACGAGGCGTTTTGCAGATGTGCAGCAAAGCAAAGTGTGTCTTCAATCAGACGGTTTGACTTCTTGGGAAATGATTGCGTGGGAGTGTTAAGGTGGAATGTGTGTAAGAAGAATAAAAGCACCGGAGCTCAGTGATTGCTGACGTCTTTGAGAGAGGTGGGATTTGGAGGTTGGAGTTTGTGCTGCTGTTTAATTGTTCTGCTTCATACGGAGATCATAGTTTGTCCACATGTTTTGCTTCAATTACTGCCTGCACATGCATTTAGCACAGCATGCAGCTAATTTATTCTGAGCTCTAAGTGAATCGTTTCAGTGTGAATAAGTGTATCCACGTGTAGCTGCGTCTCTCTGATGAACTTACCTCTGGGTGCCTCCCATGATGACCCCGTTTCCTGGAGAGAAGGAACAGCGACCAGAGATAACAAGGGCAGCTCTCTGGTTTCTCTTTTTTAAATGCAGTGGAGTTGACGTGTTGTGGGGCCGAATACTCCTGAGGTTTTATTGGTGTGATTAGTTAATTGACCTAATTATTCCCCTCTTTATTACCCTTTACATAGGTTATCCTCCTTCATTCCCCACTTTTTATTAATTTTAATGTTCTACTTGTAGAACTAGATGTACAAAAACACGGAGACACCTACACACAGGCCCCCACCTCTATACACCCCTCAACATACAACAAAACTATACCCTATAAATAAGCTATACTATAACCTCACAGTACATTAAAGTAGTTTTTACTGAGTAGAGAGGCACTACTTTCTCGTTAGATGGAGGGACTTTTTAGACCCTCTTGATTATTATTTCTAAAAAGCAACTTGTGACAAATTTCGTGACTTCTTCAGACCATCAGGGGAAAAACGAGAAATGTATTCAAATATATTATATTGTAATTCATTGGCATGCATGTTGCTAAGAGTAATGGCCAACAGCGTGGGGTCTCTTCCTCCCTCTTGCGACGTGCACAGGAAGTAGGTGTGGATGTTTTGGTCATGACCAAAATTCACAATAATGTGATCAATTAAATCGTCACAGAGAGCGTGACCATGTTCTTCTCTTAATTTCCCACAGCTGTAACATGTGTTTTTGTCTCTTGTCTTTAGTGTGGAGGCCACTGTTGCGTTGTGAGCTTGGTCAGTATTGGAGCATGAGGAAACCTGTCCCGCAGAAAGGTAAAATGCATTATGCCAATCAGAATATGATAGCAGAATCTCCCCCCAAACATTTATAACAGACATGCATTCATAGTCTTTAGTTAGAGTTCATTTGTGTTGATCAATCTGTCTTCACTGTGCAGGCGGATTCAGACATTATCTTGTAATTGTCCTGTAATGTTTGGAGCAGTAAATGCAGCAGGTATTGAAAGGTACTGACTGATGTGAAAATGACCCGTAGTTTGAGAGCTTGTTCCATCTTTCTTGGCTCCTCCAGCTATCGAGTGGAAAGATGCCAGAAGGATCAAGCAAGCCCGGAGTGGACGGCCCTCCCGGGTGCTCTCTCAGTACCAAGGTAAATAACCGCAGCAGCCGGTGATATATGAAGTCAGGTTTGGGCAACTCGAACTGGGGAAACCGTGCCCGAGGATTGGCCTCAGCATCGTTCCATTAATCATCGAGACAAAGTTGGATACTGTTGGTGATGGGAGATTTTAAGCCTTCTGTGTCTTTGTGTGTTTGTGTTTTGTCTCACAAAACATTGCATATAAAACTCTAAATGGATAAATACATTCTACATCTGGAAAAACACATCTTAACACTATTGTAATATGATATGAAGTTCTTGTCGCTGGTGTTTTTCTACAGGGCTTTTCAGCTGGGAGAAATACTTGAAAGAGACGGGTGCCAGTGCTGCACCCTCTGCTTGCTTCAGACAGGTGAGACTGAAAGGTCCACTCTTAGCTGTCTGGATCAGATCTTCTTCTTTTTTTCCGCTGCTGTTATCACATTGCCGCTCTCCAACTAACACTGTCGTCACCGCCTAGAGCCTCACGCCTCCACTTAACGAGTTCAAGGCAGGGATGAAGCTGGAGGCCCTCGACCCACGAAACACCACGTCCACCTGCATCGCCACGGTGGTGGGCCTGACGGGCTCGCGGCTGCGGCTGCGCTTGGACGGCTCTGACAACAAGAATGACTTCTGGCGCCTCGTGGACTCCTCAGAAATCCAGCCAATCGGCAACTGTGAGAAGAACGGAGGCATGCTGCAGCCACCGCTGGGTAAGGACACACACCATGGTTTTTCTCCCTGGCTATGGGTTTTCATTTTTGTCCACTAGATGTCGGTAACTACCTGCACAGAATGACAATGTGTCTTAAACCCATGAGGAAAGACACGACCACTCTACTCGGCTACGTATTTAGCTTGTTGATAGTACTGTGACTGCATTTTCTTTTCGTGATTTATTCATCTGCTAATTAGTTTCTTGATTAATCCTGAGGTCTTTGAAATTAAATGAAAACTCATCAGAATTTCTCAGAGCCATAATGTTCTGTTCACATTTGAGAAGCTGAAACCAGAGAGTTTTTATTGGAAAAATGACTGTAACCATAACGCAGTTATTCCAATTAATTTTAATTTGATTGACCCACATTCTGAAAATGTTAACGTCACCGTGTTCATCAAGCGACCTTTAGGTCTAAAACTGCTCTAACAACAATGGTCCTCTTCTTCAGGTTTCCGTCTCAATGCGTCCTCGTGGCCCATGTTCCTTCTGAAAACCCTCAACGGAGCTGAGATGGCTCCCTCTCGCATCTTTCACAAGGTACCTGTACAAGGCTCACAAGCTCCGCTGGAGAACCAGATACTGTCCGATATCAGGGAGGAAACAAGATTATTATTTACTCGTCATAGCTTGTGGCTCTGTCCTTTTCAATGCGTCTTTCATCACCTGATCATGCAAGCATTAACTGTCAAGTACCCTGAGATTGGTTGTTGCGAGCGCTGGGATCCGATCTACCAGACCACATGCCCACGTGGACAGCATGTGGGCACATAAAAAACTATCAGATGTAGGAGCACAGCTGAAATTCACTGTCGGAGTCGTGTTTAGTTACTGCTAATGAAAAGCCATAAAAAAGTAATTTCTGGATTGTGCTGA
>CM056834.1:312500-397500 GCA_029853015.1 Chelidonichthys spinosus | reverse complement strand
AAAGGCCTGGAGCCCATCAAGATCCCCAAGAAGCGAGGGCCCAAGCCTGGCAGTAAGGTGAACGTGGTTAAGAGACACCATCCGGGGCGGGTGATTGCCTCTAGTTGCTCTCCACTTTTAATTGCACAAAAACATATTCTCATTTAAATCTAAACGGTGTCTAGCCATGCAGATAGTTTGGGTTAGATTTTCCCAGGTTTACACCTCGTCCCTCAAGCACCGGAAGTTAAAGCTGGAATGTTTCTTCGGTTTCAAAGGTTCTCTTAATTAACCAGAAGAAATATTGGGAATTTGCCATTGATTTTTTTTCAATGCTGTGAGCACCTTTTACACTGGATGGGAATTCTGTCTCGGGGGCAGATATGTCAAAACCAAGGGTCCCAAAACCATACTCTACATAAATACTATTGGAGGTGATGGTTGAGTAAAGACCGAGTTGCTTATTTCTGATGAGTCTTGGTTGCAGGTGAACATTTCTGTGTCATATCTTGATTCCTGGTGAGTATTGCATCTTGATGAGTTACCCCACTTAGACTCCTTGTCTCCCTTTGACTCTTGGTTTGCAGTTGGGCTGGGCAAAGAGAGCTGGCTGGCTGGAAGACGCCATGGCTGGTCCAGGACGGCCAGTGTCAGGCCCGGGGCGAACCAGGGGCCGAGTGCCTGCCAACTGGGCTCAGAGGATAGCTCTGCAGCAGGCCCAGACTCAGGCAGAACCCATCAAGATCCCAAAGAAAAGAGGGCCCAAGCCTGGGAGCAAGGTAGCCACCCAGTACATAGACTTTAACTGAACACACAGCATCACGTTATAACATCTAACACAGGCATCACGTTATAACATCTAACACAGGCATCACTGAACACACAGCATCACGTTATAACATCTAACACAGGCATCACTGAACACACAGCATCACGTTATAACATCTAACACAGGCATCACTGAACACACAGCATCACGTTATAACATCTAACACAGGCATCACTGAACACACAGCATCACGTTATAACATCTAACACAGGCATCACTGAACATCAGCATCACGTTATAACATCTAACACAGGCATCACTGAACACACAGCATCACGTTATAACATCTAACACAGGCATCACTGAACACACAGCATCACGTTATAACATCTAACACAGGCATCACTGAACACACAGCATCACGTTATAACATCTAACACAGGCATCACTGAACACACAGCATCACGTTATAACATCTAACACAGGCATCTGTCAACACAGCATCACGTTATAACATCTAACACAGGCATCACGTTATAACATCTAACACAGGCATCACTGAACACACAGCATCACGTTATAACATCTAACACAGGCATCACTGAACACACAGCATCACGTTATAACATCTAACACAGGCATCTGTCAACACAGCATCACGTTATAGCATCTAACACAGGCATCACTGAACATACAGCATCACGTTATAGCATCTAACACAGGCATCACTGAACACACAGCATCACGTTATAGCATCTAACACAGGCATCACTGAACACACAGCATCACGTTATAACATCTAACACAGGCATCACTGAACACACAGCATCACTTATAAGCATCTAACACAGGCATCTGCAACACAGCATCACGTTATAGCATCTAACACAGGCATCACTGAACACACAGCATCACGTTATAGCATCTAACACAGGCATCACTGAACACACAGCATCACGTTATAGCATCTAACACAGGCATCACTGAACACACAGCATCACATTATAGCATCTAACACAGGCATCTGTCAACACAGCATCACGTTATAGCATCTAACACAGGCATCACTGAACACACAGCATCACGTTATAGCATCTAACACAGGCATCACTGAACACACAGCATCACGTTATAACATCTAACACAGGCATCACTGAACACACAGCATCACATTATAGCATCTAACACAGGCATCTGTCAACACAGCATCACGTTATAGCATCTAACACAGGCATCACGTTATAACATCTAACACAGGCATCACTGAACACACAGCATCACGTTATCATAGCATCTAACACAGGCATCACTGAACACACAGCATCACGTTATAGCATCTAACACAGGCATCACTGAATAACACTTATACATCTAACACAGGCATCACTGAACACACAGCATCACGTTATAACATCTAACACAGGCATCACTAGAACACACAGCATCACGTTATAGCATCTAACACAGGCATCTGTCAACACAGCATCACGTTATAACATCTAACACAGGCATCACGAAGTTATAACATCTAACACAGGCATCACTGAACACACAGCATCACGTTATAACATCTAACACAGGCATCACTGAACACACAGCATCACGTTATAACATCTAACACAGGCATCACTGAACACACAGCATCACGTTATAACATCTAACACAGGCATCACTGAACACACAGCATCACGTTATAGCATCTAACACAGGCATCTGTCAACACAGCATCACGTTATAGCATCTAACACAGGCATCACGTTATAACATCTAACACAGGCATCACTGAACACACAGCATCACGTTATAACATCTAACACAGGCATCACTGAACACACAGCATCACGTTATAACATCTAACACAGGCATCACTGAACACACAGCATCACGTTATAGCATCTAACACAGGCATCACTGAACATACAGCATCACGTTATAACATCTAACACAGGCATCACTGAACATACAGCATCACGTTATAGCATCTAACACAGGCATCACTGAACACAGAGCATCACGTTATAGCATCTAACACAGGCATCACTGAACACACAGCATCACGTTATAGCATCTAACACAGGCATCTGTCAACACAGCATCACGTTATAACATCTAACACAGGCATCACTGAACACACAGCATCACGTTATAACATCTAACACAGGCATCACTGAACACACAGCATCACGTTATAACATCTAACACAGGCATCACTGAACACACAGCATCACGTTATAACATCTAACACAGGCATCACTGAACACACAGCATCACGTTATAGCATCTAACACAGGCATCACTGAACACACAGCATCACGTTATAACATCTAACACAGGCATCTGTTAACACAGCATCACGTTATAGCATCTAACACAGGCATCTGTCAACACAGCATCACGTTATAGCATCTAACACAGGCATCACTGAACACAGAGCATCACGTTATAACATCTAACACAGGCATCTGTCAACACAGCATCACGTTATAGCATCTAACACAGGCATCACTGAACACACAGCATCACGTTATAACATCTAACACAGGCATCGCTGAACACACAGCATCACGTTATAGCATCTAACACAGGCATCACTGAACACACAGCATCACGTTATAGCATCTAACACAGGCATCGCTGAACACACAGCATCACGTTATAACATCTAACACAGGCATCGCTGAACACACAGCATCACGTTATAACATCTAACACAGGCATCACTGAACACACAGCATCACGTTATAACATCTAACACAGGCATCACTGAACACACAGCATCACGTTATAACATCTAACACAGGCATCACTGAACACACAGCATCACGTTATAACATCTAACACAGGCATCGCTGAACACACAGCATCACGTTATAGCATCTAACACAGGCATCACTGAACACACAGCATCACGTTATAGCATCTAACACAGGCATCGCTGAACACACAGCATCACGTTATAACATCTAACACAGGCATCACTGAACACACAGCATCACGTTATAACATCTAACACAGGCATCACTGAACACAGAGCATCACGTTATAACATCTAACACAGGCATCACTGAACACACAGCATCACGTTATCTGGCTGCATGAGGAGGGGAACTTAGTGTGGATAGAGTTTAGAACACATAACTAATTAGCGCTATGTCTGGTGCTCACCTTCCTCACTTAGATATGCTGTTTAGTCTGGAACTACCCATTTTTTTATTAAAAAATATTGTCATGATGTTACATGTTGGTAAGCTTATATTTATGTCTGCCATACTGCATCCTGATCTCATCTCTGTTGTTTCTTAATTCCTTAATGAGCATTTAGACTGGAGAATACTAAGCAAATTATCCCTTAACATCTACCTACATATCTATCAATGAAAGTCATCCTATTTGTTGATGTTTTGGTGGTTTCCAGGCAACACCACTGTGTTTTTGCTGCTAGCTTCACTCATCAGGTCCCAATAATGGACTGAAGAGAGATCCAGACATACTGATGCTACACCATGTTACAGTTACAGTTTTAACAGATTGATTATGAACAGAACTGAGTCACATATTCTGGCATTTCAGGCATCAAATGTCCTGGTACTGAACCAACCAAGAGGCAATCGATGTAAAATGTCCGAATGTGTGTGTTTACATCCAGAGAAAACCACGCGTGGTTCCTAATCCAGTCCCCACATCTCCCACCAGCAGCACTCCAGAGCCCGACACCAGCACCGTGCCTCTGGACAACGCCACCATCCCCAACTCTGCACTGCAGGCCCCCACAGGTACCCGATACCCCAGACATGCTGCACATGATTAAGGATGGTGTACCCCCGTCATGCTGCCACACACACATGCTTTTATCCTGTGTTGGCAACACAAATAGTGGGAAATACATTTAAATGTACATATGCATGCCTCCGAGCCGGGAACAGCCGTGGCCGGATGCATTCTGTTTTCAATGTTTTATCGATCAAATTAGTCACATACCATTCAATACTGACTTCTCTGCTTGGTGTCTTCCCTGTCTAGTTTGTGTTTACTTAAATAAATATGGCAAAGTGGGCCCCCATTTGGACCAGCGGCGAGTCCAGCAGCTGCCGGACCACTTCGGGCCGGGCAGGGCCTCCTCTGTGCTCCAGCAGTGTGTTCAGGCCTGCGTGGACTCCGCCCACAACCAGGGCACAGTCTTCTCCTGCCTGAAGTCTGGACAAGGAGGCGAGGTCATTTCAGGTGGGGATTCAGTTCTGATGGTTTCTCTACACTGTATTCTGTGAGAAATCCTCATGAAACCACAATTCAAGCCAGACCATGTGGAGTATTTCTTCTGTTGTAATGACGTGACATGATTATCCCGGCCAAAATAATTGTGATTCACAATATTATCCTGATAAAATATGCTTAAACAGTTCCATTGTTCATACTTTTACAAATGTCCCCCCTGTAAAACAAGTACAGTATATTGAAGTGAAGTTGACCTTTGCCCCGTTTGCCCAGCCTTCATTGACCAGCAGCAGCACACACTGACCCTGCCCACGGTCAGTAGTGTCACCTACGTCCTCCGCTTCCTGGAGAAGCTCTGCCACAACCTTCACTGCGACGCTCTGTTCGGCAGCCAGCCTGTAGCCAGAGGAGGCCTGCACTACGACAGCCACACACACACACCAGGTATGCAAAGTTTGATTTACAGCAGCTTTAATCTGTCAGTATAAAGGTGTTTCTTATAATCATGCATTCCACTCTGAATGTCTTAATGAACCAGCCTTCAGGGCTCCAGAGTCGCTCCTTTCATTGCAGGTTATATTTTTGTACGTTGAAGACTCAAAATCCCTACAGCACTAATGTGGAGATGTTGGCAGGAGCCTTCTAAGAAGTGAATCTCGTCAGCCTCGGGGAGTTGCACCACACGCCTCCCCTGAGTATTTACTCGGTATGTTTTACACCGACGTACAAAAGGCAGATGACTTGTCCCGAGGCTGGAGTTGAGATTTCCTGGGAAGATAAATCCAACATGAAAGATGTGTTGTTGGCAGCCAGCTATGCACCTTTATTTACACTGACAACGAGGTTCTTTAGTGAAGTGAAGATGATACACCACATAATATTCACTGACCCAGGCCAGATTTAGGCCCAGTTCTAGATTTGCTGTGTTCAAAATACATAACGGTGTATTTAAGAGCAGAACTGGGGCTGAAACGATTCCTCCAGGAACTTCATTACAACAAATCATTGATTTCATTTTATTTATTTGTTTGTTTTTGCATTTCTGAAAATTGTTTCTTTAAAACCCAGAATGTAATTTGGTACTTAAATGCATCTGATAATGTAATATGCATTTAATATCAATGAACGTGTTGATTTGTTGTTGTTGTTGTATGAGTTAATTTTAAGAAACGGGTCTTATTTAGTTCTTTTGTATATTTACTTGCTCTTTAATAAGGAGTTTAATTGATGGAATAATACTCGATTACTTTCCAACCTCTAACGGTATCGTCTTCTGCTTCCTTCACATTAGAGAGGAGGGGTTTCGGAGACAGCCTAACGACGGGACCGGGCCGAGGCAGCAAGCGGTTCCTCCAGGACTACAGCAGCCCACTTCCTCAGAAACTCTCCAAAATAACCTGGCACTCCACTGATGGTACGGAACTTTAGATTATTTTTCTCTTTTGAATCCACTCTGGGCCTCGTTCCTGTACATCGTAAATTATCAAAGTTTCTGCTAGTGAAATATGTGTTTCTCTGGCATTTAGTCATTTTATTAGTCGTCAGTCGCCAGCCATATCTGGACCATATAGCAGGAAGTACAGTGTGCTATTAATTTAATGATTGGCTTTAATTCCACTATTGGAACAGTAATAAATAATGTATATTGGATGACAGGCATTACATTTGCACTGAGCTATGGCGGTGTTGTTCAAATCAAGTATGCTTAAATCAAAGGATTTCACTGATCAACAGGCCTTCCAGTCGTGTGTAGTATTTGTGTATTTAACCAGTGCCTCTCGTATTTAATTCTAGTAATCGACTGCTCTGAGTTGTCCAGTAAATCCTCATATAGTCATATTAAAGAGGTAGTAAAACTCTTGGATCAGGAGTGATTTGTATTAAGTTCTGGGGCAGGGGGTTAATCATTTAATCACCTTTCAATTTCCTTGGATTTTTAATTAAGTTAATGGAATGTTTGCAGAGATTGATGGAAAAGCGTTAATATCCCCATAAAAGAGCCGTCCACTTTTACAGAAGGCCAGAATGCACCAACAAATCACTGTAATCGTCTGTGAGGGTGACAGCGTATCTCTGAAGTCTATCATTAGAATAGCTTACAGTGTGTGCAGTAACACCACATCGTGGAATAGTCTGCTGAATTACTTAATTAAGGCTTACATATTGCAGTGGTTATCAAAAAAATGTTTAACTTTTTCAGAAAAATGCACTAATACATGGTTTATGTTTTATCCAACCAATATTGATGTCTTCATTCATAAATGTCATTATAACGATGCTTTTTGATTGCAGGGTAATTTGCTACATATTACGTTCAAGTTGTTTATTACGAAATGGTGCGCATATTTATTATCAAAGTGAAAATAAATAACATTTTGTCTACATAATACGGGGTTATTAAATAAGGTGTGTTTTTGGGTTCTTTGTTTTGGAAATGTTAAAGCATGTTTAAATAAATTAATGGATGCAGAAATGTATTTATTTATGTAGCAACTTTCATGCACAGAATGCAGCACAAAGGGTTTTCCAATCCAGCAGCATAATATAAAACCAAGTTTATAAAAAAAAACAAAATGCACACACAAGGAGGGAGAAAATTTCTCTTATCTTATAATAAAGTTTAAAACAGTTACTGCTAGTTATAGGCTGTTTGAAAAAGATGTGTTTTGAGTTGTCGTTTAAAACTGTAAATTGTTTTAAGAGTAATGTGTTCCATATTTGGGACGTAGTTGCTAAAAGTAGCATCCCAGAGGTTTTTGTGGTCACCATGGAAACGGTTAAAGAGCAGCTGTGTGAGGGAGTCTTTGATATAAAAGGGGGTGAGGTCATTTAGCGCCATAACAACTTAAAAAAAAAGTTTTATCTTGAAAAGCTGTAGGGAGCCAGCGTAGGTTGTTAAAACGTTTTTATGGAGTGTGTTAGTGGATGTGTTGCTACATCTTCCTGTCTATTACCCAAATGACAACAGGCAGATTTAAAATGAGCATTAGAAATCTAAAAACGACGGTTTCTCGCTGGTGGCCACGTCTGTGAACCAGATGAGCCAGCTCAGTGAGGATCCTCGAACTCGGAGGATCTCAGCATGTAGACTGAGAACAACATCGGTCCGAGGACACTGCCTTGGGTGACACCATATTCAAGGAGAATAGATATGTCCACCGCCAGCATTAAATCTAAGATCATATAAGACTTTGACAAAGTGTGTGGTGTGTCAAGAATCCCATTCTCAGAAAGGTGTTTGATTGTCTAAACTTCTCTAAAGGCTTGCTCTGTAAACATTAATTAATAAGAGCAGGGGTCTCAGTTAGGTTCTATGAATAAAGGTTTTTCACTTATGGTCTTAAAAAGGTTTTGGGAAAAAGCCAGATTCCTGGGACGGATGTTGAGCCGAATATATTCAGGCACATTCTTTGCATTACGTGGAAGGTGGTCTACTAAGTGTAAGGTTGAATTTGAATTGGCATTTATGGTTTAATGGTATCCTGATCGTTTGACTTGACTGTGATGATGTTGGAGAGTTTGTCTCTGTCTATTCTCTTTACATTATGTTCTTTATATGTTGATTTGGTCTCACTGGTGAGTCTTCTGTGTCTCCAGGTGAGTCCTTCATGGACAACAACGTTGCTGCCTCAGAGCACTTAAAGAAGAGCCCTCTCTCTCCAAACTCCACGGTACAACCTGCCGGCCTGAAGTCTTCGTCCAAGCTGCTGCATCACAGCAACTCTACAGGTAGGACGAGACGCCGATACAGGAAGCAACGGCCTACTAATGCTTGGCTTGCTTCTCCGTTTCTTCAATAAAAGAAAAGCAATGGAGCAAACATCTGTTTGCTCTTCTCCTGACTGGTTCATTGACAAATCATTCATCTGCTTACCTGCCCAGTATTTTGTATTTTATTTTGAAAGGGTCTGTCCGTCTGACTGCTTCTCAAACGGTTCTGTGTAACATCTGGTGCATAAAGTTGAATTTAAAAAACAAAATCGCCAGAGACCAGGAAGACGAGTTTAAAGACTTGTCAGACACGCAGAAACCAACCCCCCCCCCCCCCTTTTTTTTTTTTTTTTTTTCAAGTTTGCGAGGTAAGGAATACGGCATTCCTGTTCAATCTACCAGCAATGTGCGCTCGCTCATATTTAACTGGCCAACGAAGCTCTTTGCCGGATGACGACTCCTTGGTTTTTTGCTGGAGCTGTCTGCATGGGCGCCTCTGCTGCATCCGCTGGAAAGGCTCCATTCAAATGAATGCGGCGGCTGCATGTGTCAGAATTGACGCCTTAAAATCAGAAGAATCATATTGACTCAACTGTAAGTAGGCTCTAACAATCCAGTTTGTAAGGCTGATAATGGAACATTTGAACGTGTTGTCACCTCTTATAGTGGGGGAATAATCGATGTTACATTCTGTTTGAGTTACATGCTAGATTAATAATACTTATAGATGTAAGGCTTTCAAACAGATATTTACCTAGCAGATATTTTCATCCCACAGACCCTCGATTTGAGTAATATTGCAGCTTTAGTTATTCTTGTTTAAAAGAAGGTAAAACTCCATATCAGCACAGGTTCAAGTTAAATTTGCCTGTATTTTATTTTTTTTATATTTTATTTTAGGTATCAGTGTATTAAAGTGCCCGGTGAGGGGAATTGGGTCGATCTACGTGGTAATTCAGTTTGTACACTTTTGCACTTCCAGGCTCGTGCAGTTTTCGGGAGAGCCCAAGGCCGAGTGGTCAGGACCCCAACCTGTGGACGGTGGAGGACGTCATGCAATATATCAGAGACATCGACCCAGTGCTGGCTCCGCATGCAGACCTGTTCAGGAAACATGTATGTATTCTCTCATAGATAAAATACCTGCATTCTGCATTACAACATATAGACACATTTATGACTTTTGATAAAAGAAGTCAGCTCTTTCAATGTCCCCGCCCTCCCTGCAACAGGAGATTGATGGCAAAGCACTCCTGCTGCTGCGTAGCGACATGATGATGAAGTACATGGGCTTGAAGCTCGGCCCTGCCCTCAAACTCACCTTCCACATCGACAAGCTGAAAAAGGCGTGAGGAGGTCAGCCGACCAGCCTTCCAAAGGACACACTTCCAACCCCGTCTCCCTGTTCTAGGATCAGTATATCATGCACTACGTATTGGACATGTATTGACCATTAACATGTAGCAACTTTCATCAGATCATATCTGGTATTACATACCCTGTCCTGACCTCATCAAATGAGGAATGTTTATTTTGTGTAGCACAATCCAGCCCCAAGGCAGCATGGGATACGTAGGATCACCCACCTGTCCATCATCTGTTTTGCATTTCAATATAACTTGAAGAGTCAAACCTGGCTATTTGAACTGTAAAAGGCTTTTTTTGGCCTGCCTTTATTAAGTTACATGTATTCTGTACTTTCATATTTTGTACTTCATGGATATATATGGACATGTATTTTTGCCTTTTCAACCGTTTGTGTGGGATAAGCTAAAAGAACCCTAAAAGGAAGAAAAGAAAACACTACATTCATCCCAATACTTGGGATGCTTCTGGTTAATGTCTCAGTTTGAGGCACAATTTTGCAACTGCAACATTATTAATTATGGGGAGGAAAAAAATAATGTTTTATGAAAGGAGAAAAGAAACAAAACACTTTATTCTGAAAATACTGCCATGAGGAAAATGTTTCTTTATTCTTATTCTGGATGTTGTTTACAATGCCTGGTCTCGTCTTTGTTATTTGTACTTTTTTTAATTTTTATACTATATTATTAGAGTTCCTACATGGAGAACCCTATCATACTCAACATTGTTCAATAAATATGGAATAATTCAACTGTTTTGCCTGCTTTTTCACCCTTGCATATAATTTTTTTAACCAGAATGTGCAACTACAACTTAAGTCTTGTTTATAGTCTTTGTTCACTTTTAATTTGTACAATGACTGGTAATATTTGTGTCAGTATTAATTGCCTGACTCGCTAATAGATGCCACATACAAATGCAGGTTTGACATCTTGAGGCTGTAAACGCTTTAATTGCAGAGTTAAAGGTGTTAATTATTCAGATGGTTATTTTGAAGATTACATGTTTACTTTTTGTAATGTAGTTACAGCATGTCACCAACAGGGGACAGCGTTGCCTCGTCTACCTTTTCTGCAGTGATGTCTCCTTGCTGTTTCTCCTTGGGACTCACTAACATGCACTGCCATGGGTGGCCACATCTCCATCTGGTCGACTGCATGATAATGAGATATTTCTACATCACGTAAAGAAATATGGTTATTATTCCGCTGGGTTGTGGATATCCCTCCTGTCCTGCTGCTGTGTCGTCGTTATTTAAAGAGCCTCTCCTATGATTGTGTCAACCTATTGTTCATGCTGTTCTCTTGTCATTGTTTCTGCCGGTACGTGAGTGGGCTATTAGGCTTGTGGGCGAAGAATGACTTGTGTCTACTGAAGCAACTCTGTCGAAATACACAACATGTAACCACATCCTCCTCGTGAAAACAGGAAAACACATCGTTTAAAGGCTGAACACGGTGAAAACCCACTGATTCTAACTGACAGGGACGCGTATGAATGTGTTTCTGTGTGTGTGTGTGTGTGTGTGTGTGTGTGTGTGTGTGTGTGTGTGTGTGAGTGAGTGAGACAGCATATGACACACACTCACAATCTGTGCTCGGCTTGGTTGTGCATTATGCTCGGGCACATGTGACGAGCTCGCAGCTCGTGGCTGCTGCCTGTGCGTGTTGGTGTGTAATAGTAGCCAAAGTGCTATTTATAGAAATAACACCTCCTTGTGCTGCATATTGTGTTTATGAAGGTTGTGAAGAGAGTTCTTACTGAAGCGCCAAACAACGGCCTGTGATTTTTTTGATCAGGCCGTTGTTGTGTTGCTGGCGGGGAAAGGCAGACGGAGAGGTGAAGATTGAACAGGACTGGCTAGATTATCTTTATTGTTATGACATGCACTGTTATAAGGGGAATTCTGCTTCTGATATTTACCAACAACGCTGTGGTCCTGAGTCATTCACTGTCTTTGCACCAACAGACACACACAGCAGCGGCAGTTTCAGTACCTATGAAAGGAAGTTCTGCGGGCTTGCAGATCAGTCATAACTGTGAGGGGAAAAACGGCTTTTCTTCTTCATGGCATGGCATTAGCATCTTCTCTGCATGTGCATGTGTGCGGGCACAGTTAGAGAGAAACCGCACACAAAAATAAGGTCGACCACCACTTTCTCTCCAGCCGATACCAGAATCCCCAGCATGCCCGTCGAGGTGGTGTGGGCTCAGGGTGCTGTGGGTCAGGGTGCTGTGGGGTCAGGGTGCTGTGGGTCAGGGTGCTGTGGGCTCAGGGTGCTGGGGCTCAGGGTGCTGGGGGTCAGGGTGCTGTGGGGTCAGGGTGCTGGGGCTCAGGGTGCTGTGGGCTCAGGGTGCTGGGGCTCAGGCTGCTTTGGGCTCAGGGTGCTGGGGCTCAGGGTGCTGTGGGGTCAGGGTGCTGGGACTCAGGGTGCTGTGGGCTCAGGGTGCTGGGGCTCAGGGTGCTGTGGGTCAGGGTGCTGTGGGCTCAGGGTGCTGTGGGCTCAGGGTGCTGTGGGGTCAGGGTGCTGTGGGCTCAGGGTGCTCTGGGGTCAGGGTGCTGTGGGCTCAGGGTGCTTTGGGGTCAGGGTGCTGGCCTCGGATCTCGGTGAAAGCACTCAGTTGTGTTTGGAATCATCATGTTGATCATGTTACCGGATCGTGCACTTGGAGAATGATCTAAATGCTCTTCAGATATTTGATGTATTATATATTCTTTTCCTCACTTTTTTCATTGGTCAGTAGTAGAACAGACCTTCTGAGGGTTTTTACAAACACATAATGAGGGGTGTAAAAGGAGAATGTGATCACACCTCAGAGGAATCATCTCAGGGAAGCCTTTTAACAGGACACTGATGCCACGTCCATCTCGTTTTGTAATGATTGTTTTTCTTGCCTATAAGGATCGTCTCCAGTGACTTTTGGTTGCAGGATAATATTGACTATGTCGTCTTGACAGTCCCTCACCCCGACCCACTCCGTCAGCCTTGTGCCTGCAGATGGTGCCGGCTGGCTAATGTCGGGATTTTCCAAAAAGGAAATGTTGGTCACATGGCAGCGTGGGTATAATCTATCCACGAGGTTTAAAACAATCAGCAATCACACACAAATACACACCTGCAGGTACATATGATATGCATTTGAATGGCAGTATATGGAGGGTGCTCTGGTAATAGTTCCAGCCCAGCTGATAGCATGATGCTGTCTTTGGTAACATGTGCTTGCCACTGTCCCCAGATTAGCACGCAGGCTTAAAGCTCACAAAGACACTGTGTACAGAACACAGCCTGCTAATACCGTTTCCCTCTATTCTAACCTCCGAACCTGAAACTCTCCCGTCGAGCCCACATCGTGTCCCTGCTTCAGACACAAACGAGGCCGAGTCACACGGAAGCACAGCAGGTGAACACAATATTTCACCTTAAGTGATTTCTAATGAAGCCACGTCAGATTCACCTCTCCCTTACATCACACAGTATCTTGCTGTCAACAAAAAGCTAATATTTCAAGCTTCAAATGGGGAACATGTGCTCTTGTATTACATTGCTAAATGTTGTTAAATGTTAGGGTATCCTTGTCATCTGCTCGGCAGGTTCGACACATCAAATTGCAGAACAATCAAGTTGTTTTAGGGGAAATTTCTGCTTATTTTTATGGTTTGAATGACGTGATTAAAAAAAAAACCATCTGGTGATCGCTGGCAGTTAAAAAACGATCACATTTTTGCACAACTTGTTGCGAAAGCGCTGTTTTGTTTCAACTGTTGAAAAACCCACACAAGCCCTAAATATTTCCCGTGGTTGGACATTGTTGGGACACGGCGGTGTGTTTGAGCCCGGCTCCACAGAGAGGTGTCAGCTGTGTGCAGGAAAATAAATTATTTACACCCCCTCCTTCTACTTCAAAGGACTGGCAGCAACCATTCAACCCCAGATTGGGGGGGCGGGGGTGCTCTGTGTCACCTGCCTCAACACGCCAAAATCAGCAACTTACCTGCTGCATTCAGGAAGCTGCATCTAAGCCTCCTCAGCACGCTGTGTATGGAAGCAGAAGCATTAGCTCTGGAAGTTAGGAAGATGCTGAGCTTTACCCAAATGCCCCCGGGGAGCAGAATCCAACAGATTCCCAGAGGCGCGTTGCATTGATATATCTGGGATATGTTGCTTTTTAATGATGGGAAGATGAAGCGTGGGGGGGGGGGGGGGGAATCCAGTAAAACTACATGTCAGGGAAGATACGAGGTGTTCAGCTAGAAAATCAGGAAGTTCGGCTTGAGCAACACGTCCAGTCCGCTGAATGAACCCTTCACTGAGGGAGCTGCTGTTTATCTACCCCCCGCCATCACACAGACACACACACACACACACACACATAAAACACGCACAAAAAACCCTCTAAACTCTCTTAAAGCAAGACAAGTTCAAACATGTGCCCCCTTCACACAATATTCTCACATGGAGCGAGAACATGCCCCCTTGTTGTCAATAAATAACTCATCTGGGGAAATTGGAGTTTGCATCTCACTTTCATTGTGCGTCTCACTCTATGCTGCATCTCACTTTCATTGTGCGTCTCACTCTCTGCTGCGTCTCACTTTCATTGTACGTCTCACTCTCTGCTGCGTCTCACTTTCATTGTGCGTCTCACTCTCTGCTGCACCCTCATCCACTCGGGGGGATTGTGACACGACTCTCAGAATTAGCACTCCGATGTTGGGTCACACCGTTTTCAGAATTAGACATTTGCAGTACGCCTTTATTAAGTTCTAATTTCTAGATGTACTCGTGGGATCTTTTAGTCCTTCACACCAATAAGGAATCAACTAATAATCCACCAGCATGCTGCAGGGAGGGATCACAGTGACCAGAGATGACACATAAATCCTTTATCTCCCCCCCTGACTCCACTGATATTGAGGTATCCCTGTTAGCCTTGTTTGATCAGGTTGTGTGCTGATGCTGTGTGTGTGTGTGTGTGTGTGTGTGTGTGTGTGGCCATGCGTGACAACAGCAAATGACCACCTATCCATCACTGGAGCTCCGGCCTGAGATTACCACAAGCTCAGCTTTGGCACCAGCTGTGCCAAAGCCTGGAGAAAGAGAAATAACTCGTGTTCAACGCAGAGACATGTATGTGGCAGGAGAGGAATCTGATCTGGATTGTGTTGAACATACCACCGTGATGATAGAGTTTTTAAATGGAAGCATAAAAATTATTGTGGGAAAACCCAGTTAAGAAATCCCCGAGGACTAGAACACAAAAAAACCCATCTAATTTCTAATTGTAAACTAGAGAGATCCTTACATTTCATCTCCCCCTCCAGTTGTCTTTCATTTTGTCTGCTGCTCTAGAATGTGGCTTTCGGTGACTTATATTGAGAACGCAGCAAGCTACCACAGGAAAGGCATGTCGTTGTATCGAGCAAGTTGCCGTGGGTGGGCCCCGAAAACCCAAGAGAACAGAAGTAACCGTAAACGTGTCCTCTGATGTCCCCACACTGCCTTAAGCAATGCGTCTAGACCGGCCTCTGGTGAGGCAGGCGGCGGCCATGACACGGACCCGGAGAGCAAACGGGGCTTGTTTAGCCGAGATAAATGTTGGAATCACAATCGAGCAACAAAAAAACCCTCTGCGTTTAATTGGGGCTAAACAAGGCGCTCACAGTGCAGCATGCAATTATGAGATATATGAGGCGGCGGAGCTCTGACCGCGTGCCACACACCAGAAGACCATCTCACCAAATTGGCACCGGGCAGGGACCTACAACCGTTACCAAGCACCGTGCCAAGGCTGTTGGCCTACTTCTACGCTTTCTCTTGACAGTGCAGAGCCAAGACACACACACCCTTAAGCCAGCCCCTGTTCCTTGAAACAAGCCCACATCCAGGCCACCGTACATTTCAAATCCAGCACATTAGCCCTCAACACAATGGGACAAACGAGGAGGAGCTGCTCCGACGCCACGGTTGACTCTAAAAAAAGAAAACTGAGCAATCAGCAACGCTATTCCTGGCGCTCTCGTTTTCCTCTCGTTACCCGCTTAAAGATGCCTTTTGTTGACAATGTGGGAAAAAGCTAGACACGGCGATGACATTCCCAACATGACCTCAATCAAGCGTTTGCGACGCCCGGAGGCAAAGAACAATCCAACGAACTCGCCCGCCGCAGAGAGAACCTCTCTACCCTCATTTCTTAATGAATGCAATTATAGGTGGAAAATTGTTTTTACCACTCACTGGCTGTGGCTCCGGCTGGAGAGGGCTTGTTCCACATTTGCATAAGTCATTTGTTATTATTTAGAGGCAGCAGTCTGACCAGAGAAGTGGGGAAAAGGCAGCCAGGGCTTACAAGCTTTAAAGTCAGTTAAACCCCCACCAAGGTAAGCAGTCTGTGGTCATGTGCACCTCCCCCAACCACACACAGGCCCAACTCTCCAAACACAGAAAAGAAACTATGTTTGTGGTGCTGAGAGAAGCCAGTGTTATTTAAATGCTGCTTTGTAAACCCAACCTTTGAAAGAATACCTTGCCATTATGGTAAGCAGTCCCAGCAGCCTATCATGTCGGTGCATGGCATTTGCTTTAGATAGGAGCCAAGATAAAATGTCAAATAGTAAATCACATTGGAATATCACACATGAAGCTCCTCCTCCTGCTAACTAGCAGAGAAACCAGCAGGATGGCCGTGCGTCAATCATGTTAGTGGCCTTCTTAGCAATGGAAATGGAAAATTAGGGAAAAGATAGCATATTTAAGAAACAGGAGATTCAGAGTAGAGGATATTTTCTTCCTAGAAGACCTCTGTGTTGTATCCGAGCGTTTCCATCCCAGACTGAAAGAAAGTGAGGTTTCCCTTCACCCACATGTTAAGTTAAGCACTTAGCTAGCTCTCCACAGCCCAGGGGAAGAACTGCAATGAATGGAAAAGCAGGCCACATTTCTATCCAGGCCAACTTTATTGATCCTCAACCCCCCCTTCACAAAGACCATCCCCCCCACCCCCCCATCTTGACCACAAAAAAGGGGACAATATAAACAACCAATAAATAAGAATCTGCGCGATTAAGGCGGTTCTACATCTCCAATAGAACACAGACAGTGTGGACATGTTGGAGTTATACAGCTTCATACAGTAAAAGCAGTAGATTTGTTTGAGAACATCACAACTAAAAAGGCAGCACTTTACCAAAAGTGAACCATTTTATTTAAAATCTTGGATGAGGCTCCCACTCGAAGGAGATATCATTGTGTTCTATCGTTGGCTGACTTGTGATAGAAAAACCCAGGCTGGTTTTTGGGTGACCTTGTCATCTGAGCTTCTTTAAATACTAGGCCAAATAGAATGGGAAGGGACTTAATTTAAAATGTTCTCCCCCATCCTACTCTCAAAATCATTCAAACCACGTGATCCCAAAATGGAGACAGTGGTTGTTCTTTATATCAGTTTCTCAGATAGGAATAAATAAATACACCTTTTTTTCACTGGTAAACTGTCATGGAGTCCGGGCCTGGAGGCAACACAGTGTCATTGTTCAGAGTGGCTTTTCGGAATTTCAGCATTTCTTTATTACATTCATGTCCAGGAAATGGGAGAGGTGGACCCCTCCAGTCCTCGAGGACGCCACCCCTCCAGGTGAGACTCCAGCACTGTTCCCTGTGGGTATCCAGGGTTCACCACCGGGCCGCAGCCAAGGGCTCAGTGGTTCAGAGGAGGCGCTCACTAAATTAAAAGTGAAAGATGAGCACTCTTCATCCGCCCTGGACCATTCTCACTCTTCTGTCTCCATTCTGCACCCCCTTTTTAGCAAAAATCCGGGTCCTCTCAGCAACTCACAGTGCTGGGCTGCTGTTTGCTCACAAAGTCTGAGATGAAGTCAAACTCGTTCTGGCCCAGGAAGAGTTCCGGCAGCTCCTGGACCCGGTCCAAACCCAGCTCCATGACCAGCGAGGTCAGAACCTCCTCGTCGATCATATCTGCGTCCATGCCGTTCAGGGCCAGCGCCGGCCCGGCCATGTGCTGCATGTTGGCCAGCTGGGCCGGGTTCATGCGGTACTGGCTCGTGGGCCCCATGTGGTTCCCGCCCATCGGCCCCAGTGGATGTCCGTGGTACTGGGTGTTGAGTTTTTGCAGCTGCATGCTAGCCATGAGCTGCTGGGACGTTAGCCCTCCGTTCATGAACTGTTGCTGCTGTGGGTGCTGCTGCGGGTGCTGCTGCTGCTGCGGGTGCTGCTGCTGCTGCGGGTGCTGCTGCGGGTGCTGCTGCGGGTGCTGCTGCTGCTGCGGGTGCTGGGCCTGTTGCTGGTGCTGTTGTTGGTGCTGCTGCTGCTGTGGATGCATGTGATGCTGCTGCTGCTGAGGGTGATGCTGCTGCCCGTTATACATCATGTTACCAGACGGCATCTGGTGGTGACCCATCTGGGCGCCGTTCAACTGTCCGTTCATGGGCCCGCCCACCATGCCCTGCTGCCGCTGCCTCATGGCAGTCTCCATGTTGGCCTGGGCGCCGCCGTAGTGCATCATCTGGCCGTTGGGCAGCGCCCGCATGCCCTGCTGGTTGGCGTGCTGCTGGTGACCCGCCTGCAGGCCGCCGTTCATGCCCATCCTGTAACCGTGGAGACTGGCGCCCGCCGAGCTGTGATTCATGGGCATCATCAGATGGTCTGCCATGCCTCCTGTCTGCGAGCAGGAGAGGAAGACAGTTAGATCATCGCATGGGGGGGTCAAAAACACATTTAAGGGGGCTGCAGCTCAGGACACCACAGCATCAGGTCCATCTTAACCATCTGGGTGGAGATGCACAATGACGTCTCCACACAGTGCTGTGGTTCGAACCCACTTCTCTGTAGTGACCGAACAATTCACCTTGCAAACAAACAAAGATCCACCTCATGATAAACCACCGAGAACCAGAAAAACATCACGTTCTGTCATTTGGAGCGTAACTGATTTGAGTCTCCTGCTCTCTTTGTGCCATGAACGCCCAGCTCGGAATACAGCTCACATACATTGTTTGGATATTTCCTTCCTCCTCCAGGTAATTCATGCACGACGGGCTCGACAAAGAGCCGGAATCACGCGTGCATGGCGGAATGCATCGCGTCCGTGTTGCATGTCAGCTGAGGAGGTGCGTTGCATTTTACGCACGTAAGGTTGCAACAAAGAGCCCTGACATCATGCAACATCTCCCCAACAGCTGAATCACCACATTCTCACCGCGGCGGCGGCGGCGGCGTCACGGCAGCACCAACAAAGGCTTCGGCTGTCTCCGCCTCACTTCGTGCTTTTCCTCCTTTTAATGTTTGCATCCAGTAATCCCCTGGTCGGGTTTAATAGTATCCATTTTGTTCGATCCCCGAGTTTGAAACATGGTGGGGGAGAGAGCAAACAATGGAGCAGCAGCCCCGGAGACCCACCGCACACACACACACACACACACACACACACACACACACACCGAAAACCCCCAACCCATCCACCAGATCACACCGACACCACCACGTACCGTCTCCGCTCCGTTTTCCAAAGTTGCTCTGCTCCGGCTGCTGCGTGTGAACGCGTCTCGGTCCTCCGGTAACGGCGACGCTGCTGGATCACGGTGTGGACTCCGCGGGGCTGCGCGTCATGCTCGGTGGGGCCGGGGTGCACAAAGACTGCCGCATCAGATCTTGAAACGACTGGCTGTTTTCTGGGTCAACTCAGGGATTATGTACATCTAAAAGCTGAGAGGAAGGCAGCGGAGGGGCGGAGCCTCGGCCCTCCTCTTCTTTGTTCCTATTGGCCCTACTTAATAGAATTGTGCATGGGCGTAGAAGGGAAAAGAAGGGGCTGTTGGAGGAGCTGTGACACAGTAGCCAATTTAAATACCCCCCCCCCCCCCCCCACACACACACACACTGTTTCTTTTTGAAAGAGTGTTTGGACATCTTGTTTGTCTTTATAAGTAACTGCTGCTGTGTCCTAATGAAAACACAAGTTTGATCAATTTGAGAATAGTATTATATATATATAATTATATATTATTATAATTATATATATTGTGCACATATTTAGGAGCCACATGAATTCTGTTTGCACCTCCTCATGTTTTTGGCCCATTGTGCACGTAGGAGTGTCGCCCTGCATGTGCACACTTCATCTCCAAGATCACCGTGGGTCCATGTGACCCGCCGGTCTGCTGTGTGTGTGTGTGGGGGGGGGGGGGGGGCAGAGGAATGTAGCCTGTGTGCTATTCTAGGCCACACTAACTGCAGCGGCAGTGTAACTACTGCTGTGCATGTGTGTGTTTGCTTGGGTTTTACGTGTACAGACTCTGGATGCAGGTGTGTGTGTGTGTGTGTGTGTGTGTGTGTGTGTGTGTGTGTAGCTCCACTCTGCAGATGCACAAGTCTCTTGATTGCCCACTTCAGGACAATGACCTCTTGCCTGCAATTGCAAATGAATGGAACCACTTTGGGGGAGAGCGAGCCAATCTATTGTCCCGGGAATTCAACTAGAAATGGACAACCGCTGGCAAGCGTTTGTCATTGTTTGACATTGGCCGGCCACTTTGAAGCTGGTGTTAATAAGCCACTCCCAGGTGTGGGTACGATCTGAGGAAACTCACCCAGCCAGTCGGTGCAAAGAAAACACACACAATCAACATACGTTTGCTGCCTCTTAAAGCAGCAGCGCGTCTCCTTGCAAGGTTACTGTGACAATGTGACAAACAAGCGTTTAAAAATGCATCAAAACATCTTTATTTTTATCCCCGGAGGTAATCACATTGCTGCATCTGTTTACAACAGATAAAAGGATATTAGCATGAAATCACAATCAGCCATGATTGTAGTGGAGCATATGCATTCAGTAATTATATATCCAGTCTTGTTGTAATCAGAGAACACACTACAGTATAGGAGAATTGTATTGTGTGTTTTGGCATCTCCGGCTATGAGCCTCACACCTCGCCTTGAAACATTTATTGACTTCTGTTCTTTTGCACACGTGTTTTTATTCCAGGGATAAAGGCAGGGAGAGAGGTCATGTGACCGTGTTTATAGGAGCAATAGGGCTGGAAGTATTGCTTCCATTCACGGCTCGGACGCACCCCTGTGCCACACTGTAAAACATGCCATAAAAACACTGGATTTCACGCAGGTTTCACGCTCTAAACACGGACGTGGAATTAGTAGCTTTGCTTGTTTGTGTTCTCAGCAAAGCTTTTCTCCGACCTTTGATGAGTTCTCCCTGCAAAAGGCCTCAGTGTTCCTCGTTGACTCCTCCTTAATGGACAACAGCATGTGTGTTTGTATCTACCTACCGATATTCCTGTAAGCGTCTGAGGCGAGGGCACCACCTCCGGCTAACCTTCGTCGTCGTTATGAAAGACATCTCATCACGTCTCGATGCCACTTTCAGGTCGCCCACGTCAGAATTCAAGGGAGCCAGCGGTCTCCTTGGACTGGGAGAAAGGCAGTGTCGTGGAGGGAACGTCTGATATGTGTTGGTGCAGCAGAAGAGTATAGAAACAACACTACCGAAACCAAAGCAGAAGAAAATGGTGGAACAAGTTCTTCCTTGTGGCAGCCGGTCAACATACTTACTGTTGCACCTGAAACTTAGGAGTCCTCCTAATATATGGTACACTTCCATAACAACTTCATTACTTCTTGCAATGAGTCTTACCATTACTCACTCTGCAGTGAGATCACTTTCTATGATCTGCAGGCTGAGATGAGTGTCTGTCTACAGACATTTCAATGGACAGCTCTTTGAGCTACGGTAATCGTCCTGCAGTGGACACCGAACTGATCGCCCGAGTCATCTTTAATCTCCGTCACCATCCACTAAGGAGCAGCTGACTCCATTCCACCTACCCCACTAATCCTCCCAACACAGTGTCTGCCAGCAATTACTGGCAATGCATATAAAGCCGTATGGCTGCTGCAGACATGTGCATTTATATGGTGGAACCATATGGCTGAGTTCTCAGGAAGTGCTGCGGCATCCTAAGATATATATATATATATATATGTGTGTGTGTGTTGTCAGATAGAACCGATATGCACAGTATGTGTTTTTTAATACCTGTGTTTGACTGTTGAAAAAAGCATAAATCAGCTCTGATATTCTCAGGAGGCATAATCAACCAAAAGCTAGAAACATAATAATGTAAATGGAAAGCAACATTTCTCAAAACGTCCCAGAAGTTTGTAAACTCAAGACGTGGATGAACTATGAGCCGCTTTCATGCAGGCCATGCAGCATCGACATGAATGGACAATCACTTGAAACGGGACAAAGTGCGTCCTAGCGTGCACATTCCCGTGAGATGTGAAACCAAAAGTCAGTTTCAGTCTCTCTCTCTCTCTCTGTGTGGGGGAGGGTTGTTATTGTTCTGGTAAATGACAGACTCTCTATAAATACTCCCAAGGCTTCCTTCTCCGCCTCAACCACCAATCAACAGTCAGCGTTGAGCCCAGCAGCTGAGAGGCAGCAATAAGCCTGAGTCAAGGCTGGCGGGGGAGGGCCTGACTCCAACATGCGGTGGTGTGGGGAGGTGGGTGAGAGACCTTGTGAGTGAAGGAGGGGGAGAAACCTGGTAACTGCCACTACGGTGCTGAGGCTCCAGTGAAAGTAGTGATCTGGAGGAGGGGGGTGGGGTGTTTGGAACGTACCACTCCACATCTTCTATTCTTCTTCTATGTGAAGTCAGTGATACACTCGTTGGCTTGTTTGCACACTTTATTTGGTGCCACTTGAAGCCTGATCTCTATATGAACCAACTGCACATAAACAAGATCCACCAATAGAGTTCAGTAAGAACGGGCTCATCGTTTCGCCTTTCTGGAGAAAATTAGGCCAATCCTATTAGACTGGGCAATATAATTGAAATCAAGATAATTTCCCCAATATCTGTATAAAGCAATCACATGCTTAACGATGTTCCACTGTTATGAATAACTCACATAACTCTACACACATTTTAATTACAGCTCATTTGAATGAATAGATTTAATTCTGTAATTTTCTTAATCATATTGTCAAGAAGTGATAGTAATATTAAATGATTGCCCCGACTCGCAATCAAGCAAGAAAATCAAAATGAAATGTTTGCAGAATCAAAGCATTTAATTATAGTCATTTTGATGAAATGTTTATGGATCATTGGTTAAAGTACGATATAGAGCAGGTTTTGCTCTCTCTCTCAGTAAACCTGAAATGTTCCTATTGTTCTGAACGGCCACACTTGATCACACATGAGTTTATTCTTCCACCAAATATGAGTTTACAAACACAATGAGCTCACCACGGTCTCGTGTGAGGAGCCGTCACACTTTCCCCACATATCCACGTGGCGGCCGGTCGCTGCCATCGACTTTTCATTGATTGATTGTGTTTCCCTGATTTTGTTTCATGTTGTCGTCCGGGGAGTTGTTTTGTTGCCAATGGACTACAACTGCACTTCATTGTGTTGCATAGTGAGAATAAATGACCGTTGAATTGCTATGCTTGGATTTCCACTGCGTGGTTCTGCATGGCTCGACTTGTTCGCAGTGTTCTTTTTTGACTAGAAATGTGGATAGTGCCAGGTATTTTATTTGGCATCGCCTCGTTGGAGGAGATCGAAGACTACAAACAGCTGAAAGGTCAGAGAGAGTCAGGATGGCTGTAGCTCGGTGTGTGGAACAGGTCGTCCTTCAACCACAAGGTTGCTGCTTCGATCCCCCACCTCCTACTGTCCTTGAGTGAGACACGGAATCTCAAGTTGCTCTCCTTTTACAGCAGCCATGGCTCCTGAAATCCTTTGGATGGGTTAGATGCATCACATTTCATGTGTCTGTATTTAATCATGTATAGAATGAAAATGAAACAGGTTTTAGTTTTAATGGTTTTTATGTTGACGATGATTTCACTCTGCGGAGCTGAACCAGGTGGTATTACTTCAGTGAGGCAGGGTTTAAACTTCATTCTCAAGCTCTCACTAGTCATTCCTCCCCCCAACTAGGTCTGTAGCACAACGCCGTGATCGCCTCAGAGGACAACTGTCTGGTTATGCACCGTTTCATTCATTCTACACCCCCCCCCCCCTTCTGTGTGCCAGCAGGCTTTCCAAGTAAAAGTGTGGCGTTTCAGTAGGTATGAACACTTCTGCCTGTAGAGGTGGTCAGATGACATGTCGTATGACTTTGTTGAAGCACACTGAGGCCTTCAGTGGTGGTAGGAATGCAGAGTTCCTGTTAGCTGAGCGATGCGAGACCATGAAGAGATGTCTGAGGGCACCAGATAGCCGCTGAATCAACTTCCCCTGCTCCAGCTGAGAATCCCCGGCGTACTTATCACCATAGCAGAGAGACGTGATAAGTAGTATTAGTGCCTGCAGGTGTTCATACCCCAACGCTGACTTAATGCAAGCTATACACACAGACTGGAGTTGACTCCCCCTGGTTTGGTGTTGCCCAATCTTGGCTCGTTACCAAGCAATGTCATGTCATTTCCAGCCGCCGCCTGCATTTTCAACCAACACACCGTTCACCAGCATTCACTAGCCTGAGGGATCATTGTCGACACAAACACTAATCATGTCCCCTTCACTGCACTTCCTGCCTTACAGCCGCTGATGACGTTTACCAGTTACCTCCATGAATGTGCAGGGGGGGGGGGGGTGGCTGGACAACAAGAGCAACCTGACAAACAAGTAGCTGGGAGGAGGGAGGGAGTAGGGAGAGAGTGGGAGTGACGATGTGAGGAATGACCTATTAATCATTCATTATCTCCCAGCACTGTTAATGAGGTGACGACTCTTAAATAATTAGCAATGTGACCCGAGCATATTTCCATAGCAGTAGCCTAAGGACATGGAGGGCATTAGGGACGAGTGGGGAAGGGAATATGGGATGCACCAGGCACAGAAAAAAAGAAAAGAGCAGCCCCCCCCCACACCAGCTTAGCAAACAATCACTATCCTGATAGGGGGCTCTGGGAGGCATGGGCCGGACAGGAGAGATAATGAAGCCTTATGCAATATTGAGACAAGAATGAGCCTTGGAGGAAATAAGACATTGAAATACTTCTGTCTATATGTAGTGGGCGTTTAAGTTGTTCACCCAGCAGCCGTCATTATCCGGCTGTCTCATTTCAAGAGGGCCGGCCGGGCCTTCAGGCCCTTCCTAACACACAAGTCAACAGGGAGCTGTGGCCGGCTCGCACCCGGCCTGCCATGGGCCCATTCATCTTGCACAAAACACACAAAAGAGCAGACCATGAGCCACATTCTTGACATCCAACCTCATCACCCCCACTACCCCCCCCCCCCCCCCCCCTGCCCTGACTAGCGCCCCTCCCCCCCAGTGCCTCGCACCAGCCAGGGCAGACAGGAGCTGCTATGCTACACTAGCTATCTGGCTGGTTGGAGTTGTTTGGTGGAGGAAGGGATGCATGGAGGTGGGAGGGGGGGCAGGGATGTTTTCTCTTCAGTCAGCTAATTGACTCACAGATGTCAGGAGGAGTCGGTTTGTGGCGGAGCTAAAGC
This sequence comes from Chelidonichthys spinosus, assembly GCA_029853015.1. Classification (NCBI taxonomy): domain Eukaryota; kingdom Metazoa; phylum Chordata; class Actinopteri; order Perciformes; family Triglidae; genus Chelidonichthys; species Chelidonichthys spinosus. The sequence continues at coordinate 371,950 of CM056834.1, read as the reverse complement.
ACCCTGTGACACTTTCCCCCCCTCCATCGACAAACATAACACCCATGCACACACACACACACACACGTGTATACCTGTGGCCTTACCATCTGTTCTCTCTCACACACACTTCTTCAGTAAACAGGTAGGGGGAAAGGGATCAGGGCTTTTTTCTTTCTTTTTTTTCACTTCTCCAAATAAATCTCAAGGTGTAAATATGACAGTGAGCTGTAAGGTAGATCCGCCGGTAGCACGACCCCACAAACAAAAACACAGGGAACTAACAGCCTTTTATGTACAATAACAGTCCGGAGCGGTCTGCGCATAATTTCATCTTGCTGTTTACCATCTGGGGAGCCTCTCTGGCTGTCAGGCTAAAGCAGGTCTCATCTACTGATACATCGGTGCAATAACACTCGAGGCAATCCAAACGGCCGTACAACCTATGATGTGACCTATTTTACACCGAGGTTTCATGTCATGCCATGTTTGCACACTGCGTTTCTGCTCCTGCATGTACGCCACTGCAGAATTCAAATGTCTCCTGAACAGCCAAACCTCTCACAGCTGTGTGTGTGTGTGTGTGTGTGTGTGTGTGTGTGTGTGTGTATGTGTGTGTGTGTGTGTGCACACATCTGTCATCACGTCCGTGTGTTTGTGTGTTTCCAACTCGACTGCTAAACAGCTGAGCCCCAAATTGAAAGTCAGCGCTGTCATTCCCCTATATTTACCAAATGAGTCACTCACAGCAGAAATCTGTTTGGACACAGTTAGTATTCAAGCAGTTTGGTTACAACATCGTTGACAGCAGCAAAATAATTAGGGAGGGAAAATGTGGGTGAATGAGGAAAATATTGCAGCGATGGACTGCTTATGCGATGCAGCGGGGTAAGATTTGGCTACCGTCGGTCTCTGGGGTGGTGACGAGGATGTACAACCAGACTGTAAAAGCCACAATGCTGCATCTTTTTAGGAGCGTATGCGAAAACAAGTCGAGAGATCTGTACTTTTTCTGGAGATATTCATCCTCCAGAGGGACCTTCAGGAGAGCACGATCACGCTGTGCTACCAAGAAAACACAAATCCTGCATTATTGAGCTCTGTGGCTGGGTGAAGTTCCCCCCTTTGTCCACATGTCCTCGTCATGAGGACGGTTGAGCCTGAGCCTCTGGCGCCGAGCCGAATCCCCCCTCCGAGCCGTATCGCGGTCCGAGCCGTATCCCGGTCCGAGCCGCACGCTGACAGCCGGACGGCCCCTCCAGGAAACGGCTTGTTCTCCTTCCTGACCAGGGGAGCCCTATGTGCGTTTCACCGCCGTGGCGTCTAAACGTTGAGCAGTGTCCCGGCGAGCACATGTCTTAGCGTGTAAAAACACATATGCTGTACACGCACACACACACACACACACACACAGAGGCCAATCCACTGCCTGCTAGAGCTGTCTATAGTCGGCCTGTCCTCTTCCTGTTTTTCCACTCACCCACACTGTTGTCACTCTGGCCAGGAAGCTGTGGGAGAGATACGCATGACAAAGTCTCTCTTTATTAAATTGGCAGAGTGTCTGTAGTGCTTTTGGACTCCCTGTGTGTGTGTGTGTTTGAGAGAGGGAGAGAGAGAGAGAGAGAGAGAGAGAGAGAGAGAGAGAGAGAGAGGGAGGACTGCACTGGAGAGATGGGGGTGGGGACCTAAGCCAAGGCCTAGAGGCTTATCCAAGATCCACTCTAGCCTCATCCCTGGAAATTGCTGTTTGAAACCATGAATCAAGAATGGAGAATACAGAATAAACAATATCCAACCTAGCTTTTAATTATTGTTCATTAAGCAACTGATTGCACGTCTAGTCACAACGTCATCAGGCTCCCAGCACCACCTGATTTGAAAAAACAAATTTCCATGTGTCTATTTCTGACCTGGCAACACAGCGACTCTCGAAATTGTTTATTTTCATCATTTTTTTATGTCTTTTTGGGCTGAAAAACTCTTCATACCAAACTAAAGTATTTGACTTTGAACCCAGGAAGTCATGTGTACATTTGATGGGACGAGCTCATTTCAAAGTTAAGTTTCAACTCCTTTAACAGTTCTAATGCTTTAATAATACTTCTGAACTAGTTTACATAAAACCAAACTAGTTATGAAAATATCGGCCTTTTAAAATCATCACAGAAAAGCTGATGTAACGTCTAGTCGCAAAAGGAATATAGTCATGAGTTGTACAATTCATTTATCTGATTCAATTACTTTGATTTAATCTATAATCTGAATTCAATAAATGAAAACAAACATAAAGCCAAATAAACTGTATTTTCCTAAAGGAAACATGGGTCTGGGTTAAAATCAAACACATTTTGCATTCGGGGTTAAGACATGTTTCACTTCAGAGCAAACTGCACGCTCAAATATGCGTTGGCCATTTAGTGCTTTTAACCTTTTGTGGAGTTATTTTTCTCCCTTCACTGTGGCTCAAGCTTCCACTTGTATGAAACATGACATTGTGGCTCCCTGTGCGCTGGCAGCCAACAGCTGTGTACAGTCTCCACGTCCATGTGCGGGAGATAACGACAGGGAGGACAGAGGACAAGATAAGACATTGTGCTCTGCGGTCAGGGAGTACGCCCTCCTGCCTCCTCCTGCCTCCTCCTTCTCCCTCCTCTCCTCGGCTCCTCTTATCTGCTGCCTCTGTCTTGACCTCCACCCGGCTGCATGGTGTTTAGTCAGCGGACAAAACAACATGGGACTGGAACCAGTACAAGTGAACTCTGTTCAGAACATTCTCCAGAGCGATCTGCTCAGGAACAAGTGGAGAATGTTTTCATGCTGCTGTGTTCTCATCGAGGTTGCATAACAGACAGCCTTCATAGGGGATTGATTGGCTAGTAGAGTAGCGGCTGCTCGGCTGCATGCTGAGGATTTATTATTGAAGACGTTTACCTCAAACATCTGGTGAGACGTTTCATGTAACATGCACGGCCCTCGGAGCATGATGCACTTTGTTAGCCGTCTCTGATCACTGTTACTGCAGCGGGTTCAGCCGACATGCTAGTGCAGGAAAAAATGGCTGATTTATGACCAAAATAACATTTCACTGCACATTTAGTGGCTCATCTTTTTATGACAGCTTTCTATCCTCCCCAGCACAGTTCGCTTCACTGCACGTTAGCCTTTTCCTTCTAAAAGGCTTATTCAACACCAGTACATAATCACTTGATTAACTTGTTTAGCTGCTGCTTTAAATTGAGAATGCACGTATCTACACAGTAATCATGCATTTCCCTTTGATGTCTTATTTGCATTCTTCTTTCCTCCACTATTTTACAAAAGACAGTTTACTTGCTGAAGTTGTGAGAAACTGTCAAATATGACTTTATAAATCTTAAATTTATATGGGGGGAAGATTAACTGATACAACGTGGAAAATCAATACAAGAGGCTTAGATACAGTAACGGAGATATAGATCTCTGAATCTGACACAGATTATGAGGGGAATCATTCAAACATCTTCACATCCGTCATGAACCGACAGTCAGAATGTGATGCACGTTGTCTGTGTGTTTGAGTGGAGAGAAGACGAGTTATTGTCGAGGGGAACTAGCCAGTAAGTCGTATGCATGCGCCCACTAGGGGAGCTGGCGAGGTAACAGGCTATGAAGGGTCGTAGCTGCCTTCTTTGGCTTGTTCGCTTCATGTTAGCAAATGCTAGAAAGATTGCTTGCATATTGTCCATCTGCTCGAATCTCCTCTGGGTCCTAGTGTCCAACTTCCACACTAAGGCAGCAGCTAACTGAGTACCGATGGTGGCAACACAATGATGGCTGGAAAGTGAAGCCAAAGCTGAAGTGCCTTAAGCTTGTATTTTTTCTGCTGGCCACCAGGGTGTGAAATAAGTCAGATTGCATGGAAGTCAATGAGAAAATGATGACTTTTCACAGGATTTTTTAGCTCAGTAAACACTGTTGACATGAGTTTATGGTCTTAATCCGAATCGGAGCTTTATCAAACTGTATTGGATAGTTTCATGGGTCTTAATGTTCAATGGTGAATCGTCTTGATTGATATACGATATTGTCTCATATCGATTGCAGGCCTCTGAGTCACATTGTATCATGGCAGACTTTGCAATATCAACAAATATCATATTGTCACCCAAAGAATTGTATTGTGATGATTTACACCCTTCCAGCTTTACACTGGCAAGTCTGAATCTCACACCAACCTCCTGCAGTGCTTCTGCTGTATACAAACACAGAGATATGTTCTGATGTTGTAACTACCAAGATTACAAACGGCCGTGAGTCAGCATATACGACTTCCAACGAGTGATTGTTTTTGAATTAAAAGGAACCATATGGTCATATTCACGTTTCACCGATGTTGGAACGCTGCCGGGCTCGTAGCTGTGGTCATGTGTGCATATCCCACTGGTGACAAATAACAACTGTTTTCACATAGGGGGAAAGATGGAAAAACCCTGTTAAAATTTTAAAAAGCTTTCGTGTACTTGACTGTAACAAGAAAGAAGAATTCCATTGAATGGATTATTTGATTTTTTTTTAATGATCACCAAGAACAATAATTAGGTATCACTTATCCATAGAAACCACCTGTTATAAAGAACATTGTTAAACATTGTTAAACGAGAAACAGGCAGTGAATTGTTCAGAAATTCTTTATTCCTTCTGATATGTAGCAAAATATTTTAAACTGCTGCAGTACGTATGTTTGAAAGAAACATGGTGTAATGGTGCACTTAACCAACCCCTTCATTTTCAAGTCTTGAACTCTTGAATGTAATGCAAGTGACTTGGCAGGGTTCTCCATTAGACATTATGACCCATAAGTAACTAATCACAATGTATGCTCATTCATCGTGTAAGTGAGTCTTAGCTGGTCAGAGTGCCTCAACGGATCTGGAAGAAGGAATCCCTGCTGTCACAAGCTATTTACTAGACGTTGGTCGACCACTTCTGAGGGCAGAACTGCTTCTATCTGCTCTGAATCGCCATAATTAAAAGTGGGGCATGAGGCCTGCAATCATAGCCTCCCCTGTGCCACACTGCCTCTCTGAATGTTATGCAGGCGATTCGAGGAGGGATTCTATCCCCTTTATTAGCAGAATGACCATAATTAATTGTAATGCCATACGCATCACCCCCCTCCCCTCTCGATGCCCTAGAAGCCGAGAAAGGGTAGGGGCAGATGGGTTGTTTGGGTGAATATGTTCGTCCAGTCTGCATGACTCATGGATCCCTCATCTGGCTGAAGGTTTATTGTAGTGTATTGATGAATCCGTGGCGCCGCCTGTGTTGCTGAAGTAACAACTTTCTTCTTAGCCTTACCCACTTTGAGTTATTCTCTCTTGGAACGTAAGTCCCGCCAGGAATCTGTTTCCTGTAATACCAGTATAAGTATATTGCATGCCTGCATCGCACCATCAGGTGAAAGCAGGCGGGAGGGCGGACGTGACTTTGTTCTTATTCTTAAGGCCTTTTCTTTAGTCGTGAATACTTGCAGCAGTGAAAAGGTGCAGATGGAGGTCACACACGAACAAAGCTGTCAACCAATAACGTGTGGAACGGACATATTCAAAATGTACTCTATAGTGTACAACAACAGTACCCCTGTAGTGCCAAGTATATATTACTCCTTTAAACCGAGACAAAGGTTGTGCATAACAAAACCACTCCTTATCTTACCTCACTTCTTATCTTTTCTTTCACAATAAAAGCCCTGCGTATCTGTGTGCCAGAGGGAGTTCAAATTCACATTGTGATAAATGAAACTCAATGAAATTAGACTTTACAACTATTTGCTTCAGACAGACTGCCAAACGCTGATCTGGATCAATGGGGTCCCGATAGTTGGTCCTCTATTTGAACATGTTATTATTCATGTCATTTTCATTGCTGCTAGTATAATTCATTTTGATGCAAAATATCTGCATGTGACTATTTGACATTTTGGTGTTGTTTATGCATCATGTCCTCGGTGCACAAAGGCCGGTCTTTATAGCGACAACCGGATGCTTGCTAAATCAAAAAGGGGCAGCAATCAGTCACTGGCTTTCCACTCCACAAATTTACCAGTTATTTTGCTTTTTGTTCCAGCTGGCTCAGCGAATATTGTTATGCAGAAGATGAAACGACTTCACACCTCCAGTTGCATTTTGGGAGGCGTGAAGTGTATTCAAGAAAATGAGAGTGGGACAAGTGAGACAAGGTCAGTTTGGCATTTGTGCCAAGGGGAAGATTACAGTGGAATCTATTCTGGAGTCAGCTTTCTTGACTCCACTTCCTTCCAGAAATCATGCTGTTGTTGATGATTCCGCCACGAGGAACTGAAACACCTACACAAACCAAACACCAACACTTTAGAAATGTTTTCGCAGTTTAGAGCTGTGGGGGGAAAACCACTGCAGCTGCTCTCTTTCCTAAACATGCTGCCGAAATCATGGAGAATGAACTATAGGTTTGGTGATCCACGCTGGACAATGACGTCCTTATTTGACTTTGACGGCAATTCAACCATCAGAGCAGAGCTTTGTCAGTCCTCACCCCCCAAAAAGACAATGATGGCATTATCACTGAAATGGGATGAGGTGCCACAAGCTGCCTCCTGCGGGGATTTCCTGGCGGTGTGGCGATCAGGACACACACTTCCTTACACAAACAGAAATACCATTGCCTACTTGATGGGCTTTTGTGGACTTGTATCCTGCTTCAGCCAGCCGGACAAACACAGCTCCCCTGCCACCAGTTTACGGAGGTGTGAGCTCGCAACTTGTTTGACTTGGTGATGCGTGTGTGTCATAGGATGGCAAAAAAGGCAGCTCAGAATCAGCCACGGTTATCTGGATTCACAGGCGACCCCGTGAGTTAGTCTCTCATTCAGACATCAAGCTTCACGTGGCTGATAAAGTGACCGTTTTTGTGCTGAATTGAGAGGAAAGCAGAGAGGCAGCATTTGACAGAAAACAAAATGAGGCCTGTAACTGTGATACGCTTTTTCCTTTATCTAGTCACGACAACTCTAGTGTGACAAACGGGACTGCCTTCCACATTAAGCTCTTTGTGTCACACATTTTCTCAAAACTGGCAGCTGATTGACTTTCTATAAGAGCTCCAGTTTAGAGCAGCTTCCTTGGTTCTACTGAGAACATTAAAGGATATGAGGTGTTGGGGTGGCTGAACCCTTTTTGGGATTTTTAACACGTGAGTTCTCTGGGGAACTTGGGGTAGTTCATAGGTTCCTTGAGGATCATTTCAAGTTGTATTATTGTTTGTTTGTTTTTTCATTTTTTGAATGAGTTGATTCAGCATCTGGTAAAAAAGCATAAAGCTTATAGTTCCCTAAGCTGCTGGACCTTTTATTTAATGTTAATCTCAACAAAGAAACAGCAATCACTCGTACTTATTGTACAAATTCTGCTGTGCAGCTTTATAATGCTGGCCTTTTTTTTTTATTATAACGTAACCATCCATCCATCCATAGTCCATCATAATCTTGATTTTGCATATACCTTTTTAAGCACTGGGTTCTTCTAGGAACCCTCAATGTGCTTGAGGACTCGCTCAAATAAAATACGGTTCTTTTAGAACCTGTAAACTGGAGAAAAGTGCTTGCTGGAACCCACTGTGGTGGTCAGAGGTTCCTGCAGGGGCTTATAGGTTCTTCCAAGAACCTCATGTAAAGGAGTTCCTTGGGTACTGCTTTGTTCCCAGTTATGATACATGATGATACACAACTGAGGCCATCAAGGCGTTTTCAGATCCCTATCAAGTATGATGAGCTGTGGAAATCAATAAGCGTAAAGTGCTAAATTGTTTACAAAGCGATTGATCGAGTAGAATCTACATCTCTGTTATTCAATCCACCTAATAACAACCGATTATTGCTTCCCCTGCTTCACATCCCAGAGTTCGGGTCCCCTATAGCCTTGATTTGATCCGGAGAGACAGATCTATATATCGATGCCACTTTTGTTTCCATTAGCTGAGCGTTGCAGGTGTGTGAGGGTGAATACATAACTGCAGAGTGTGTGTGAATGTTGACGAGACACGTGAACCAACATAGCTGGCCGACAAGGACCGACAACAGTCAAGTCAAATGAGTGTGCCGGGCCGCTGCACTTCATTCTGCCTGACGTAACACGACCTTTACACACTGTTAATAGCTGGTCATTGAGCCCAGATCTGAGAGCTGTTGTTCAGTTCCACTAGGAGAAACTAATTGAAGGAAAGGTTTAGACAGTTGTTGATTAAATCGATGTCTATTACGCTGCACAATGTAGTAATGCAGGGAGATTTATGAGTCATAGGGAGGTATGACCTCATGGAGACACATAGGATATCCATGATGGAGGATATACAGAGCTGACAACATTAAAGTTTGACATTTTAGAGGAAAAACACTCCGGAGCGCCTCCAGAGCTCTATAATTTACACATTAGTTCTGTCCGTACATAATCTGACAAGTTGTGATTTAAACAGGAGCTACGTGCTGGAACTAGTTGGCCAGCCATTTCCTGGAGTCTCCTTCGGTTGCCTGGAAACCGAGCTTTGCCTCCAGGAAGTCGTTGCGTGCAGAGATATATGGCTCCAGATAGAAATTCCCAGTAACACTACCACGTGTTGACATCTATCTTTTTTATTGGGATTAAACCAACAACATGCTTAATATAACAACCTGCTCTGTTCATTTGTTTCCCGATCATTGGACCATCTTTTGGAATAATTCATGGCTGTGTTTGCTTCACTGATGTAGTTAGAAAAGCAGATATTTATTCAGATCTCATCTGGTGATAGAGGAACATGGAGGAGTGATTGCTTGTACTTTCTTATAACAGAATAGAAACAGATACACACAAAATGCACACCTTTCACTCCTAACAACTAGCTCTACCCCCCTGCTTCTACTCTCTTTGCTAAGCTAGGCTAACTGTTTAAGCTAGGCTAACCAATGAAGCTAACCATCTCCAGACTATGGGATCTAGCTCTGATTAACATGGCGGCGGTTCCTTTCAGTCAACGCAGCTCTAAAATGAGAACTGACAGCAGCAGAGTCACAAAAAAGCGGACGGCAACAAGTTAATTGGTTCAAAGTGGTCACAGCAACATACGACACGAGGAAACTCCCCAGCAAGCTTATTATTCAAGTTTGGGAGATAAAAAAACATTAATTAGAGAGAGAGGAAGCATTTGAAATGTTTTGATTTAAGTTGATCATTGGCCTTAGAAATCACCTCATTTGTTAAGACAAGATGAACAGCTAGGAGTAGATCTATATTTCATGATAACTGTGCAGCAGTGAAAGATCATAAGCTCCAGTGCTGCTTCTTGAGTGTTATTTGGTAATATGAATTTTATTAACGCAGCCGGTTTTATTCTTTTTGTATTCCTCTGTCGAGTCTTTAAGTAGAACCTTTTCTGGTGCATACTTGTATTTCAGGTTACCACTAGAACATGTTTACATGCTTTAATGCTGTACACTTGTATTTTCCCCATCCTGGCTGTGCTGTGGCAGCTCCTCTCAGTCTCTCTCTGAAACGCTCTGTTACAGCTCCTGCCCCTCCCTCCCAAAAAGCCCAGTCTGCTCTGATTGGTCAGCTGGCCCGCTCTGTTGAAACCCTTTGGACATTGACAAAGACCTTTGACATGCACAAGAAAACAATATAACACACTAAAGCAAAGGGAAGATGCAGAAAAGGCCTCTTTAATATGCGAAACTCTGTCCTCGACTACACATTGTTAACGGTGTGATGCAACAACTTTACACCGTCTGAAACGAAATTAGCCGATGAGCAATCTGGTGTATCTCTGCACTCGACAACAAGTATTACAGAAGAAGGTGCAATCCTCTCTAAAAAAAACACGTTCGGAGCTAAACAGCAGAATGTGTGTCCCCTCTGCAGAGATGGTGATTGCCTTATCAATATTTGAGGGGCGAGCTGAGTAATTTATGGGATCGCTGACACGGTGACCACGTAGGCGAGTGGGACCGCCAGTGTCTCCGGACTTCAAGTAAAGAACCTTAGTGCAGGGTGCTGGGGGGTGGGTGGGGGTCGAGGTGTTGATCAAAGCTTGTGTGCATATTGTGAGACTTTGCAATATATATGTGTGTGATTGTGCACACATGGTATTACAGAGCACAGCATCCCGTCGTCCTCTTCTGTCCAATGAGAGCGGCTCTGTTCCTCCACCAGGCTTATCTTGCAGCCGCTCGTTCTTGAAAGAAGCAGCAGAAAGAGACATCTGCTCAGTGAGAACTGCCCTAATTATTCATGACCATTTAACCATTCAGGATTTGGTCTGCGCGGCATATGTGGCGTTTCTCATAAGTGCACGTCAGCCACACTTGTTAATGGCAGTTTCATTACTGTTGTTTTCATTTGTGTTATTACCACACAGCACGCAGTCATTCTGCTGTCTACCAGTTGTTTCCTTATAATTACAAAAGCACAATATATTTTAGTTTGTTGGGAAATTAAAAAAAAGAACCAGCCAAAGAGGAGATGTTTTCTTTCCTGTGTGTGTTTTTTTTTATTCTTGTAATTTGCTGCAGTTCTTCTCAAACCGCGTGACATCGAACACGTCTATTGTTAGGTCGTTGTTTTTTCTCAGGTGTGTTCAGGAAGTCTAGAGGGCATTTCAGAGCCACACAAACACAAACAAATGTCCAAATTGCTCTCGTTTCTTTTTTCTGTCTGACTTGATTTCTTATACTCTCTCTCCCCCCCCCCCCCCCCCCCCCTCATCTGTTTGTCCTTATCATAACAAAACCTTGTCACCACGGTAGCTGCGGCCACGTAAATCAGCCCAGCCAGCATCATCTGTTCCCAGCTGTTTACCTCCAGCCAAACAAAGGAGTCTGCCTTTTTGTTGTCGCTGGGGTGGAGTGCTGCGTCGGCTGAGGGCTGTTATTCAACAGCGCACGCAGCTATCAGCCCCCCTCTCTGAAAAGGCCAATTCAATGGGGGAATCAATGGGATAGGAGGCAAGGAGGGAAGATGTCAATGTGGGGGTTGTCGGACACTTAGAAACTAGAAGCCATCCTTCTTCTCCCAAAGGAGACAAGGACACAAAGGAGGCACCTCGCAAGCAAACGTGAAAGGCAAATAAATAGTTGTGCGTCCTCCTCTTCTCAGGTGAATGCAGGGAGGTGTTCTCCGGAGAGGAGGGGTGGGTTCGGGTTTTGTGTCTCCAGAGGAGGCTTAGCGAGCATCGTAGGAGCTGCGAGGTCTCGTTTGCATCTGCAAATGAGACAGAACCCGGCTGGCCCATGTCACCTTGGCAACAGGCCATCAGCACCTCCCTCTCCGCGGTATTAGCAGCCATGGTTGTCTGTCTGCTTGTCAGTCTGCACCCTGCCTCCCTCCAACCCTCCACAGCGGCGACGGCGGTATCCTTCTACCTGACTAGACCCACAGGATTAAGCGTCTCCCTAAATCTGTCATTGAGACTGTCAAATAAAGACAAAAACCAGCACTATAAAAGATGAATGCCCCGGGCTTTTGTGGGTGTCCCAGTGAATCCGACTCAAAGCGAGGAATTGGCAGCGGTGACATGCTGTGGTCATGAAATTTACATGGCTCTGCCTGTGCCAAGTGATGGGAAACTGGCAGCCTGGGTCCTTTAGGGGTTTTTGTTCTGGATAAAGCGTGCTGTTGATGAGTTAAGTGCCGGCCAACAAGTTGCATACAGATTAGCAGGCGGGCCGGTGACACCGCAGCTAAGACGGATGGAAGAATCACACAGAGCCATCTCAGCTGTTCAATTATCTTCACTATTGATTCCCAGCCGGCTGCCGATGCCTCGGCTGGTAACAACAGTCGGAGTGTCGGACGTGATCGGCGGTGAAATGTTGCACGGCGTGTTTCTCTCTTCTTCTTTGGAGAACTACTCTTAAAACACGCAGGAGTGTCTGCTGCTGTCTATCACAAACACAGAGTTGTGTTTGTCAGCTTTTCCCACCACAACCTTTCTTTTCTTTCCCTGTTTATGAAGCATCACATGAAACTCAGTAATCACACTAATACATTGAAACTCTGTCTTTCCTCCCTCTTCCCTCCGAAGCTTGCCTCCCCTCCCCCACGTCTAACATGCCACATGCTTCCTGTTTACTCTTGATAGAAGAGAGAAGGGCTGGCTCCTTAGATTTCCTCAAAGCCAGAGAACACTAGTAGTCGTTTTTATGTCAAATCACCTCTTATCAATATCACTTCCCAATGCTTGATTACCCCAGTCTCTGATGAAGGCTGTTACTCATCATCCATGTGGATATTTGACTCAAACTAGGTGTGCTCACAGTATTGCAAACAGAGTGATAACCGTGCCAGCCCTCCCCATTCAAATTATGCAAATATCATTTTTAATGGACGGGATCCAAACAGTTCAGGCTGAAAGCATTTTTAAACTGATGCAACTCCGCTCCTCTGGAATTCATCACATACTTCATCATTGCCTGCAGAGTGACTATGCCTCTGAGAAAACAAGTCATACAGATACATGATTGGAAAATATGAAAATATACAATGTCCTGCGTATTTTTAATTCAGCTTTTGTTCTCTGCTCGTGTATAAAAGAGACATGGCTCCTTTTGTAGGAACACAGACCGCAGAGAGTTCCCTCCGATGTAAATCAATCCATAAGATTTATTCTGTTGGAGAAGTAGTGCGTTGCTTGGAAACTCAGGACTGATGCACTTTCACAGCGTATGGGTTGCAGAGCGCTTTATGTCACCAGTAACAGTTTGGAGCTCCACCGTTTCACCTTTTCACACAGCCGTGGTCGTGACACTTCAGTGATAATTTACCGCGGTGTAATACTTAGATGTTAATGTGACCTCCTTGGGTATTCGTGTAGAAACAATCCAACACCTTCTGACCTTTGAGCCCGTGAACGCGGCATGCTTATGTTTGCCTTGGCGAGCGGTGTAACGCTAGCCCGGCGCTGCAGCCATAGGGTGTGTAACTTAATCACGTCCGGTGTGATTGGCAACACTGATGAATGTCCACTTTGTTTGCACATTCACCCCCTCCCTTCCCCTCCCCCTCGGGTTGGATGCAACGAGACTAAATCTAATTAAACAAGGCCAGGATGACCCCCCCCCTCTGAACGCTGTCCCATCAGGACGGAGCGAGTCACCGTGCCAGGGTCGACCGTGACGTAGTATGAATCCCTTTGTTTCTCTGTGTAAGTCAGACATAAGGATCAGAGCTCCCACACACGTGTGACCCATTTTTCAGACTTCCTGGAGGCAATGAGCCACACCTCCGGCTGCCTCGTCTCTGAATTCATCACAGGTCACAGCACTTTGGTATGCATCCTGTGGATGGGAGCCATTGACTCTTTGTCATTGTGGTGAGATCGTCTTTGGACACGAGGGTAAATTGGAATGGATCAATGCAGAAGTGGAGTAATGACAAGGGTAAAGAGGGTTCACGTGTCCTTTTCACTGCCATGTCCTGTTCTGATGGAGGTTCTGCCCTTGTTAGAGCCGATCACGTATCCTCGTTTGTGAGATATAATATGGAAATATGTTCTTAATAAGACATTCATCCGTATTGGTTTATGACTAAGAAGGTCGTTGTTGGATAATAATGTTCAACTCGAGTACTGTTTGTAAAAAAAAAAACCACAATCCTGATTGAATAATTCTACTAGAATGGTAGCGGTGTTATTTATTATGCAAATAAAATTAATTATGCCATGTAAATAAAAAATAGAATATGCTGTGATAACATGAATTACACACACAAGTCATAGCACACATCCAGATACACCGTGGATCCATGTTGGTGACCAAAAAGATATGAAATCTATGTAAGAAAAGGAGATGATTGTAGTTTATGTCCACAGACAGCAGCAGTGTGAGCAGCTTGATTCAGATTCTAATGTCTGTAGAAACAACTCAGTCATATCTGTAAATCTTGGCTGAAAACCCCAGCTTGTGAGCGTGAAAGTCTGATGAATCTGCCTCCTGCTTATTCATTGTAGTAGAAGTTCACTGATTTCAGCACTAAAGAGTCACTTCCTCCCTCAGCAGAAACCCTCAGAGAGACAGTCCTCACCAGTGGAAGAGCAGGGCCGTTGCTTGTGCATGCTTGTTAGCTGAAACTGTGTATTTTTAGAAAAATACTGGAGATAGCGATCGAGCGGAGAAGCAGTTGCCACACTTCGACACTGCTGAGCCGAGAGCAACACGGGAGGCTCTCTCCATACAAGGGAGGCACGCTGAGCAGAGAAACCAGCAGCAGCTCGCTGCTCTTGTTCAGCCACTTGACCTCCATGCCATCGGTGATGGGCATACTATGAGGGCTCAGTCATAAAGACGAGGCCGGGAGAGAAATGGCTTTGTAAAGCAGTTCAAGTCCAGATAACATCAGAATGGATGTATTGTGCACCGTTTATCAATGTATGCAGACAAAAAAGGAGCTTCTTTGTATTTTTATATCAACTTCCAACCATGGTTTCATCCTGTAAAACTAAATATGATGTGTGCTTACATTTTTTTCACCAATAATTCATCATCAGTTAATCTGCAGCTTTTAGCAACAAGGGCAGCGTGTGGAGCCACAGTCTGAGCTTCCTATCATGCTTAGCCCGCCATATTCTTATTGTGCACTTAATGTGAAAAACAACAAATGGAAAAAAAAAAAAAAAAAAAAAAATATATATATATATATATATTTGTTTGTTTTTATATCAAAATGTAATATATTTTCTTCCTGGAAAGCTAAATGTGACGCGTGCTTACATCAGCGAGAACAAACCCATTTCCAACAAATAATATCCATCCATCAATCAGTCTGAACTTCTGCACAGATCTGGAAGGAGGTCAGCTAATCTTCTGAACGATCATCTAATCTAATTCCTCTCGACATCACGTCCCGCCTGCCGATCCCGTTTCACTCGGAAATACGTCACCACTACAAAGGTTGTTATAGCAACCAAAACCACTCAACAATGTTTTCCTGAAGGTGTTTCCTGTGAAGACGGGAGTTTATTTTGAAAAAGGCTACATGCATGTAACAAATCGACATGTCGCTCCACATCAGTAGAACACATGAAAAGAGCGTCGTATGAGGATATGTTGCGTACATATCAAATATCAAGGGTAGTAATGGATAGCTAGTTCATACAAACCTGTTAGAGAGACAGGCCTTTGTCAAATAAAAGTTCACATATCAACAGCAGAAGACGTTTTAATGCACATAATGTAACTATCTCACCTTCCAGTGAGCATGCATTATCATATATAGGATGATAAGGGTTTGCAAAAACATGAATTATTCAAGATCCACCATCACCGATCATCAGAAACCAAAGACACACAGACAGGGAGGCTCAACAACACACACTTGGTTTTTGCAGGGTAATTATTCTGCAAAAACTTTCAAATGAAAGTTTTTTTCTTGCACGACTCATACCCGAAACATGTCCTTGGAAGACTGCAGTGAGCCTGGATGACAATAACAGAGTAATGCTCGCTGATAAGGAGCGGCAAAGAATGAAAGCCTGAAGGTCAGTCCTGGTTGAGCTGGGAGCTCCCAGAGCGCCGAGGATTCTGCTGACATCCGCCGTCTTTGTTCTGCGTAATTGGCTAAAAGACTGAGCAACTATATTTACACATCCCCCGAAGAACATTAATTACAAACCGGGGGAGAAAGAAGCATCATCACTTCGCTGGTAGCTGCACGTGTGAATGCTTATTAAGGACGGCAGATAATATACGCTGTCTCCTACGTGGTGTTCAGATGGCTTAAATAAGGATTAATGAGCGTGAACGTTCACTCGTGTTATCGAGGCGGATTCTGTATTGAATTGAACGTAGCTATATTCTTTACAAGACTGAAGAACCCACACTACATGCAAGGTGACGGAGAAGGCTTCTCTTCCTCTCATTTCATTGCAGGTGAAGATTTCCATCTTTTTTCTTTGATTGCCTCTTGACAATCTTTGAAAAGAAAAAGGTCTAAGATGTTGCATGGCAGAAATGAAATGAGCGATAGAAGCAGTAGAAAAGAGGAGCATCGTGGTCTTTTCAGGCTGTTTCTAATGAAAACCTTCATGACCAAACACCTGCAACACGTATGTCACCCTCAGATAAGTGTTCATTAGCCAACATTAGCAGGCCAACACACTAAACCTGGATGGTGAACATGGTAAACATCACACCGGCTAAACATCGTCGTTGTGAGCGCGTTGGCATTTAGCTAAAGGGCGCCTCACACACCGCCGTCCCTTCATCTTGTTTCAACACCGAAGGTTTGAATCTCCAGAAAATACCTTGAAAAGTTGTTGATTTAACCAACCAAATGAATCCAGAAGGCCAGATATGTCAATAACGTGCTTTAGTTTACGTTATGGTTCATATGTGTTCAGAATCATCAGTCAAACCCACTTTCAGGCGTGTTATTGTAATATTTGAACCTGAAGCAGACACACCCCTCATTATGTGTTTGGTCACATGAACGGCCAAAGAGAGACCTCAACCGGTTTCCTGCCACCGTTTGTATCCTGATGCTTTGTGGGGAAAATCACATTTTGCAGGAGCGTTGTGTAGTCGTGACTCTGACATTCAGTTTGAAACCGTGTTGTTGGGTTTTTATCAGCCATTCCACAACGGGGACCTTGTTAACCACTTCCTGTTATTGTCTGTCACAGGAAGTGGATGGCCACTACATTGCAGAAGTTCAATGGCAGACTTTCATCTTCCTGTGTGTGTGTGTTCATATTTTTTGCTACAGATTACGCTCCACATTCAGAAACGTGAAAAACCCAACACACGTTGATGTCCAGACCAAAAAGAAAACATGACCACTGTCACTGAAAAACAACAAGTGCAAACATTATTATGTGGAATAGCCAGGGGCCAATTTGCCAAAATACCCCACTCAGTGAGCATTCTACTAATCATTCATGCATCAAAAAGCTGCACACGGCGGCTTTAATCAGTAGCACGGCTACTAATGTTGGAGGTGACTCTCAACAGGCACTTGATGAAGTGTGATGCTGTGTGACCAATACAATGGGAGCGGCTTGACCAGAGAGCAAGACAAGTAGCGAGGGGAAACGCTAAAAGGCAACGGGATGCAAACAATCTGCATCGTCAAGCCGCCTGTCTGAATTCTGATGGAATCCTCCAGACGGGTCGGCTCACTGCCGTCTGGATGAGGGGACGTTGTTGTGGAGACACCTGTGACTTCCAGATGAATGAGTGAAGCAGACAGCGTGAGAGTAAACCCGTCGCTGCTGTAGAGGCTTAAATAAGACAAATCTGCAGAAGTGATATATGTATCCCTTTATGGCCCTCCTGCCACTGAGAACGCCATACCTCAAAGGTAAGGGACCCACGGTTTCAGGCTTTAGACATTATGTTCTTCAGCCCGTTGTGTGGAGATTTAGTATTTTGGGAGCAATGAGCCTTCGGAAACAATGGCGGTTTGTTGTGAGGATCGGGACGTCGGACAAATGAGCATTTCGGTCCAGTGGGGCATTTTCAGACTAGGGGTTTCCATTCAGGCTGATCAGAACAATGGCATGGCAGCGAGCCCTGCCTGCAAGACGTGAAGACGCAGGCTTGTTCAGCTCATATTCCCTCCACGGCCATATTCCTATTTTTTCATGTGTGTTTCAGAGAATCTACGGTCATGAAATTGTGCAGCATAGACAAACGTGTACGAAGAGCCAGAGTGATAAATCATATTTACAGGCATTGTTGCATCTTGTCTGATGTTTGTCAAATTACATCATGCTACTCTTTGCAAATCTTTTGAGTTTATAATGTGTGACCAGCGCGGCTTATTATTTGGAGTAACGAGAGCGGTGATGCAATTAAACGCAACGACTCGATCATTTCCCATGGAGCTTGTTTTCGTACCCCTCCCTTATTTAGTCTTCTTGTTGTTTGGGTTCTTAAAGCTTCAACCTCATGGCCCAAACCTATTGACACAGCTGCCAATCACAGTGTTCATATTTATTTTTACTTTGTATTTCCCCGATAGGAGCCCTCTTATTATTATGATATAAGCCGGGATCCATGGCTGAATGGGAGAGAGGAGGAACTGACAGAGGGTACGAGTGCAAGCGTAAGAGAAGAAGGAAAACAGTTCTCATGAGGAGGATGGGGAGTTGGCTGATGTAATTGAGATAGAATGAGATGGTATCAGCGCCGGGGTCGCCGTGAATAAACAGAGGGGGGGGGGCACGGAGGACAATTGAGTGTGCGAAGGAGAAAGAGGCCAGATCTGTGTGTGTGTGTGTGTGTGTGTGTGTGTGTGTGAGCATTTGCCTATGCCTTTGAGCATATGTGCAGCCCTGTGTGTGTGTGTGTGGCTGGTTGTGTGATGGGGGGCTGCTGCTTTCTTTCCCCTGTGGAGCGGCTGGCTGTGTTTGTGCAGCACAGAATAAAGACCTCACTCTGGTGAAACACCCGGGGGATCGTTACCGACACAAAACGCCACCGCGCTCAGCGTTGTCCACTCGTCGTCTCGCCCACACGTCTGATTTACATCCACTCACATTTCCATGCACACGTTTATCACACATCATCCACAACAATCAACAGCGAGCACACGGTGTAAACTGACAGCCGAAGGGGAGAGGAACACTTTATGAGTATGGAAAGCAGATGCCGATTGTTACGTATTTGCAAATAAATGAATGCCTGGAGTGCCACATTTGCATTTACACATATTCACAATTGGAACGGTGTCAGGTAACACTGAATTTACTTTGAGATGGTTCTGTGCAACATGTGACTTGAGCTTGAGATCCCAAATAGAGGCATGTGTGGCATTAGGGAAAGCAATATGATAGCATATGGCCCTGATGGAACCCGGGGCTTTCTGGGCTGGAATGGTGGGGCAAAGTGCCAGGCTCCGGGAGTGCAGATTTAGTTGCTGTTCCCTTCCCCCACATGATAGAAAACCTCTTTTGGGATGAGTAGAGTTGGAATGTACACAACATGGGAGACACTAGGAGATGGTATCGAGACACGATTCTGCTCAGAAGACCTCCAAAAAGCTTCAGAATTTCCTGGATAATAAAGATAATAAACGGACAGCAGGTCACGTGTTTCCGATACGCGAAGATTCTCAGTATGTTTCCTCTGTAGCGTCGCACACCTTCAGTAGTGTGAAAGAGGATATTTTGTATTTCGGTATTTTACAGTATGCACAAGTCTGGGAAGAGTATTCACTGTAAATGAAAAGACATTTTTGCTGAGAGGTAGATGAGAAGCTTGATACAATTCTTACATCTGCCGACTAAGTATGATCCGTAAAAAAAAGACAGGAAGCTGCTCGCTTTTCTGGCTTTTCTTTCCCCAAAATTAAAAGAATCTGCATCCCAGCACCGCGAGAGCAGAAATGTAAAAAATGACACGTAGTTTTTTACGGGGAATTAAGGGCCGAGACTAGTTCTTGGTCAGCCTTCCTGGACTCCACTCTTGTATCGTAGACTACTGGATTTAAAGGGCTCAACATGTGTTTCACTGGGATTCTCTAGTAAAAATCAAACAAATATCATTATAACAGGTATTGATTTCTCTTGCAACCCCATTTTTTTAATGAAGTGACCCTGAATGTTTGAGATAATCTACTTCAGAGCTTCTGTTCCTGACCATTAGTCCTAGTCCTGGAGCTAGTGTGGTGACTGTTCGGCCAGTTGAGCAGAGATAGCTGCTGTCTCTCTGGATGTTAGGGAAACAATGAGATTGCCCATTGATTACAAAGTGCTAGGTTCACCGTGCCCCCCCTAATTGGTGCACCTCAGGGCAGTTTGTGATAACAAGGGTGTGACCCTTGTTATCGTCCTGAAAACATACCGGGAATCGAACCCCAGTTGTCTGCAACCCAGTAGACAACAATTGTTGGAATATGTTTGTATTTGTGTATTATTATTTGGGTTATTTCATTTTGTAAACTGAAATCCCAGGTGCCCACCATTCTTGTAATATCAATGTCCCTCCATCGTGTTGGGGTTAAGGGTGGGAGCAGGTGGAGATGGCGGGCTGGGGCGGGCATGGCGGGTCACAGGGTGAGTTTGCAGCGACACAGTTCTTTGTACATTTGCCTCCTCAGCCGGGGCATATCCTGTTGGCCAAAGGAACGACTGCCCTAGTGCCAGACACTTGCACTGCTGTAGCACAAAAGCACGGCAGTCACTGTCGTTGTTTTGACAGCCCACATTCATTTTGAAAAGGCCTTTCCATCCCGTCAAACAGTCTTGTTGGTCTCTTTTGATGGCCTCAGCTTGCAGATACTCCATTCAACAGTTGAGGGTCTGCACATGTTGCTGGCTGTCTGTATATTCTCTTAAAGATCAATTATATAAATGTGGCAAACCAGCTAAAGGTGCATATTCCACCAGCTAGACTGGAATGAAACTGGAGCATGCGCCACATGGTGACTTTGGGTCCATGTGGACCCTTGTGGACCCTCGTGGACCCTCACGGACGCGGGCGGCCGACAACATTAATGCCAAAAGGAGCAAAGAGGACTGTTGTGGGAATTAGGAATTGGCTTTTCAGTCTGATTGCATGAATAAAACCACAACATAACAAAGTGGATCCAGAAAACACACGGCTTTATTTCTAGTGTTTATTTGTCTGGACTAATAAACGCACATGCAGACACACAAACAAAGAGGGACGGACATGTTTGTGTGGATGTAAGCATGTCCTGGCGAGTCTCCCTGGAAGCAGCCTCTGGAGGCCTGGGGACTGAATGAGGCCTTTTGAGTCCTGCTGGTGAGGGGCAGGTCCATTGTTAAGGACAGCTGGGCCTCTTGTTTCTGGCTTTCTCTCTGGGGGCGATGGCACCCAATATGAGGGGATTGGGTTTCTAGCACACACTCCTCCCAGCCCCCAACGCATCTGCAGCAGCATTGACTGTGACTCTACTATTCTATCTGGAGCCACTTCTGGACTCAGGGAGGAATGTTGCTAATAACTTGATCTTCCAGGCAAATCCACAAATATAAAGTGCAAATACCTGTATTGTTGAATTAGAACAGTAGAATTACGTTGTTGCCTCTTTAGCTATAAACATGGGATAAATGAGGCAAATTCTTTTGCATAATGCAACATCATCATCCCTTTGTTGCACACAAAGTGAAATAGTAAAGCCACTCGACTCCCCTTTGTAGACTCATTCCTAAATTGCTGCTCAAACAGCACACATGGCTCTGAGCTCATTCTTGTCGCCACATCTCGTCCTTCCACTCCCCCTCCCCCACCCTCTCCTTTTTTCCCACACTCGCCTCCTTCCTTTCCTGCCCGAGGGAGCTCCGTGATTGGGTGAATGGAGCGGCTCCGTGCTCCGTCTGTCAGTATCCTTGTGGCAGGAGAGGGGAATGGAATAAAGCTCCCAAAACTGGGCTATTAAAGGCTATTTTCATCCCGGCACGTCTGTTTCTGTGGGCTCACGCTCCAAATATAGATCTGGCACCAGTGACGCTAATGAAACAACCCCTCATGTAATCAACAGGAGCCGGCCTTACCTGACCATTTGGTCCTGATCCGGCACTTATCTCCTCCTGTCATTGCTGGTTTACAAACCTCAGCCATGTGCTTTCTGGCCCTCTCGGAGGTCAGGTGCACTGGAACGTGGGAGCAGCATGTTTCCATTTGGATGTGGATCACCAATCCAAGAAAAACATGCTGGGTGTGACCTGCAAGTTCCAGCCAGTATCCTGTCACTGCAGTGCACAATGCAGGGAGGGAGGTGACAAATCCCAAAGCCACTTTGTGTCAGATGCAGACACAAATAGAGCGCTGCTCCATGTGACAGATGCTGCACACGCGGGACCGCGCTGAAATCAATGGAGGTTGATTTGACCTGTCACCTTCCGCTCTTTTGTTTGCTAAAAAATAGATAAAATGCAAGCAATTTGAAACAGAAGTCTGCATGAATCAGTCTGGAATGAATCAGTAAGCGGTAATGTCACCAACACCCCAAAGACGGAAGCCGTGAAGGATGTTCGTGTGACCTGCTTTCGTAATAAAAAGGATAAATAAGAATGTCTGCAAGCATTAGTAGAGACTGACATATTTAAAATCAGGTTGTAAATACAAGGAAAAGCAACATTTGTATGCCCGTCTCAGTTCCTGCAGCGACACGCGAGTGCGCGTGGCAGCGTTGCCCTCTCTCTCCTGTGTGTTTGCTGAATAGAGGTACTATGGGTCAGTGGAGCAGCTGGTGACTGGGAGGAAGAACTTAACCAGTCCTCTTTTGTGGATCAGCTGTCTCTGGCCGAGCTTTGTCATTCCAAATTGTGTCCCTTACATCTCGAGCCTGGGGAGGTTTTGACATGTAAATGGATGACTGAGAGCTCCAAAGCCCCACAATTACTCACTAAAATGCTACGGGGGCCAAGAGAGGTTCCCTGAGATGCACCGCTGGGGGGGAGGGAAACACACACACACACACACACACACACACACAGCCTCACCGCAGACTGAAGTGTGCCTCACAGTCTGGAATTATGTTAATGATTAAGCTTCCGTCTGGACACCAAACACTCTCTGCCCTAATAGAAATTTACCAATGATGTGGGGAGTTACTATGTGGGCACTCACATGACACATGTAGCTCTAATGCCTTATTGGATCCCCATCTGGTATTGGTTTGTACAATTAATACACTGGACTTTATTATAATGTTTTTATTTATCTGTCAATTCATTTTATAGGTTATTAGTGATAAATCGTACACAGGAAACGCAGCCCTGTTCCCCATTCAGAGTTCATTTAGAGTCGAGGACAGAACGCTAAGCATGCGTCTGTCAGTGTATATAACATGTCAATGTACACAATACAAATGCATGTGTGTGTGTGTGGTATGCATGGTTAAAAAGCTGAGTACATTTGAAAAGTATTTAAATTTCCATTTTATTTCATCACTTTTCTTGTTTTTGTGTTCCCTTGAAATATTATTACATAATTATAATCATGTAAAAAAGAAAACCTTCTTACAAGCTGTAAAAGAGCTATAAAAACTGAGACAATATAACAGCAGACTACTGCTGCTGCTGCTGGCGTTTCCACCACAATGTTTAATCGTATGAAGTAGTGAGCCGCACACTTAACAAGCTGACGGAGAGCGTGGCTCAAAGCTTTCACCTCCTTTTGGTTTGAAGTGAAAATATTATCAACCGTTGTTTTTTTCTATTTTCAGTGCAGCAAACAAAAGGGCCATTTTCGAGTGGTCATGATGATAATGACATCTTGAATGAAAACATTACAGATTCAACAATTAACAAACAGGTAACACACAAACAAGTGGGAAATGAACGCCATCTTGAAGAAGCCTATAACCTTTGATCGTTTCGGTAGCTATAAAGCGGAGCGTATGGCAGACAGCAACGCCCAGTGAAGCTGGTGTTCGGCACGTCTGCGTGCCACATGTCTGCTGTAAAAACCAGCCAACGACTCTCAACTCGCAGCAGAGGAGCGGCCCATATGTTGTCCAACAGTCACAATGCTGCTTTAAACCAAGAGAGCAAAGCAAACTGGAATAACGGGCCCACTTGAACAGGCGCCACGAGCTGCAAAATACACAAATACTCCACAATGCACCACGTCGCACATCGAGAGCGTGTCTCATACTTGGTCCGAGAGGAAAACCAACAGCAGATCGCCGCCGCGCAGCGGCCGGGAGCACAGGAAGTGAAATGTGCTCGATACACCGTAGCCTGCGGCGTTGGAGGGATAATTGCTGACACTCCGAGCTTAGCGGATAGCGTTCCGTGCGGCGTGGTCGTGGGGGGAAACCCTGTTACCGACAGCTGTGTGAAGCCCGGCACACGAAAGGACATGACACGAAGCATGTAAACATGGATTTACTCATGGCCTCCATACTGCCTGCATGGCTTATTATAGAGGGTTTCTGGCAACATCATAAACCAGGAATTGCTGCCCGCTGTGGCAGAGTGCTTCTTTCCAGGCTGCCCTACTTTCCTGCCTCTAGTTGACTTGCTTTATTTGTTCCGAACGGCCACTAATCGCTGTTTTTCATTGCTTTGGCTGTTTATGAGGAAGTGGAGTGGCTGCGGGGGTATGAGGAGGGTGAGGGGGGCTACTGCCGCGCCTCCTTTTTTCCATCGGTTGGTATGGTGGTTGGTGATCGGGCCTCCGTACACGAGGAAACGTTCATCCCCGATAGTGATAATGAGTTTAAGTTAATGTGTTTGTGTTTAATGCGTTTACATTTAATGCCAGCGAAGCAGGAACTGGTCCGATGCCCTCTTTGCAGCACACGGCGATGCAGGAGGAGAGGGAGGTTGTGGGGTGGGGGGTAAGGAGATGAACAGAGCAGCAGATAATGACCTCAGCTTCCATCTGCTGGGCACCACGGGGCGGAGACACCTTCAACCTGCCACCGGTCGGTCGCCACGGCAATCTGCCGCTCCCCATCGCCCCGGTGACATCTGCTTTTGGGTGACTGAGAGATGAATGCGGCACCAGCCTGCGTTGGGCACACACACACACACACACACACACACACACAGTAACACTGCGGCACAGATGGCCAGAGACACACTACTGTGGAGATTACAATCCAGCATTCTCGGCAAAGTGGATGTAATATAATGATTCGTGGTGCCGTTAGCTGTGTTTCGGTCCCGTCCCTGAAGAGCTAGCGTCGGCAGGCCGCTGGCTGGCACTGGGCGAACGCTGCCAGAGAGCCGTTGATTTAATACCCTCCTGTTACATTGCTCACACACACGTGACACAAGCTATGACCTGTTGAAAGAATCAGGATCATGTTTGTTTGAGTTCATAATACCAATTTGTTAGTTTTCAGAGCGCGGGCGAGGGAATAAATGTTGTTTACTCGTCCTCTGTATCTATGGCGATATTGTTTTTTTGTTTTTTTTTGCTTGACTAGCGTCCCCCAGCCACAGCTGTCACAGTTATTTAGTGCCTCTGCGGTAACCTTGGAAACACCCACCCTGCATACAAGTGTTTCACAAAGTGAGATCCTGAGAAAACAGGTGAAGTGCCGGTAATGTGGTGATTACACACAAAGCAAGTGAAAAAGAAAAACAGCTCAGTGTTGGGTTCACGTCCAGGAGAAGGACAGCTCGAGGGAGGACAGAAAGAGAGGAAATGAAGGGCTGGGGCGGCGCTGACAGAGGAACATGAAGCAGAGGAAGCAACGGGAGAAAAAACCAAAGGGGGACTTCAGGTCAGTGTTGTGGTTTCTGCTTGCTGGACATTTTTTGGTCCACCGCTGGTTTGGAGAATGAAGAAACAGTTGGTGAGGAAAGGTGAGTGATGGATAAACGGAGAGCATGGAAGAGGAGGCAGCATGATCAACTGTTATCGGCTTTCATCGTCTCTCAGGATGCAGGGCTGAAACTCATCTCATAAGACAGCTGGTTAGATTTAAAGGGCGTGCTGACAGATTAGGCCAGGCCTGAAATGTTACACTAGTTGGATGAATGTGATCCAAAAACAACCAGACAGCGTTTTTTAAAAAAATCAAAAAGCAAATCTGGGATGTGCAGCAGCACCAAAGTTAAAACCCTGACCGTAGATGTAGAGAGTAATTGTTAGCTAAAACAGGCCAACCCTTTTGAAGGGTTGGGTTGATTTCAGTTTTTTTTCTTTTTAAATACCAGGCATGCTGAGTATATAAATTGTAATTCCAGGAATGACTCCATGTTTTCCTGCAGTTTGGTTTAGCAGCACTGTTTAGAGTCCATAATAGCCCTTTTATGGGTGTTAGAGGCAGAATATCTCCCAGGCCAGTGTCACAAGCATCAAAGTCCAACCATCAGTGTTTACTGGGGCTAAAAACTATCTGGGTCAGACGGGAGCACCGATTTTTCATGTTGTGTCTGAGCCAACTTGAAAAGTCAGCATTTTACCAGCAAGTGTTTGGGTAAGCATAAACGGTAAACAGGCAATTGTTATATGTCAATATACTTAAAACTATATTTAGTTGAGTTAGAACCCATACATGACAAATCCCACCACATGCCATTTAAAGGGCCATGGGTTATTAAAATTCAGATATCGAGTTCTGTGTCTTTACATTGTGCTGTCTCCAGCAGGGGGCGTCGGCCTGGCAGACAGGCTTGAACTGAGGTGTCACAAAGGCCAGACAAAATGAAGATCCTCTATCTCACCAAGGTTATCAACCATATTCCTTGTCAAACATTCTATAACCTACCAAAGATGAATTGATTTAGGTTCTGGAAACACTTACTCCAAGGTCTCCACTCTCCTTTTCTTAGTGTCTCTGATGGTTTCTTTCCGTTTATCTTTGAAGCAGCTCTTGCTTTTTCTTTTTTTCCCTTTAGTACACACTGTAGCTGCACTTACAATATAGCCTAGCAGTTGCATGCAGCATGTATTCAAATGGGACACACTGCGTTGTCATAACGATGCACCTTGAACGCTGTGCAGAGGATTGTGGGTCAGAACAGCCAGAAGAGCATGTCAGCTCGCAGAGTGCTCAATGTGACGGGCCTCATCAGACATCCTGGTACCTTTGTGCCATTGCACACATTTCAAATGTTAGTAGACTCCCCTTCAATATGAGCCAATATTAGCTGCTTGTGGGCTGTTTGGATGTCAGGGTTCGCTAAGCATAAATGTAGCAATAGACTGTTGACTGCCTATTTGACATATCTAGAAAGACAGGCTTTCACACACAGGGGAATGGAGCCATTGCATCATTGGCATATACAGCAGACAGATAGCATGGGTTTGAAGTGATTTAGTTCTGTTTTTGACTACCTCCTGAGAACATTTCTGGGGTGGATTTGTCTTCGTGCTGGGCAGGTAGCATGCAGGAAAGCTAACACATCAGCAAATAAACCTAACTCACCTCCCCTCCCTGAGTGTCTTTGCAACAAAAAAAACATTGTTGTACAGCAGCCGACTTGTGGAAGATTCACCAGCCTGTTTCTGGCTCTCAACTAATTTAACATCACACTCTGAAGATTCCACTCGCTGCCTCCAGCCAAGTGTGGTGGCCCAAAACACACACACACCAATTCATGTAGACACACACTTGGCTCCAAACATGTTCCTCAGTTCACATGTGGGCACATACCTACACATGCAGCGATGCTGACTCGCACATGCACACACAGACACACTCACACAATCCCTGCTGTGCCTGTAAAATCGGTGCAGCTCTCAGAAATTCCACCAACACCTCCCACCCCATGTGGACAC
This sequence comes from Chelidonichthys spinosus, assembly GCA_029853015.1. NCBI lineage: Eukaryota > Metazoa > Chordata > Actinopteri > Perciformes > Triglidae > Chelidonichthys > Chelidonichthys spinosus. The sequence goes on along the minus strand of CM056834.1, from coordinate 344,778 downwards.
ACACACACACACACACACACACACTCTCCTGTGAACCCACACAATTAATGTGAAATCACATCCATCTCCCAGCCTCCGCCCCTCCCCGGCTCTCCATTACAAATAGCTGAGGATTGCATTCTCTCCCCCTGGCCTTGCCTGGTGTTGTTTTTACATGTCTTGTTGTGTGCAACGCTCTCCCTTATGTAAGCCAAAATTACCCAACATCAGTGTTATTCTCGGTGGGGGAGATTGCACTGGTGCATTCCGAGCCCAATGAGAGATGGAGAGAAATTGAGGGAGAGGTGAGAGGGAGATAATCTCCCCTTAATGATTATTTTTATGGCAGCCATGCTTCACTGGATGGTCTACAATGAAGACAGAGGGGGGAACAGGGGGGGAGGTATGCTCCGAAAGTCATGAGTCAGATTCAAACTCACCAGCACCTGCTGAGCGACCAAAACGCCTCTGAGTTAACAATCTTAAGTGGATTATTTCTTTGCAGATTTAACCTCTGCCTCAGCGTGAGTGCCGAGGATTCCTTGACAAACATTGACCGAGAGATAAGGAGGCTGTGTGTGCAGTTAAGATCCTGTTTACCCTGTACGGAGTCACGGGGGGTGGAAGAGATTAAAATACCCTGAAATGGTCCTGTGTATAGACCACGCTGTATGGAACACGCCAGCATGGAAGTGCTAGTACATGGAAGGGGGAGGAAATGTCTACAACAATTGCTGTTTGTTTCAGATGCTTCATGCGCTGCTGACACAACAACTGACACATTCAGTCTTTCTCTCCCAGAATGACCCATAAACGTCTCTGAAGTCTCATGGTGGACCTCGGTGAACGAGCCGGGATTTTACTGCCTTTTCCCCAGAAACCAAACAATCCTCAAGGGGGTCAGACCACATTGGTTCCAGCTGGGTCATGTTCCTGCATTCTTCCATACATGTGATCCAAAGTGAAATGTCCTCGTATCAAGTTCTTCATTGTCCTCGCGGTTCTTCATGAAGACTTCACAGATTAGGGAAGTGATGCACAACTTCTATGCTTTGGTTCAGTCTTGCTGTCATGAACCTCAGATATGAAGACTAGATGTTTTTTTAAAAAGCTCAGATCAATCCAGCAGGCAAGTCGAGTTAGCTTCTAAACATGGAGGTATTTAGCAGATCAGCTATTTCTGTCCCTTTCCCACTAGACTACTTTTCCTGTTGCAACACTGTGGCACGCTTTAAGTGAATATTTAATAAATTAAATCTACAGGGTTTTGGACGATTATTATAATTTGTTAACGTTGAAAACATGCAATTAACATGCCCTCCTCTGAGCCACCAGACTCCAGTCAGATAAGAGTAATTTAAGCTAAATAAAGTTTATTATAGTCATTCCATTGTTTTTTGTGACAATTACAAACTCTTAAACTTAAACGAGAGACTGACTGAATAAGTAACGGATATAAAAGAGAAGTAGTCGTCATTGTGTTGCTTTTTGAACATGACACCAGGAAAAAAACAGAAATGCATACTCGTCTCCTGGCAATGAAAGGAGCCTATATTTAGAGGCTTTCCTGTGTTTACAAAGTCTGCATATTTTGGTGGGAAAAGGGATATATTGGACTCACATTGTTCAGGCATCTGGAAACACAACTTCAAGTGAATGCTAATTTAGCTTATCGAGTGTTGGATGTGGAAATAGGCAATAGTGTGCCTCCACCATGAACCACTTTATAGGGAGATAATATGTCTGTGAGTTCAACTCCAGGTAGCTTAAAGAAGAAAGGAAACAGTTGAAATAGTCAAAGAACGGTGTCCCTTCAACCAAAACGTTTCTCAGCATGATGAGCAGAAAAGTCTGAAACGTATCGGTGAGAAGGAGAGAACATCTTAGAGCGATTTCCGGACATATGCCCATATTAGGGCAGCATGGGGAAAGAAACAACCTTAAATGACACCAAACGTTATGGCCATTAGTTCTCTGAACATAATGGTGACTGGAGTACCACAGCATGTCCCACCTCTCCTGCAAAGCCTAAGTCTGCTGCACATGGAAATGTTGTTAGCAGGACGAACAGTCTTCAGTTCATGAAGAGGGTGAAATGATTGGATAACTGAGTTCATGATAAAAGGGCTGCTTGTTCACCCCGGCCTAGCATCTGACTTGAGAATGACATGTGGTCGAGAAGTGCTAATGCACGTGGTCACAAGGCATCAGGGTGCATGTCTCCTTGTTGGTGTCGGTCTGTCATCAGACTGGATGTCCAGGACGTTGTGAAAGCCACTTCATTTACTGCAGCTGTTCTGGGGAGCAAACACGGACTATGACACTCATTTAAGACGAGAAAGAGAAATAATCCCTAAGTGTGTTTGGATTTAATGAAGCACATTTATGTGGCTGTGTAAAACATGCTTTTAAAAGTAAGACAGAATATGGAAGTGTGTTTTTATTGTAAGAACAACAGCCTTCATATCCATCTCATCACCGTTCCATCATCCACAGAAAGTCTTCACAGAACAGAGTTCCCGGTCAAAGGCCACAACCCTAATATCGGGGCTTGTTTGCACATCATTTAAAGTGGAATACACGGTTTGATGAATGAGCTCCCATCATTTTCCTCTCAATCTCTCATTGAGCAGGCATGTCCTCCTCGAGGGGGGGGGCTCGGCGGAGAAAAGAGGGGAGAGCATGCGTTTTAAATGAATCAATCCCTTCTCATTTCCCCCTCGCCTCCTTCGGCAGACAGACCTCTCCTGGAGAAGGGAGGTTGTTTTCATGGAGGTGGCTAAGGCCCAGTCTCTCACTGTGTTTGGCTTTGGGTAGAAGGGAGAGTGAAATGAGGGTGAGGAGGAGAAGAGGAAGGGTTGAATACAGAAAAGGTACAGGGGCAGGAGGGCGAGGGAAGCGTCTGGATAACAGCCGAGGATCATGGGATATGCTGGCCTCCATACGTGTACAAAGGCAGCTCACAGATGACAGTGCAGCGGCAGACCGGGCGCTGATCCAGAGCCTCTTCCCTCTCTCACTCTTTCTGAGTGTCTCTCTCTCACAAAAATCACTCAGTTTCTAATTCTCTCCATGCCCCCCCACCCCCCCCCCCCCCTTCTTTCTATTGTCATTAGTCCCATGTTATCCAATAAACTGTCTCCCACAATGCCTTTCTTCACTGCTGCTCATAATCAAATTAGATCTGCTTCAAGTAGTGGGAGGAAAGACTTACCCTCAGTGTAGACACCAAACAGACAACGCCCTTCAACTGACATTTGTTTTCTCAATAACTTGTGGTTTGGGCAATGAGAGGAGATGTCATGGTCCCACACACACACACACACACACACACACACACATTTAAACAGAGTATTAACTAGGTTTAAGACGACGACAACAAACTCAGAGATGGGTTTCCCCAGAGGTCTACATGAACTGCATTTTGTTCAGTCAGACCATTGTCTCGCTCCTGTTTACAACCACACCTGACCTCGTTGTCACTTGTGTGTCACTGCAGCTGTGTGTGTGTGTGTGTGTGTGTCAGTAATATCTCTGATCTCATATTGGCACAAGTGTTGCTTCACTAAATACAACTTAAGCATTTTTATAAAGATGAAAACAAGTAGATACAACCCTTCCTGTATTTATTAACTGAAATGATGAGTGGATTATTTGATCCGGACAGTTTATATTTATCAGGTTGATCAACAGAAGAGCAATATTGATAACCAATTAATAGCGTATGTCCTTTATGTCAATCAAATGTACTGGAATGTGTTTGTTTTATACACTTTTTGATTGACTACCGTTGTATTTTGGACTGTTGTGTGACAACAACAAGCAGCTTGTTTTATTGTTTTCTGACGTGTTGTGGACAAAGCAACGATTTGATTAATTAAAAAAGAAAGTAGATTAATTTGTACCCTTTGTATTCTGTCCATCACCTGGTCAGAATTGTGTGTGTGGCTGTTCTGCTGCTGTGTTCATCATTATCCATGATGCCACAGCCACTGTTTATCCAGCCCACCAAGCATACGAGCAGCCGTAATGACACTAATTGCCCGAGAGCTCACTTTTCCTCTGAGTGCTTGTGTACTGCATTGTGCCTTAAGAGCCATCTGTGTTCCTGTCTTAAATCGATCCATCCAGCACATTCCAAAACTACAAAAGGACAGGGGAAAGGCAGCACTCCCATTCATAAATAATGTGCATGGGTGTGGGGGATGTGTGCTACTGTTTCTTTGTGCATGGGTTTGAGCAGGGAGTCGGACCTCTGCAGCCCACCGCAGGCCTGAGAGTGAAGTAGCTGTGACCTCTGACCCCATGCTGTCTGACTTCATAGGGTGGAGGTGAAGAGAATGCTACAACACAAACTGATAATTTACTTGAGGAGTGTTTCTGTCCTCTTTTTAGCTTCTGGACATTTTACTTTGCTTTTACATTGTTTTTCTGAGCCAATTTAGTTTATTCTTACACGACCACATTACATGCAAAAGATGGTCTAATTTAAAGAGCAACTTAAAGGTGTGAACGAGATAATATGACTGTGATGAGACACATCAATGCTGGTGTTTTTATTGCAACTTCTATTATTTTCTTTATATGGAAGTGGCAGTGGTTTCATCTCACTTATTTTCCTTTTTTATTATTATGGAGAGGGTGGACTTACACTTTAATAATGTACATTGTTAATAATCCTATATCACAATCCTTGCTTAAAGGAGAAGAGGAAAAAGAGGAATTTAACTAAATGGCCAAGATATTTGAGAGTAACTCTTAGTTTCAGGAAGTGCTGTTGTTGTCAACTGCCCTTTTATTCTGATTTGTGCTGCTGATAATCTGCAGTACAGTCAAGAATATAGAAACTGAAATTACGTTTTTTTTTGCATTTTCAAGAGGAAACAGATAAGTGGTATATGTGGCAATATTGAAGCAATACTTCCACATTTTGGAAAATACATGCATTGACTTTCTCACGGATAGAATCCGAGGAGAGGATCATCGATACCACATTAATGCCAAGAGGCAGTTAGCTTCCTAACTATTCCAAGCAACACCAATAAAGCCCACGAATAACATTTCTGTTTAATTCCTACACAAATGGGAATTTGTTGTGTTTTTTAGAGGAAATATTTCAATTAAAGCTTTCTGGCTGTAGCTCCATGATGTCAGTCCTTGTCAACCTTTAGAAAGAAAGCAAATCAGCAAATTCCACAACATATTAAACTTCCCAACCAAACTGAAGCTAACGTAGATTTGTCCTATTAGATCAGGTCAATGTTCCCGCCCTTCAAAGACATATAGCCCCAAGTTATTTTAAATTAAGTTCAGTCCTCAGATCTCTCTAGATTCCCTTGCTTCCCTTGCTGTTTTTGGAAAGAAAAAATAAATAAATCGACAATCATTAACAAAGATGGATGAGCTGTCACCGCTGACTTTGGCCACAGACAGACATACGACCAACACACATTGCAAAACATAACAATAACTTGTCATCTACAATGCCATCATCAGAAAACATATTGTAGATGGGTAATGCTGAGCACACCAGCCATCCACAAATGCATCTTCCAAAAATGTGTATTCAAGGAGGTGGAACTGCCTTTGAATGGCCCTCTCTGTTATTTCATGATTGCAGGGAGAAGAGGGAAGCACAGTACCTCTTCATGCAGGAGGTTAATATGTGTCTGTGCTCACTTGTCAGATGTAATTGAAGGGAACAGCTTATGAAATGAGGTGGCAGGGATGAGGTCTTTAATTAGATCAAGATCATGGACAGAAATGAATTAGAATCAGCGCTCTCATTACCCACAGCAAAACTGGAGCAATGCGACCGTGAATACACGGAGAAAAACTTACAGACGGTGTCACTGCCTCGATGGACCATCTGTCTGTCCTGTACTGCATCACAGAATCTAGAAGGGGCCCATGTTTACACCAGTATCACTCTGTGTTGCCTTGTTTCCCCACTGCACATTCACTGGATGCGATATGTGTAAATGACCATGTTCAAAGCTCTATTTAGACTTGGCGTATGCTGAATAATGCAACAAAGAACGTATACGCCATCTGGTGGTGAAAGTGATGTTTGACAGAACAAATAAAAGAAAACAGGTGACAGGAAGAACAGCACAACTTAATAAAATCATTATGTTTCAATAAGGCGGATCATTTCAACAACAAAAAGAAAAAGATAACACAAACCATTATCATGAGGGAACTTGCAATACAATATACCACAGACTACAAAATCTAAGATATTAGTAATAAAGTGCATGTAAGGTACGAATTCAAAACATTTACAATATATGCAATGCCAAAATCGGTAAAAAAAAATCATCTGCATAATAAAAATATAAAAACAGATAACGGTAACAGAGTTCAGTCGAGGTGAGTTCGCATGTGTGTACATATCTGATCCGGAGTGGAGGTAGTGTCCATGGTTAATACAGAAATACTTATAATTAAATATTCATATTACAATATGTTGACCTTGAAATACTTCTTGCAGTGCAATACATGTGACGCTATACTGTGAAAACGCCGTTTTGACACTCGCCCCATAGGTTATTCCAGCCCAGATCTCATCCTCTCAGCGAGACTCTCGGTAAACCTACCCCCGAATGCGTCCACCTGATTGGGGGATCATGTGGGGGCGGGGCCTGAGTTCTGCCTGACAGGCTGAAGTGAGGGCATTACTCGCTCTTTTCTGAAACGTCTGCAAACAAACTGTGCTAGCACTAGCGGATTCGTGTGTCTGTCTCCCACCACCACACGTGTTTCTACGGCAGCAGGAACGTGGACGCGTCGTAAACACAAGTTAGCGTTAGTTGCGTTCACATCTTACTGATATTAAAACGGTCACGTCTTTCTACTCGGATTTAGGTAAGTTTAAGTTTAAAAACGCTACGTTGTCGCGTTTCTCTTGCGATGGGTCGCAATTAGCCAACTTAGCTAGATGACGTTTAGCTGTAGCGTGTTAGTAAAGTCACGTGTGGTCGCTGTCTACTAACGTTTGGTTTGAAAGAACAACACTGGAAGGCGACACTGATGAAAACCCGTTCCCGGGGGATCGGTCCCCGGACTCGAAGGCTAAGCTAGCTTAAACTTGACCGTCGACTACAACCTGACAGCTGCGTAAATTATGTATTAAACTCTTTTACTAACAATTCAGTCCTAGCACCAAGGCGACAGAGTGTTGTTCATTAAGCTCCGCCCCCGGCCTTTGTGCTCATTGTGTTGCTGTTATTTCCCGCCATTTGATTTCAAGTCTTTGTTGAACACCGTGAGTCCCTTCTCTCCGTGTTTGGAGGCTCAGCACGGACGTTTCTGAGCGTCGTGTGTTTGGATGAATCAGACCGGGTTGTATTTGCATGTGTTTAATATATGTTGCTAACATTATATATGTATACATGCCTAACAGTCATATTTGGGGGCACGTCAATCAGATAGTTGGTTTGCGAACGTTAGTTGTCACATCTCGCGATATTGTGACGAGAGGAATGTCTCCCAACAAAGTTAGTTTCCTTTGGATTTGTGTCTGAAACATTTCCTTGTCAGGATAATTAGGAGACGCTTGCAAAAAGTTTGGTGACCATTGAAGGAGGATCTGTGTTCGTTTGCCTGAAGGGGCGTGGCAGGGCGAAAATTCACGTGACACACACAGGAATCCGACTCCGATGTCACTGGATGAAGTTAGGGCTCAATCTGTGATCCAGATGTAAACAAACGGGTATTTCCAACCCTCCAAAGTTTCAAAACACATTAATGTAACCAGTGTCATCACTGCAATACTGCGTTCTAAAAGCAATACATGGATAAAAAAAGAAATACCACATGAAATAAAACATGTAGTTGTTTGGTCAATACACCTTGAAATGAAACGGTCTGGATGTACTCCATTACCCAATAAATCTTCTTTTTTTTTTAGATTTCACATGCCATGATGAAGTACATCCTGGTTACAGGTGGCGTTATATCTGGTATTGGTAAGGGCATCATTGCCAGCAGCGTGGGAACAATCCTCAAGTCCTGCGGACTTCATGTCACCGCCATAAAAATCGATCCATATATCAATATCGATGCTGGCACCTTTTCACCATATGAACACGGTGAGTAATTGAGTGCTTTCAACAAGAGTGCTCCGTATGAATTGGTCCAGTAATCAGTCCTTAAACTTGGAACTGATTTAGCATTCTTGCCCTTGTTGTTCCCTGGTCTCAAAGTCCCTGGGTGTTTTGAGTGGGTTTTTGGTTAGATGCCTGAAACACAAGCTTCTAGGTTTTCAACTAAAATATTTCATCCCTGAAACATTTGTTTCGTGTATCATGTACTGTTCATTTGTTTACTATATGTGGTGTTCTAGCATGTGGCCTCATGGTTAGACAGACCACCAGCTGAGAGGAATGGAGCCACGTTGTTTCCACAAAAGTTATATCAGCGAGGAAAGCACTGCATTTCTCTCCGTTTTGGATCTGCAGATTTGCAAACCTTCTGAAAAACTGATATGTGGTCTGTGTTGTGCAGGTGAAGTTTTTGTTCTGGATGATGGCGGGGAGGTGGACCTGGACTTGGGGAACTATGAGCGTTTCTTGGACATCCGTCTTACCAGAAACAACAACCTCACCACCGGAAAGATCTACCAGTCGGTCATCAACAAGGAGAGGAGGGGAGACTACCTGGGCAAGACTGTACAAGGTGAGTGAGACCCCATCTTTTGGCATAACAGTACATTGTTAAGATTAGCTGTATTCTTCACAACTATGTCCAATGAGGAGTGTTGATTGGTCTATTGTTATTCTGTAAATCTGTCCACAGTGGTACCCCACATCACAGATGCCATCCAGGAGTGGGTGATGAATCAGGCCAGGATCTCAGTAGACGATGATGGCGTGGAGCCTCAAGTCTGTGTCATAGAGGTACGTTGGTTTTGTAGGTACTTGTCTCTCTTCTCAGCTACTGGGGAAAAAAGGCCCAACAGGATTTTCCATGGACATTTTGCATTGAATGCAAAATTTTGCATTGAATGCAAAATGTGCATGGAAAACCTTCTTTGTTACATGTCGCTTAATAATTTAAAAATGTATTTCTTGATGTTTAAAACTATTTTTCTCTGTTTCCAGTCTTTGGAATCAAAGTGTACTAAAGCAAATTATATAACTCACAAAATGGTTTATTTTGCAATATGTCATGCAAGAGTATATCATCTTTAGTATATTTGCAGCTGAAACGGGCCAAATCTTCATTCGTTGAGTTATTACCCTGCCTCCAGCAGTTCTTTTGTTATGGCATAAATCAAAACCCTGGCAGTGTTATTGTCTCAGTAAAGCTCATGACATTCTGTACTCACCAAGGGTGTGGTGATTATATAATGTGCTGAGAACCTGTCTGTCTGTTCCGTTATCTAAGCTGGTGTTTTGTGTCTGCAGCTAGGAGGCACAGTGGGGGACATTGAGAGCATGCCCTTCATCGAGGCCTTCAGACAGTTCCAGTTCAAGGTGAAGAGGGAGAACTTCTGCAACATCCATGTCAGCCTGGTACCACAGGTATGGCACAGTTGTGCTTTTTAACATTAAATATTTTTTATTGATTTTGCTGTATTGTTGTTTTTCATATTGAAGAAGGGGCTTGAGAACGCGCATTTATGCTACTATTGGACGTGAATACGTTTTTGTGTCCTCAGCCCACTACCACAGGAGAGCAGAAGACCAAACCGACCCAGAACAGCGTCAGGGAGCTGAGGGGGCTGGGCTTGTCTCCAGATCTGGTGAGTAATAAAAAGGGGTGGTGTTCCCTTCAGCACCCAAGATATATAAACAAGCACTCCCTCTGCTTTCCCTGTGTGTGTGACAATCTATATCCAATAATTCTTGGTTCAGTATTCTTCTTATTGATTACACAGCAAATCAAATCCAACATATCAGCCTTAAAATCCAATACATTATATATGTTGGAGCCCTTGAGACTATATCCTGGTCCAGTTGCTCATAAATAATACCATGTTGATTCTTTTCAGATTATGTGCCGTTGTTCATCACCCCTGGAAACATCGGTCAAGGAGAAGATCTCCATGTTTTGTCACGTGGAGCCCACGCAGGTGATCAATTTATGTATTTTTCAGTAACGAACAACGTGACATGAAGGTCTTTGTGCAGAGCATGCTGCTAACATTAGTTATGCACTTCCATAAATAAGCCCTTGGATCTGCAGCTGTGGTATTGTATTAAGAGGTACACAGCTCGTATAAGAAGGCCATGAATTGGTATCTGTAAGGGCTGATATTGACTATATTGTTATGTGATGATTTCTGAAAGTGGACTGGCTGCTCTCAAAGTTCCAGCATGGGTTTTGAGAATTTGCAGCCTTTAATGTTGAAGAAATGAAGTAAATGATGTTAATTTGAGTATATAAATGTTAACATTGCTCAGCCCTTTTATCAGTTAAAAACATAAATGAAATAACCGGTTTTGGGATTATTATCATTCCCCCAGGTGATCTGCGTCCATGATGTCTCCTCGGTCTACAGGGTGCCCCTGCTGCTGGAGGACCAGGGTGTCGTCAGCTACTTCTGTCAGCGGCTGAGCCTGCCCATCGAGGTGAGGCCCAGGAAGATGCTCACAAAGTGGAAGGAGATGGCTGACAGGTGAGGAATTCATCTCAGCTGGTAACCTTTGTGTTTTGCTCATCACTTGTAAGGAAATGGTAAGCAAATAATTTACAGTTATGATTCGGTAAGTTTAATCTGTTGTGTTACAAACCAAAGACGCAACTCTTGGTCCAAGCACTGGTCATCTCCCGCCTTGACTACTGCAACTCTCTCCTGGCCGGACTCCCGGCCTCGGTGACTAAACCATTGCAGCGTATCCAGAATGCTGCAGCACGCCTTATCTTCAATCTACCCAAATTCTCCCACGTGACCCCCCTCCTCCGTGACCTCCACTGGCTCCCTGTTGCAGCACGCATCCAATTCAAGACGATGGCACTGGCCTTCAGGGCCATCAATGGAATGGCACCCGTCCACCTTCAAACACTGGTCAAACCTCATGCCCCGAAGCGAGCACTTGCTCCTCTACTTCAGCTGGCCGGCTGGAACCACCATCGCTGAAATCAAACAAATGTCGCTCAGCAAAGTCCAGACTCTCTGTTCTGGTCCTCAGTGGTGGAACGAACTCCCGACCAACGTCAGGACAGCTGAGTCACTGCCATCTTCCGAAAAAGGCTCAAGACTCTCGACTCTATATAGCATGACCCACTAACACCTAACACGTTGTGGTTTCTTTGTTTCCTTCTTTTGACAAATGTACTTATTGTAAGTCGCTTTGGACAAAAGCGTCTGCTAAATGACCTAAATGTAAAGACTGGTTAACTCTGAAACGTCATTACACCGGAGGTTAGATTGCAGATGATGTGAATAATCTACCCCTCTTCTCAGATCTGCCCGTCTCTTGGAGCAGGTCTCCATAGCCCTTGTGGGGAAATACACCAAGCTATCCGACTCCTACACCTCCGTGATCAAAGCCCTAGAGCACTCAGCCCTCGCCGTAAATCACAAACTAGAGGTCAAGGTATGGAATATTGATTTTTTTATTTTTTTTTGCAATGCGTGTTGACTTTCACAGAACACATTCATAACTGGCATAATGCCTAACGGCCATTGATAAACTCCAGTCAGCCTGTTGGCCGGGATGTTCACTGTTCTCCTTTCCATTGATGGTGTTTGTCATTACTACAGTACATAGACTCTGCAGACCTGGAAACCACCACGCTGCAAGACGAGCCTGTGAAATACCACGAGGCCTGGCAAAAACTCTGCAGTGCTGAGTGAGTAGAGAATGTAATCAATGTAACTTTTTTTTTTTTATTATGTATTGTATGCCACTTGATGGCAGCAGAGTACTGTCACGCCTGGTGGTTTATGCATCTTCATAAAATGATCAATGACTTCTTTGCTTTTTAGAAATGCACAATGTTTTGTTGCACTTTCCATGTACTTGGGGAGAAGGGCATATTTGAGTCACATAGCTGTTTTTAAGCAGGATTTAACATGGGATATAAATCAGGCATTTAGAGCATTTCTTTTTGATAGCTTTGTTTTTAAAGTCTATAACGAACGTTGGTCTGTATGATCGTAATCATAATCAATGAATCATATGCACTTTTAATGCATATAATTTACAAATGCATTTAGCAACGCTTTTGTAATAGCATGTTACATTGTACATTTGCATAAGGGCAATTTAGCAGACGTTTTTAAGCGATTAAATAAGACTATAATCAGGAACAAGTTTAGAGCTTCATTGGATAAAGTAAGTACTTAATAGCAACAGTGTTAAGTTCAGGTCTGAGGTAAGTAGTATTCTGAATATCATTCTAAATCAATCTATAGCGAGGAAGGTGCTAGTGGGTCATGCTATGTAGAGTCAAGTCAATGATCATGTTATTGAACTAGCATACTAGGTTGAAGTCTGTTTGAATAGCTTTCCACCGCTTTGCACTGAGAGGACATGTTAATATGTAGAGATCAGTGTGAAGTAGTTAGAAGCATTTCCCCTTTGTATATGTGTGAAGACTGAAGAACTGACTCAATTAGCTATTCTGCGTGAATAATATCTCAATCACCTTAAATAATAATGGATTGGGTTTGTATGGTGCTTTTCTAGACACAGTCATACCGGTGGTGGTAAACTACCATAGTAGCCACAGCTGCCCTGGGCAGACTGATGGAAGCGTGGCCTACGGCCCTCCGACCACCACCTCAAACATACAGCAGTCATACACATTCACATGAGGCAAGCTGGGTGAAGTGTCTTACCCAAGGACACAACGACATGACACAGTGACAAGAGCGGGGATCGAACCGCCCCTCCGAACATTGGCCAGCCCGCTCTACCAACTGAGCCACAGTCGCCTAAATGAGACACTTTAATGTCCATCTTTGCATAGATACCTTAAAATGTTGTACTTGCTGCAGTCTTTTCAAATGATTGTAATTTCCTAAATCTGCTGTTACCTCTGTTATGAAACGCTGAAGACGCCTGTTGACAATGAATCTCTCTACACCAGTGTTTCCTATTGTGTAGCTTTGTCTCAAAGATAATGTGGTGATATTTCTAACATGAACTGAGGCTGTCGCTCCGTGCTTCCGCCCCACAGCGGTGTGTTGGTACCTGGAGGTTTCGGTGTTCGAGGGACCGAAGGCAAGATGCTCGCTATTAACTGGGCGAGGAAACAGAATAAGCCTTTCCTGGGTAAGAGGTTTTTTTTCTGCATTCAGTTTATTTATATAATTTTGCAAGATCTCATGCGATAAGCAAACCTGATGAAGATTACCTTTTAAAAAAACAAAAAGAGGTTCTTCCATCCTGTGTCTTTACTGTTGCCTTAGATAAGTTTTGAATGGTGTCCAGCATCATACCTGCATTACTGTGGATAAAAAAAATAAATAAATGAAATCATCTCTAAAATGTTCATGTTCAATGTTTTTACATGACTGAAACCTCCTGTAATTAACAGTTAAGGTATATTATGCAGGTTTTTTCATCTACTCATCGCCCACTAGAAGTGTGTGGCCTGTATTTTCTTCGAATGCCTCCAGAGACATTATGTTGTCAGGTTGTTCGTGCCCATTCTCAGGAACGTCTTGGGGGTATTTCTTCACATTTGGCACAAGCACTCAAGGTTGAAGATTTGGAAAACACATGGCCATAACTCAAATGTAATAAGCTAATTGACAGTCTCACACAAATGTATAATGGCATGAAATATTGAAGTGCTTAGATTTTGTTGACACATGAAAAATGCAACTTGACTGGTTGGCAGAGGCATACAATCATGTGGCAGTAATTGTAGTTTTCTTATTTTAGCTGTGTACATTTGCGGGCGTCAGCCTTTGTGCGCTGGGTGTGTAGCCTCTGTACAAACGCACAACAAAGGGTAAGCTGCAGAAATGCCAAACATGACGGCCGGAAAAAGGGAAGATGGCGAGGTGAAACGTCATGTGGACAAAGAATCCTGGGCTTTTCACTTTCTCTGCCGTATGTGATGCTGGAGGCAGCAACAGCATGTAATGAATTGTTTAATTACGCACCTGAATCATCACTGTGCTGCCCAGTATTTAGATGCTGCAGGTGGCCTCTCTGTGCCACTTGACATAGCTTGAGCAGTGGGGTAAAGATGAATGAGGAAGGAAACCCTGTTTTCAGGCGTATAAATCCGTCATTCAACGCTGAAGCTGCTGCCACATGTGGGGAAATATAGACCCGAAGGGCATACTTGTGCAAAGTATTATGTTTGTTCATAATTTAGATTAATTTGAAGAGATTTGTTCTCCGTTGATGTTAAAGAATCTGTTTTGGGGAAAAATAATAGCATCCACTTAAAGATACAGAGTAAAATAATGAGTCATGAAAAAGTCCAAAGAGGAGAATACTGTTTATCTGCCCTTTTTTATAATCGCCTGCAAATGCAGTGGCGTTAGTCACGCAAGTCATTAGCACACTCTTCACAATGGCTCTCATTCTGCAATAATCCTGCCGGTCTTGTTTTGTGCAGGAGTGTGTTTGGGCATGCAGCTGGCAGTGTGCGAGTTTGCCCGCAATGTTCTCGGATGGGAAGGTGCGTAATTGGGCAGTCCAGCCAGTGCCACTTTTTTAACCCTTTAATTCTCATGGTTTCTAATTGAATGAAACATTGACCTGATGAGGAGTTGATTTGAGTTAAGATCAAGTTTGCTTCTCTTTTTACAGACGCCAACTCGACAGAGTTCAATCCAGAGTCCGCTCACCCCGTGGTAGGTTGTCTTTTTTTTTTTTTTTTTTTCATATCCCATCATAATAGCAGTCTTCACCAGACTGTGTTTTTGATCTCTAGGTGATCGACATGCCAGAGCACAACCCGGGCCAGATGGGTGGGACGATGAGGTTGGGGAAGAGGCGGACTATTTTCAAATCCAGCCCCAGCGTACTGAGTATGGATCCTTCGTCAACTAATGCTGTGGGTTTTTTTGGTGCCTCCAGTTTGTGTTCCTGATGTCTGATACTTCTCGTTCTAGAAAAACTGTATGGAGACGTGGAATATGTGGACGAGAGGCACAGGCACAGATTTGAGGTAAAACGGTGAAGTCTGGGAGTGTAACATACTGCTCTACAGTGATCTTTTTGACCCTTGAACTCTGCCCCCTGCTGCTCCACTGCCCATCAGTCAGAGCTACCACGGAGCTCGCGCTGAATTAATATCATCTCAATTCTGGGAAACTGAAAAGAGTCTTCAGAGAGGAGTAGACTGAGAAGTTTACAATATGCTGACACCGGATAAAATATTTACCAGGATGTCGAACTGATTCAGCAGCAAGAAGATCAGCTGCTCACATCACCTAGCTGGCTTTACCTTTAATTTAATATTTTCATTTTTACAGTCACTAAAATGCAAAAGCAGCATGTTTCTACATTGGGAGTAGCTTCAGTAGCATGTGTGGAAGGAAGCGCTATAGCTCGTTAATGATGCGTTAATGTGCCAGTCTGCGTTCAAGGACGGGACTCTGTGAGGGATCACTATATATGTTCTACAGGACTCCAGGCTCCATTTAAGTCTTTGTGCTGTAAGATGACCTCACATCGTATTTCTCTTGAGCCTTTCCTGAATCCTTGAATCGTTGCTCATTGCAGGTGAACCCTGAGCTGATGCATCACTTTGAAAAGAGGGGTCTTCAGTTCGTCGGCCAGGATGTGGAAGGAGAGAGAATGGAGGTCATTGAATTGGACGGTGAGTGGAAGTGTTCATGGGGAAGATTCTCACACAAACATCCTGTATGTAGCATAGTAAGCTCCCGTAGGAGCTCGGTGTGACGAGTCATCGCTGTTGTTTCAGATCATTGTTACTTTGTTGGAGTGCAGTACCATCCAGAGTTCACCTCCAGACCAATCAAACCATCTCCTCCATACTTCGGCCTCCTGCTGGCTGCTGCAGGGAAACTCCAGAGCTACCTGGCCAAGGGCTGCCGTCTCTCTCCACGGTAAGCGCTGACACAGCACTTTGTTATTATCTGGTATGAAATGACTGTTTGATGCTCCAGCTGTTGGTAGGTTAGATTTTTATACATCCGTGACGTTCCACCTTAAATTTAACATGGAAGTGTCCTTTTGGTGCTTTATATCCAAATTTCCATGACTCTATGGTTACGATGAACTAATTCGATTTTGGGGACAAAGGTCAAGGTCACTGTGACCTCACAGCCGTCCCACTCTTGTTATATCTCAGGAATGCCTTGATCTAATTATTTTTTCTGCAGAATTCTGTACTCGAGCACCAACTAATTTGATTTTAGTGGTCGAAGGTCACGACTCGAGGATTGATTATGCTTATTATGACTATTTCACACACATATCTAATAGGATGATGATCAAGTGATGACATTTTGGACAGATGTGGATGTTAACTGCCGTCTGATTGGTTGGCGAAGGCATAGAACCACGAGGAGGTCAATTCTAGTTTTATCTTGATTAAAAAGTGGTTGTTTGCATGCATGCAATATTTTCATAATAAATCTGATGATATTAATTTGGCTAAAGTAAAAAACAATTCTTACCATAGTGAATAAAGTAAATTGATTCCGTATTTTATTAAATCCTTTACACTATTCTGTTATGTTGTTGCCATTTTTGTGCGTTAATTTCCTCGGCATAGTCGTCGAGCCGAATGGAACTGTTCAGTGTCATAATCTACTCTACATTTGGTTTACGGGGACCCATAATCATCGCATTTGCAATCACAATGAAGCAATCCCTGTTGGCCATTCCTGCCATCCAACTCATTTCACATATGCCTCTCCACTGCAGGGACACGTACAGCGACCGCAGTGGCAGCAGCTCTCCTGAAGCCGACATCGCCGAGCTGAAGTTCCCCTGACCTGAGACCCAACCCAGTACAGTGTTTGTGTGTTGTTCACGCAGGTAAATGCAAGGCACAGAAGAAGGCTCGTCCTCTTAACTGATGCACAAACCGCGGTTACATTCTTCTGGGTTCAATATGTTGTTACAGTTACGAGTCGTACTCGTATACAATCAGTGAAACTGAATATGTTAAAGGTCTTCTTGCCATAACGTCTGTGGGGAGTTGCTGCAATAAGCAGGAGCTGGGTGTTGATGGGGAATTGTAAGAAAATACAGAAACGTATTGGAATGAAAAACTGACTCGTATCATGCATGCAAAAAAAATACATCTGTACGTAATTTTTGCAGATCAGGAGAGTATTTTGCATTTAAGTGTAGACATGTTTAACTAGCTCGGAATAAGCGTGTTAGTTTGCAGCACTTACAAAAGGTCACGGCCTGCAATCAGGTTTGTTGTTGGAGCTGATGAATACATACACACACACACACACACACACACACACACACAGGGTATCAAGACAATTCGACATATCGTTTATATGTGAACTTCTTTGAAATGTGTTTTGGCGTTTCTTATAATTTGATGTATTACTGTATTTGTACTTTTAGGTGTAATACCAGCACAACAGTGGGTAAGCTCCACGCTTTGTGTTGTTGCCCTGTTTCACACGGTGTTCACACGGTGAAGCGGTGTGAGATCTGGACAACAGAGTTGTGTTGTATAACTTTCTTTGTCCTAATGAGCTGAATTGTTAAAGGTTTTCTGCACTTTGGGGTGTCGGTAATTTGTTTGTTCTTTTATGCCTTAAGTCTGAACTCACCCGTTCTGTTGCATGACTTGCACCATTTTGAACTCCATTGCCTTTTACTGCCACATCTGACCCAGAACTTCTTACAGTTATTACTCTGATGCACAGTCATCTGACAATCCATCTAACTAAAACTAGAAAGCTTTGCCTGTGAGAACCGACGATATCCTCCAACTGAAAGTAAAAAGATTTGATCTCGGCATGGAACCAAGCCAACTGTAGAAGATGCACATCAAACTTCCATGTTACATTTTCACTTTGAGTCTAGTTGATAGCTATCCCTTCATTTATCTGTTGGAAACCCAAATGTATGAAAACATGCAGTATTTTTATATTTATGAAGTTCAGGTGAATGTGTGATGCCATGTGTGTTTATTCTGAATAAACATGTTTTTATTCTTAATCTGGCCTTTTCTTGTAGTCGAGTTGAGAATCCTAGCAGGTACTGCTTTTTACTGATCACATGCATTAATACACACACCTTAAACACCTTTGTCTTCATTGAAAGCACTATGTTTTAGTCTTTGGCATTGGGAGCATTTGAATCCGCTGGTGTATTTACTGTTTTTTAGATAGGAAAATAAAAGATTAAAGTGCTCGAGCAGCCACTAGAGGCTCTCCTTTTCATTAAATATAAAAAGGTTGCACCTGAGGCTTTAACAGAACCCGAACACAATTACTTAGATTTAGTTGCTGTCAAGTCAGTTTGGGAAAGATATTTATTTTTTTATGCCTTTTTTAATGACATTTAGTAGACTTGTAGTCATGACTAAAAATAACATTAAATCTCCCTATTGTAGGAAAAGAAATTGGATCTCCTGCCCCCGAGGAATGTAATGCTGCATTGTCTTCCACTTCCCTTTTTTAGGTGAAGTGTTCACTGGCCATAAAGTGACACGACCATAAAGTTGTAAGACTTTTTGCCCTCGGCGCCTACGATTGTTAACGATGATGTTCGGAGCTGGCGACAGCAGGAAGCGACATGCTTTGCAGCGATATGGAATTAAATGAAGCCAGTACTTCCTCATACACCCCCCCCTTTCCTCCTGCGCCCGGCCCTCCCTGTGTCCTCGTGCGGCCCCGCCTTTTGTCAAGTATCAACAGGCAAATTCAGACGTCCACACCCCTGTACGGTCATGCCCATGCTTACAGTAGCTCAACCACTGGGATCAGACCTGCAGCTCTACTGCAGTCTGCTTAGTGGAACAGACCTCCCCACACCTGCTGCTTCTCTGAGGTTTTCATGGCCCACCATGGGAATGAGACCAGGACTTGTGCTGCAGCCATCGACTGCATAGGAGTTTGCTTGACTGCCAACACAGCTTGCTGTACTGATCGAGAGATTTCTTAGGAGTGGCTGGTTGTTTCACAACATTTTGAGCGTCAGAGACAGGGAAGCAGCTGGTGGGAACCAGTGTGGGACTGCTGGTGTCTTACAGGTTATATCTCTATTATTTATCATTCTCCAGTCTCTGTGCCTTACTTACAATCTCTTATTGTGTGTGTGTAACTTTACCTGACGGCGTCTATACAGCGCCGGCCCTCTTTACTGCTACAACCATGGACCTGAGCTCGTGGCAGTACCAGTTCAGGATCATCATGCTGGGGGACTCCACCGTGGGCAAGTCCTCCTTGCTGAAGCGCTACACTGAAGACCTGTTCCTGGAGTCCATCAACCAGACGGTGGGCGTAGACTTCTACGTGCACTTCCTGGAGGTGGAGCCAGGCGTCCGAATCAAGCTCCAGTTCTGGGACACGGCGGGACAAGAGAGGTTCAGGTGAGGAGCACTATAGGGGGAGGGGGGAGGGTGTGTTTCTGTGTGTGTGTGTGTGTGAGATTCTTCATGCTCAGCATATTTAATGAAGGAGAAAGTCGGAAAGTAATGACGTCAGTTCTCCAGTTGAGTGAACCGTAACAAACTGCAGCCTGACCCTTGACCTGATATCTACAGCCTGCTAATCCGCCTCAGTCAGCAGCAAACTGAGCCAACTCTCACGTTTGTTTTCATAATGAAAGTCATGAAGAAGTGTGTGTGTGTGTGTGTATATATATATATATATATATATATATATATATATATATATATATATATATATATATATATATATATATATAATATGTATATTATTTGTGTACCAGCTGGCTGCAGGGAGGACCCATGTGTCATATGGTTGTGTGTGGCATATGGTTGAACTCTTTCCGTGTCTTTCCTCAGGTCGGTGACGCGCTCTTACTACCGTAACTCGGTGGGAGGCCTGCTGGTGTTCGACATGACCAACCACGCCTCCTTCGACCACGTGAAGGAGTGGCACGCGGAGGTGTGCGAGCGCGTGCAGCCGCACAACGTGCTGTTCGTCCTCGTGGGCCAGAAGAGCGACCAGGGCGCGCTCGGGGAGCGGGCGGTGAGCCGCGAGGAGGCCGAGAAGCTGGCCGGCCAGCTGGGGATGCCCTACGTGGAGGCCTCCGCCAAGACGGGCCAGAGCGTGACGGAGGCCTTCGAGCTGCTCGCCCGGCGGGTGTACCAGGGCCTGCTGAGCGGGGAGGTGGAGCTGCAGGACGGCTGGGACGGGGTGAAGTGCGCGACCCCGCGGACGCTGGAGCTGCGGAGGGCCAGCATGGCGCAGCCCGGCGCCGTCTCCAAGGAGACCAGGAAGTGTTGTCCTTAAAGCGTGGACTGGCCCCCGGTATCCTGGACCCGGAACTGGCCCTGGATCTGTGGTGGAGGTTTGACGTAATCACGTGACACCTCAGCTAAGACTCTTTACCGTTTATAAAGTCAGAGACTGATTAGAGAAAACCTGATATGACTCAACTAAGAGGCCCTTGAAAGGGCCGGATGCTCTCCTAGAGATGGTGGAGCCACAGTGGATCAGACCAACATGGACTGATGAGGTCATCACTTCCCTCAGTTCAGAAGGGCAGGGTTGTGAACATGTCATATTGTAAGGCCACGGCATTCAATCTACAAGGATGGGATGCGATCTCCCCTGATGTGCAGACCCGTCCAGTGGAAGAGTGGTGGTTAACCTTGGGGGTCCTGATGCTCCGAGGGGTCTCGAGGTGTATATATGAGGGGTTGCAAGATGATTAAGAATGAAAGATTCTACTTTGGTTAGTCTGTTATTAATCTTTGTGTGTGAGAAATACTTTCTTTCCATCTCTTTTACAGATTCTTCACTTGTAACGAGAGGTTACAGACGAGGCTTCGGGTTATTTTGAGGCGTCACAGGGAGTAATTGTACGTCTGAACCAGGACATTGCTTTCTTCCCTCAGAACTCATTTCTGCAGCTAAGTCTGACCTGGTGCGTCTGACTGGCAGCAGTTACGGTAAAGGGCTGCCCTGATGGAGATGAGAAACACTCCGACGACTGTGAATTTATGCTCTGGGCCTGACAGCCGTCTGGAAAAGGCTTTGTTGCATCACTCATAATTGCACAGCGTGCTGAAAGTGAGCGATTGTTTCACGGGTGCGGTTGTTGAAATTGATTAAAAGAAACATCAAAGATCTTTAAGGTGCCTTTTGGATTATTCTTTTGAAGAAGACAATTTATTTTGCCACTGAAAGACAGATGATCATTGACAGGTTAAAGTGGTGTCTTTATAGTGGCTCGTGAACTGATTTCATATTCGTGACGAGGTGAAGGCCCTTCCCTAAAGCCAAACACAACCCTACCCTATGTATGTAGAAGCCTAAAAAGTCTCCTTGTTTGATAACAGAGAGTCATTTATTTGTTATTCCAACATCGTGAAAAGTCAACATCTGAGCACCATTTCTTATTTTGATTGAATTTGTTGAAATAGACTAAAGTCAAAATTAAATGTACAAAGATGGTTGAAATGTTAGAATAATCTCTACTACAATCAGTAACGATACACAACAGCACATGTCTAACAACAGATGCAAAGCATTTACTGCGTTTGTGGCCACCGTTCGCAGTAGGAATCTGCTATTAGACCCTCGATTTATACCAAAAAAACAAACCCAACAGCATTGTATGGACAAAGTGGGTAAACACAGAAGCTATATTTCTTTCATACTCAACCGTTATGATTATTATTTGCAAGGTAACACCAAACATTCACATCCAAAATGCTCTAGAGTATCAAAAGGCAAACTACATACAGCAGTGGTAATCATCCAAAAGAATGTATTTCAATAAATGTTTATTGACAAAATGCAATGAATAATGTCCTGCCAGGCTTAGCTTGATGACAACAAAACAGAATCAGAGACGAGAATTACATTGTGACGGTGCTGGCAAAACACTCAAGTTAGGGAGACGTGACAATGAAACGCTATCTAATGAAAAAACTATCCGAAAAGAAAAAAAACCCAACTGAAAAGGAAAAAAACCAAGAAGACGACGACAACGACACACAGTGGGTTGAACAGAGTACAGTCTGGCTACTTTTTGGTTGTCTTGCGGATCAGCGCCATTCTCTGAAATGCAAACAAATGAAAGCAGTTAGACCCGCGGTATGCCTCTATTACGATCTCAAACCAATCCGACATATTGACCAACGGCATGTTTCTGCTGCTCACCTGTTTGTGGGCCTCTGTGGTGCAAGCCTTCTTGAACGGCCGGATCTCGTCTGAGCCGTAACCAGGTATCCACATGTTCCACTGGCGCTCTGAGGAAAGGATGTCTCGCTCAATCAACTAGTCAGGACTTTTCACAATGACAATATAACGTTTTTAACTCGGAGGGTAGACCTGCATCAATTCCAAGTGCCTTATCTTGAAATGTTAAAAGTGGGAGAAAAAAAGATCTAATAATTCTAGTATCTGCCCCGTGAAGTTGATGGGTTCTTCCTTTGCTCACGCTACACACTTCCACCATGCTCCATGAAAATCTCTTCATTTTCTTAGCATTTGTTGACAAACTGAAAACGTAGCCTCCTTGGCAGAGAGGTAGGTTGTTTTTAACGCCGTCGGGCCTATAAAAGCAAATAATTGTTACTTTGGAGACCGTCTTTACACTGTGGTAAACTGGTGTTGGTTGCTTTCAAATGGTGCATTTCTCAGGAAGTTCTCCTGACTTAATGCAAATGAGCACACATTGATTTTCAAGGGTAAAAAGCAGTATTTTTGGCATAACATTTCCCAATGTGTGTTTTTTGTATTTCTCTACAGCACACAGATCCCTGAAGGCCTTCCTCTTAAAATTCTGTCTGCTCCCTTCAATTATCACAAATGTAAGTATCTGTCATATTGGTGCTTAACTATCATTATGGCTAAAACAATGAGATAACATTAAGGAATTGATGATTCATGTCAAACTGACATGATAGATGGGGCATAATTGTAAGTCCTGAGACAATCATTGTGAAAGCAATGATCTGCCAGTAATTACAGGCATGTATACCCATTTGTGTGACTCAGACACTTCACCCACCTTTGTGGAAAAAAACCCTGTAACTTACCAAGATGTAATTGAACATCCTTCACTTCCAAGGTGTTGGACTTGCGATGGCGAGCCAGCTGACAGGCTGCCGTCACTACACTCTCTATAAAGTCATCTGCGATTTGCAGCAGCATCTGAGAAGAGACAGGCATTTTGAAAACCCATCAATCGTGTTCAGTAAAAAGGAAAGCAACGTTCCACGACGGCTGGACAAATTCCTCATGTTCTCAGCTGCTCACATCATTTTTCATGCAGCCAGGCATCCAATAGAATAAGATTTCCACATGATGGATGTGGCAGTAGATATGGGGACAACAACAATATGCCTGCTGCAAGCTGTATTCACACCAAACGTTCTACTGCTGCTGATGTTTGTTTTTTACACTCATAATATCCAAGTACAGACCTCCTCAACATCCTCATCCAGCTGCTCATTGGGATCGATCTCTCTCACGAGGTCCTGCAGCTTCTTCTTACTGAGCACCTGCAGGTAAGCAGACGTATCCATTCAGTGTACAGTTGTCTAATGATGGCTCTAATGACGACACAGGGCATCAACGAGGCTTCCAAATGTAAAAGCAAGACAAAGTAAATGGATTACGGGTGGGGAAATGTGATTTTGACACTAATATTTAAAAATGGCATGACATATTTAGCCACTATGTAAAATCCAAGCTTTATACAAAATATAAAAGATGTGGCACTATCTTTGGGTAGCGCTGAAGTTTGAATGCATCTCAGTGGGACTGATACAGATGCTGGTGCAGCAACATCTTTGTGTTTGGTGATTTAAAAAGGGACTGACCTGAGATCCCTCCGGACTACTTCTGCCAGCAGGGCCAGGGGTCCCGACCTTTACTGCCGTTGCTGTGCTGTTAGCCATGCTGGTGGCCACAGGAAACGTGGAGGGATTCTGCAGGTTTAACAGGAGGCGAGGCTGTGAGTGTGTGTGTGTGTGTGTGTGTGTGTGTGTGTGAGAGAGAAGAGAGAGGGGCCGTCCAAGGTGGATGGATGTGACAGCTATCGTTTACAGGGAGCACCTCCGGAATCTGGAGAAAACAAACAGGAGGTAAAGGAGTTGGCATCAAAAAGTTGATTAACCTGCTGGAAAAGTGTACAAAAAAACATTTGTAGTTTAAAGATGTCTGTTGAGGTGCTTGATTTAACTCCTATTTTTATATTTGTATTTAAATCGAGTGGTGTTAGAATCTCCATGTAAATCACACTAACTTTAAACGGTGCAGTATAAATATAGTTAGGGCTCATCATCATCATCAGCTAGATACACGAAGCAACAGCCGTATTGTTATTAAGCCGTATTACACCGCTGGAGGATCTCCCAGAAGATTAACAGTTAAAAAAGATAAACTCACTCGTAAAATAGTTAGATCTTACAGGGAAATATGAAGCTGTGCTGCTTTAACAACAACAAAAAGCGTTGTTTTACTTCTAACAGAACGTCAGGTGCTAAAAACAATAGCAGCTATCAGCATTCAATTTAGCCGGACAGGCTAACGTTAGCTGCTAATCTAGCACCGCGGCTTTGCGCACGGCACGTCCTCAAATTACACGCTGAATTCACAACTTACCCGATAAAATAAACACTATCTGTCCATGTTTCGACGTCGTTGCGACGACAGCGAGTTAGTTTGATGCCCAAAGACTCCCTCAGCCCGCCTCGGCACAGCTCGAACAATTTGCGAGGATATCTTTCACTACTTCCGCTTTGTTTATGTCTATTTCCGGTGGCAACACGTCGCCTCTACTATGCCACCTGCTGGACATGTGTTGGAACTACAATTAAGTAGGATTCAACACATGAGATGGGGAAAATGTTTTTCATCACAATGAACAAACATTTTAAAACACCACCATGAATGAAAATATATGGTATGGCATACTTTATTAAATCACACTCAGGGAGTACACACATACATAATTCCAAACCACCTTCAGAGCAATTGACACTATAATTGTTTTATGTTTAATTAATGTGGTTCATTCTGTCAAGTAAAGTCATAGAAATGAGTAAATATCATTAGCAGTGATGGGTATTTACATAAGGAGATAATAGTGTAGACAACATGGGAGAAACCGTCTTGCTTAAAGTACTGTCCCAAGCACAAAGAGCTCCCTAATTTGCATTTACAGACAATGATTAGATATCGTTTTGTTTAAATATTTATACGCATAAATACTTTAATAATTCAAACTTTGTTTGCAAGCATTTGCTCCTATTATTGTTGTTATTATTGTTAAGGCTTTATTGTTGATATTCCAATTTTAACAATAATATAGGCATGTGTGCCTCAGGTAGGGTGCAGCAGGCTTGTAGGCCCACATCGGACTGAAAGTGAATATGTCACTCTTGATTGTGAGGATGACTGCAAGCATTTCAGCTCTGGTTAATAGCCAATCAATCAAAGGTCAAGCCAAATGAAGCCTAACATGTTTGCTTGTTGGCCATTGAATCATATCACGCAGAGATCTCGCGACGCTCCGCTGTCAACAGACTACTTTCGAATTCGGTTGCAAAAAATCCCCCAAAAAACTGTGACGTCAACCAATTAAGTTGAGACCGAACCTGATCAGACCAAGATTCAGATCAATAATATAATAGCCTATAATAATAGAATATAGGCGTGAATGATCCTCGGATAAAAACCAGCGACATAATGAGGCTCATTGAGCAATTTTGTTCTCGCGAAATATAATAATTTGGATCATGGTTGGTTTCTTTGCGCGTTCAGAACTCCAGATTACAGTTCACTTCCTGAAAACAGAAGCCACGCCTCCACCTCCATATAAATACTCAGTAAAGTTTCATTTCAGATTAGAAACAGCTGAGGAGCGCGCGCACTTTTATTTCTCGAATATTCCTAAAGTTCTTTTCACAGCCATGAAGGCGCTTCTCGTTGTTGCGGTGGTCGCCCTGATCCACGGCGCTTCTGGTAAATATCTTTGATTTTCTACTGTATATATATATACTATATATATATATATATATATATATATATATAGTATTACAGCTCTTTAATGAGCTATTGGTTTCAACTTCAAGTGTGGTTTCTGGTCTTTTTTTTCTCTTTCTGCAGATATATTCATGTACTTTCTGTTTGTGCTTGGTGCGTGTGCGTGAGCGCATGCGTGCGTGTTCCTGCCCGCCTGTCTCTTTTCTGAGTGCGTATGTCCTCTTGAGAAAACGCTTTATTTTTTTCTCTGCTGTCACACTGATGTGTTTCCCCAGTCGGTTACAAGACTCGAGACTGAAGCAGGAAATGTTAGTGGAATCAACAAGGGGCTGTCAAAAAAGAACAATTAAAGCTGTTTTTATTAATTCTACATGCTGAACACGGAGACCCATTTATGTAAATCTCAGAATGTGTGTCCCAAAAGAAAAGAAAATGAATGTAAACTGTGTCTTTGGTCCAGTGAAGGTGTGTGTTGTCAGTCGCCCGCTGAAGTGGAGGAACCTGTTGCTGGTCATGTGACCTTGGTGACTTGGAGAGTGTTGACAGTTTCCCAGGAGGCAGGGACTATTAATGTCAGGAAAAGGGAGCGGTGCTTTTGAATGTGTTGCCCAGAACAGCAGCTCTAGTCCCCCCAAGCGAGCCCCCCCTCCCCCTGCCTGTTGTGTTGTGATCAATAACCTGCATGTGTGTGATCTCGGCCCACATGCAGCCACTTTGCTCATCAAAGGACCGACGGAGCCGGTTCTGGAGGGAGACAAGATCACGCTGGAGTGTCGGTACACAGACTCCGAGCTCAACATCAGCCAGGTCCACTTCGAGATCTTCTCCAAGGTGAGCCGGGGGGGCAAACGGTGGCTCGGTGGGAGGGCAGGAAAACGTTCAGGACCCTCCTCTCACCATTTAATACAAGATCAACCACAGTGGGAGATCTACAAAGATGATAGAGCAACAAAAACAGAAGGAATCTGCTATAAATAAGTAAGCAACAGTAAAGATATAATACCTACTTAACCAATAAATGACTAAATATAAAATATAATCCTGGACAGACTTGTCCAGGATTATAGAGTGGTTGGCTTTTCTTACACCGCCGAGGTGTTGGTAAGTGCTCAAGAGTTTTACTGCCGGTGTTTGAATTCTTGTAAAATGCATTTAATAGTTCCTGTAATAGTGAAACAGAGATCATTAGTTGTTCTTGTTCTTACACTGTCATGACATTTCTAGCCTGCACTCATTTGCATCGGCCGTCGCCTCTACGTCTACGTAAAAGTCACACCACAGAGCCGCTTCTGTGGAGCTCGACACGGAGAAACTCTAACCCGTGACATGTGACACATCAGAGTACCGCATGGGACGATATGGAAATGTCTTCTCTCAATTATCATGACTGTAACCCCGATATTATCCAGATTATCATCAAAATCTGCTTAAAACTCTCTTTACCTTCCATTTAGTTAAGAAACAAATGTTTTTATTCCATCACAGAGAGAGAAAAACCAACATTCAAACCATTTTAAATAAGCCTGAATCATAAATATCCCTGCAAAAATAAATAACAACCTATGTGCATGCTTTTTTTACACACACACACACACACACACACACACACACACACACACACACACACACAAAACAGAAACTATTTGAATATAAAAAAGAAAAACACACAGACCACATGATACTTCCTGTATTTGTTTAAATCGACCTTTAAGAGACGATTCATGTTGCGGTTGAGAGAAAATACTTCCTGTCCCCTTTTATCCCCCCCCCCCCCCTTATTTATTTATTATTTTTCACATTTAACAAATAACAAATCCAGACATTTGAACGGATACAAACTAATCATAATAACTGAGCAGAGTAAACAATAAATAAAAAAGGTCACAGAACATATGTCTCCTGTCTCCTGCAGTACATGCAGGTGTGGCGTAAGCTGGCTGCAGAGCGACCTTGGTGCTTCTATCGGATGGAGATGCAGCGCACTGCGGACCGCCTGCTCCTGTCCATCCCCTACGCAGGGAAGTACTACGAGGGGCCCTACCGCTGCGTGTCCGACGCCGCCGCCAACGCCACCGAGCAGGACCGCTCCTCCCGGACGCTGGCCTTCAAAGTGCATTGTGAGTTTGGTCTGCTGGATGTCTGTGGAACAATGAGTCTGTGACACGGTGTTTCCCTTGTGGTAAATACAGCAGCGTTACATCTTCCATGTCAGTCTGTCCCGCAGAGGTCAAAGAGATTTCTGCAGGACTCCAACAATAAGCTGTGCTACTTGTGAATATGACTTGTGAGTTTCACTCTCCAATCAGGAAATACGTGGCATAACTAGGAATTCTTAGTTCCTTCTTACTGGCAAAGAAGGAAGCTAAAAAAAAAAACACCTTGTTGCTCTTTGGTAAACAGCCGAGGTGAGAAGACGGAACAGAGACTCTGAAACCTAGTAGTTTCAACCAGCGGGAGGTAAAGACAATTTTTCAGACTCTGTGGGTACAGCTTTCTTCACAGGGAGGGATAGAAAAACACATTAATAGTTAATAAGACAAGACATATCTATGCAATGCAGCTGCAGAGCGGTGTACAACAGAAGAAAAAAGAAGAAGAAAAGTACAAATCCAGCAGAAACACAGTGTTGCTATGATAGGTTGACTACAGTCATTTTCTCCAAGCAAACAACACAAAGGCGTTCTCTCCCCAGAGGGCTCTAAGATTGAAGCTATCAGTGCGAGATAGTTGCATGAAGCGGTGTCCGCGGTTAGCTCGTCAGATTATCAGTGTCCTCTATCTCCTCAGTGGTCATCAAATCGACCGTAATGCTGTTTGATAGGCTCCTCAGCCTCATGGGGGGAATCAATAGGAGGCACAGATTAGAGTGGACTAAAGGACTGACGGGGAGGGGGGGGGGGGGCTGGGTAGATGTGGGCCGTCCACTGAGGTGGAAGTTGAGCCATTATTCACAACACTGCCCCTCTTCAGACTTCGATAAGATGAAGCCCATTATCATCGTTATTGATCGCTTGGTATGCCGCCGGTACATCTGGGAGGCGTTCATACTCGAGCCTGTATACTTAAAAAGATCCGAGTGTTCATCCCGAGCTCTCGACGGCGGTCGTTTCCCCGCACACGATATCTCTCACTTCATTAATGGCTCTTCCTCGCTCCCGCCTCGCCTTCAGATATGGGGGAGATGTCGCTGTCCAGGGAGGGCTACACCAGCTACCTGAGCGTCCCGCAGGAGCTGAAGGTGCGACTCGGGGACGACGTGGTGGTGACCTGCTCCACCAGCTCATCAGAGGAGCCCAAGTACTTCTGGAACAAAGACGTAAGGAGGCCTTGTGGAAAACTCTTTCTCCCCTAATGTGACCTCTTTATTTCTTTCCTGCCTTTCCGCTCTCTGTGGCACGATGCATTCTAATTCCCCTCTCCCAACTTTGTCACATACTGTCGGATCAGGTTGCAGTTAGCGTGAATTCAAAGAAAAACCCTTTCTTAGGTTTGGACAACAAACCCACTTCGTTAAGTTTAGGGAAATCATCTTGGCTGGGCATTGAAAAACGATGTAAACCTAAGTAAAAAGCAACATAGGTACGGAAACCATCACAAACGCCACTAAAATAACTTCCAAATAACATTTTGGGACACAAACACTGGTTTCCTGGGTGAAAGTCCTGTGTTTGTTTGACCCATCTGCTTCCCATACCTACATCATCACACTCCTGGAGTTACTTGAAAGCTTGTTGCGTGTCACACCGACGCTAAGGAACCTGATACCGATGTACGAGGCGCCCCGCAGCGTCGTATCAGACGCCGAGGCGTCGGGAACAATCGCTGATGTTTGCTGTCGTGGAAATGAGAACGGCGTTCTAGATCTCCCTCTTGGCTTTGCCCACAACGCTCTTCTCATTCTCACTCCTCCTGGAACACGGTTCCTCTCCCCGAGGTTCTCCTCCTCCACTCGTTTCCCCTCGGCCGTCGTGGTTCCATCCCCTCATTCTGCAGAAGTGCTCTGTATTTAAGTGACCGGTTGGCTTAGGCCCACCATTTACTGGGGATTGCAGCATGCCCACTTACAGGGGATTAATAGTTTAATGAGGTCTAGACAAGAGCCAGTCAACCTGAAAACAATTATGTGGATAGATTTCTAATGATTTTTTTTTAGTGTTTGGTTAACCAGTATTGAATTATTCAACTGGGCTCTTCTCCGAGCAAAGAGAAAGCTCACCCGAGGGAAATTAAGACGTCTGCGTGTAAAACGCCATGGTGACGATAAGCATGTAGAACAAGAGGAAGTTGATGAGCTGGGCCCTTGTGGCGAGGAGGTGGTACTGCACTGGATAGTCACAGCAAAGTCCCAGGTGGAATGAAGCTACGCGTCTGTGAAGATTTCTTTGCCCTTTTGTTCAAGACTTTTTTATAAGTCGGCTCGGAGGTTAATACGCTTGTTAAAGGGTCACCGCTAATCAGGCTTTTAAATGGGCTAACAAATCCAAATCCAGTTCAGTGGACATTTTATCCTGCTAATGCTGTATGTCCTCCACGCCGTCGTACACGTTTGGGTGATTATTCGTTGAATATACAGCCCTCTGATGAAGACTCATTGTGTGCATGTCTGACAGCTCCATCACTGTGTGGAGTCGTGATTCGCCTGTCGATCCGCTCAATAACAAAAAGATGAATGGAATGTGTTTGCTTCATCTGCGTGTGGTGCTGCTTGTATGACAGGAAGGGATACGGTGGCAGATAGCGCCGTCAGGATCCCCCCCTCCCCCGGTAATGACAGCGGGACCGAGGCAGAAACGGCCCACTGCTTGTGCAGCCAGTGGATTTGCATACAAAATGCTGCTTTGGCCAGACCTGGCCTTTGTGGGAATCCTCTTAATTCAGATCCATTCAAATTGAAATGGACTTTCTTGGCAGGAGCTGCCGCTCCCAGGAGCCAAATCATTTGCATGGTGTAATGTCTTTTTTTTCTTCTTGTGTACCTCGTCCTCTATGTTCGTTTGTTTTCCAATCCTTGTGTTTGGCCTACTATTTGTTTCCTCCCATGTCGGGCTCTATCTCATAATAGTGCTGCTATTTCTGTGTCAACAATTCCTCCCGCTCCCTGGCCATCTCATTATGCGTTGTGCTAACAGTCTGCTGCTGCGGCTTCATTCTTTGTGGATGATGGCGTTATCTGGGTTATTGACTTGTGTGTTCATTGGTTGGATTAGTGCTCAAGTAAACACACTTCATTGAGGGCTTGGGATGCTCTCATGGTGGCAGAGCACCAGCAGCAGTCTGTTTGCGTCCCCACGCCGCTGCCTTTCACTCTGTTTCTCTTTCCTTCTATTTCACTTTCTCTTTGCTCCCTTCTCATCGTTCACAAATCTCTCTCTCCTCCTCTCTTTTACACTCCCAGCGTCCGTAGGAAAGTTCCCTCACTCGTTCGCCAACTAGCATCATCCTTTCTCCATCTCTCTTGTTGCTCTCGGGCTCGGAGCAATTTTAATTTGTCGGAGTTTGTCGATTTTCTTAGGAGCTGCAAACAACCCGGCCAATTTTTTCCTCTTTCGACTTTCTGCCCAGCTTCTCTGTTTCTTCCCGATGCTCACTTGTAAGTCTCCATCTTCCTCTCTCTCTCAGGGCGACGACTGGATCCTGCCTTCCTCCACGCTGACGCTGAGGAAGATCACAGCCATGGATGAAGGACGGTACACTTGCATGGCCGAGCATCCCTCCGTGGAGTCTCTGAGCAAGAAACGCAGCATCAGCATCACCGTGCTGCCCGGTAAGAAGACTGTAAATCGAGCCGGACACGTCCTGTTGTCCTTTATGCTGACTGAATGGAGAGCGGTTGTTTCCCCACTTCCTCTTTCTTTGGAATTGCTGGGGACGTTTTCAACATTCTCTATCAGGGAAACAAACAGACACTGTTGTTCTAACAGCAGGTCTTTGCGTGTGGTGAAGTGTATGTGAAACCCTTTTAAAGCCTCACATTTCTAAAGAAGTAGCCTTCAGGCTTAGGCTTTGATTTATCTTCACACACAAAAATGATAATAAAAAGCAGCGAAAGAGAGTAAGAAGTAATAAAGAGAGCTGGAGACATTTATGAAAAACACCTCCCATAAAAAAAAAGGTGACAAAAGAACTCTGAATGGAAATTACGTTTAAATGTCAAATGAAAATAGGTAAGATGATACCAACGGGCATTAATATTTTAAATTACATAAATAAATGGCAGAACGGCACCGGCTTAAAGGGATAAGA